>JAJUPC010000059.1:600000-1102665 GCA_023614405.1 Avena insularis
ACCCTTTTATTAAAGTTATCTTGCTTAACAATAAAGATATCAAATTCTTCTAAGCATTGATCAGGAGGTTTCAAGTAAGGGATATCACCTTCATCAAAGTGCTGGAGAGTGTACCTCAATAGTGGATGAATAGGGAATAGGCTTACATAATTCTTCTATAGGAGGTAAATTCTTGACATCTGCAGCTTTAATTCCCTTCTCCTTAAGAAATTTCTTAGCTTCCTTCATCACTTCATCATTTAATTCAATAACTCCCCTCTTCTTTGATGTTGGAATAGGCACAGGAATAGATGGTTCAGGTACAATTACTTCAGGTATAGCTTGTTTAGGAGGAGTCCAATCTTCATAATTCTTGCTTATTTTAGCCATTAATTCCTCAGATTCCTTGGGAGTCCTATTCCTGAAAACACAATCAGCACAACTATCTAGGTATGTCCTAGATTCTTCGGTTAGTCCATTATAAATATATCAAGTAGTTCATTCTTAGGTAATGGACTTCTAGCCTGTGCATGAATCAAAGCACAAAACCTTGCCCAAGATTCGGGCAATACCTCTTTTTCTCCCTGTTTAAAATCAAAAAGTTCCTGCAAAACAGCATGTCTAGCACTAGGAAGAAAATATTTCTGCAGGAAAGTATTAAACAAGCACTCAGGGCTATCAATAGATCCAGGAGGTAAATTACCAAACCAAGTTTTAGCTTCTCCTTTCAGTGAAAAAGGGAAAATCTTAGCAACAAAGTAAGTACGCATTTTAATATCATCAGAAAACAAGCCACTCATGGTAGAAAGTTCATTCATATGTGCTACCGCACTTTCATTCCTAGTTCCGCCAAAAGGTTCTTTCTCGACAATAGCTATGTAAGATAGATCGAGAGAGAAATCATAATCTTCATCTATAATGTTTATGGGAGAAGCAGCAAACTTAGCAGCAGGAGATAATTTGGGTCTAATAGTACGCCTCTCAAGGAGATTCTTAGAAGCGCTCCTATCATGGGTGTTCCTACATTCTTCAATAAACTCATCACCATCTCAACATAATCTTCTTGAGATCATAACTCTCACTAGACTCGGGTGAGCTAACAGCGTGTAGGTGTTCATTAGGAGTTTCGGTATTTCCAACTATAGTTCTAGCAATCGTAGCATCTAGGAACGGACCTAATGAACCACTCTTATCAAGCACGAGAAGCAACATCATAAGCATCAAGTTTCAGATTCAGCAGTAGTAGCGATGTGTAGCATGTGTATGTGGTGGTGTAAGGAACTTACTCGAGCAGATGGTGAATCAAGAGCGGTAGAGGTGTTCGACTGCACCTCTTCTTGTAGTGGATGGTAAAATAGGAACCTTGCCATCACGAGACTTACCCATGATGGATGGAAAGCGGCGAACAATAGAGAATCCAAGTGAACTTGATAAATAAAGCTATGCCCCCCGGCAACAGCGCCAGAAAATAGTCTTGATGACCCACAAGTATAGGGGGTGTATCGTAGTATTTTCGAGGGAAGTGAAACCCAATTTATTGATTCGACACAAGGGGAGCCAAAGAATACTTATCATTCTTAACAACTGAGTTGTCAATTCAGCTGCACCTGGAAACAATCTTGCTCACAGTAGTTTATCAGTAGCAACAGTTTTGTAGTAGGAATAGTAAAGAAGCGACAGTAGTAAAGCAAAGACAATAGTAACAAAAGTAGTAAACAGTGGGATTCGAGTGCGGTAGGCATAGGGATGGATGGACGGGCGTTGCATGGATAAGACAATTCACATAGCAATTAGAACATAGGGCAATTGCAGATAAATAAGATAAAGCATCCAAGTACTAGACAATCTTAGGCATGTGTTCCATATATAGTCATACGTGCTCGCAATGAGAACTTGCACAACATCTTTTGTCCTACCAGCCCGTTTGCAGCGGGGCCTCTAGGGAACTACTAGCAATTAAGGTGCTCCTTTTAATAAAGCCCTGGAGCAAAGCATTAACACTCCGTGAACACACGTGATCCTCACATCAAAGCCTTTCCCTTCTTGCTACCCCGATTTCTGTCACTTCGGGACCATAGGTTTCGGACAACGGCGTGTGTAAACAACTTGTAGATAAGACCCAAAACATTACTATCATGATGAATCAATAATAAGTTCAGATCTGAAATCATGGTACTCGGGCCCTAGTGACAAGCATTAAGCATAACAAGGTTGCAACAAAGTCATAAAGCACTAATAGAGATACTAGGCACTATGCCCTAACAATCTGATGCCATTACATGAACGATCTCATCCAATCCCTACCATCCCCATAGCCTACTGCGGGGGATTACTCACTCATAGATGGGGGAAACATGGATGGTCGATGGAGAAGCGATGGTGATGATGATGGCGATGATCTCCTCCAATTCCCCGTCCCGGCAGGGTGCCAGAACGGAGTTTCTAGTGCTGTTTCGTGGAATCTGGTGGTGCGGCGGAGCGGAACTCCTTCTGGAAAAACGTCGAACCCCCCCGAAGTTTTTAGGTCAGAAGGCTCCTTATAGGCGAACAGAGAGGTCGAGGGTGCACAGGGGCCCACACCACCTGGCGCGGCCTGGCCCGCGCCAGCAGGTGGTGTGGCCACCCCAGGGCTCTTCTCCGTCTCGTATTCTGGCTCCTGGAGTCTTCGGGTAAAATAGGATTTTTGGCATATTTTCCAGGATTTTTCCTGATAGTTGATTTTCTGCACAAAAAGTAGACACCGAGGCAATTCTGCTGAAAACAGTGTCAGTTCGCATTAGTTGCATCCAAATCACACAAGTATAGAGGAGAAACAATAGCAAAAGTGTTCGGGAAAGTAGATACGTTTTGGACGTATCAGCCATTTGCAAAGATATATCAGTTGGTATCAGTTTTTCCAGTTGAAGTCTCTTATAGAGAGAAAAAGGCATAACACTAACTCCAGCTCCCAAATCACACAAAGCAGTTCTAACATAACTATTTTTAATAGAGAACGGGATAGTTGAAATCCCTGGATCTCCAAGTTTCTTTGGAACCTTACCATTAAAGGAATAATTAGCAAGCAAAGTAGAAATTTCTTCATTAGGGATCTTCCTTTTATTCGAGACAATATCCTTCATATACTTTGAATAAGGAGGCAATTTAATAGCATCAGTCAAAGGAATTTGCAAGAATAAAGGTTTCATCCACTCACAAAACTTATTATAGTGTTCAGCTTCCTTTGACTTATGTTTCTTATCAGGGAAAGCCATAGGTTTTTCGACCCATGGCTCTCTCTCACTACCATGTTTCTTAGCAACAAAATCTTCTTTAGTGTATTTAGTATTCTTAGTGTGCCTTTCAGGTTTTTCTTCAACTTTTTCTTTATCAGGAACATCATTTTCTTCATTACCACTTTCAGTTTTAGCATCAGTGACAGATATACTATTAGGATCTTTAGCAGGTTCAGAATGTTCTACAATAGTTTTATGTTTCTTCTTTATTTTCTTAGGAGTAGTACCACTATTTTCAACTCGTTGAAAATCCTTCTCAATTCTTTTAGGATGCCCCTCAGGATATAGAGGATCCTGGGTAGCAGCACCACTTCTAGTTCTAATTTCATAAGCATGTTTTTCTTTAGCAGCATTAAGTAGCAAGCCTTTTTGCACTTTAATAAGATGATCAATTTGAGTTTGAACCATTTGAAAATGTTTAACAAGCATTTTAACATCATTAGAGGTTCTTTCTAGAATATCCTTCAACTCAACAATAGCTCTAGTGTTTTCCATCAAATGATTTTGCACCCTTTTATTAAAATTATCTTGCTTAACAATAAAAACATCAAATTCTTCTAAGCATTGATCGGGAGGTTTAGAGTAAGGGATATCACCTTCATCAAAATGTTGGAGAGAGTGTACCTCAATAGTGGATGAGTGGGGAATTGGCTTATATAATTTTTCTATAGGAGGTAAATTCTTGACATCTATAGCTTTAATTCCCTTCTTCTTAAGACATTTCTTAGCTTCCTTCATGACTTCATCATTTAGTTCAATAACTCCCCTCTTCTTTGATGTTGGAATAGGCACAGGAATAGTTGGTTCAGGTATAGTTGTCTCAGGTATAGCTAGTTCAGGAGGAGTCCAGTCTTCATAATTCTTGCTTATTTGAGCCATTAATTCCTCAGCCTCCTTGGGAGTCCTATTCCTGAAAACACAATCAGCACAACTATCCAGGTATGTCCTAGATTATTTAGTTAGTCCATTATAAAATATATCAAGAAGCTCATTCTTAGGTAATGGACATCCAGCCTGTGCATGAATCAAAACACAAAACCTTGCCCATGATTCAGGCAATGTCTCTTTTTCTCCCTGTTTAAAATCAAAAAGTTCCTGCAAAATAGCATGTCTAGCACTAGGAGGAAAATATTTCTGCAGGAAAGTACTAATCAAGCAATCAGGGCTATCAATAGATCCAGGAGGTAAATTATTAAACCAAGTTTTAGCTTCTACTTTCAGTGAAAAAGGGAAAATTTTAGCAACAAAATAGGTGCGCATCTTAATATCATCAGAAAATAGGCCACTCATGGTAGAAAGCTCAGTCATATGTGTTACCGCACTTTCATTCTTAGTCCCACAAAAAGGTTCTTTATCAACAATAGCTATGTAAGATAGATTGAGAGAGAAATCATAATCTTTATCTTTAATGTTTATGGGAGATGCAGCAAACTTAGCATTAGGAGACAATTTGGGTTTTATAGTACGCCTCTCAAGGAGGCTCTTAATAGCACTCCTATAAAGGGTGTTTTGATATTCGTTAATAAATTCATCGGTCATCTCTATATAACCGTCTTCTATATCATAGCTCTCTCTAGACTCAGGTGAACTGACAGGTGTAGTAGTGTCTTCATTAGGAGTTTCAGTATTTCCAGCTATAGTTCTAGCAATCGTAGCATCTAGGAAAGGACCTAATGAACCACTCTTATCAAGCACAGTAGAAGCAACATCATAAGTATCCGAAGTTTCAGATTCAGCAGTAGTAGCAGTGTGTGTAGCATGTGTATGTGGTGGTGTAAGGAGCTTACTCATAACAGACGGTGAATCAAGAGCAATGAGGTGTTCGTAACTGCACCTCTTCTTGTAGTGGATGGTAAAATAGGAACCTTGCCATCACGAGACTTACCCATGATGGATGGATGGCAGCGAACCATAATGATTCCAAGTGGACTTGATAAATAAAGCTATGCTCCCTGGCAACGACGCTAGAAAATAGTCTTGATGACCCACAAGTATAGGGGGTGTATCGCAGTATTTTCGAGGGAAGTGAAACCCAATTTATTGATTTGACACAAGGGGAGCCAAAGAATATTTATAAGCCTTAACAAATGAGTTGTCAATTCAGCTGCACCTAGAAACAATCTTGCTCACAGCCGTTTATCAGTAGCAACAGTTTTGTAGTAGCAATAGTAAAGTAATAGCAGTAGTAAAAGTAAAGACAGTAGTAACAATTGCAGTAAACAGTAGGATTAAAGCGCGGTAGGCACAGGGATGGATGGACGGGCGTTGCATGGATAAGACAATTCACATAGCAATCAGAACATAGGGCATTTATAGATAAATAAGATAAAACATCCAAGTACTAAATAATCCTAGGCATGTGTTCCATATATAGTCATATGTCCTCGCAATGAGAACTTGCACAACATCTTTTGTCCTGCCAGCCCGTTTGCAGCGGGGCCTCAAGGGAACTACTTGCAATTAAGGTGCTCCTTTTAATAGAGCTACAGAGCAAAGCATTAACACTCCGTGAACACATGTGATCCTCACATCAAAGCCATTCCCTCCGGTTATCCCGATTTCTGTCACTTTGGGGCCTTTGGTTCTGGACAACAACGTGTGTATACAACTTGCTGGTAAGACCATAAACAATACTATCATAATGAATCAATAACATGTTCATATCTGAAATCATGGCACTCGGGCCCAAGTGACAAGCATTAAGCATAACAAGTTGCAACAAAGTCAAAAAGCACTAATAATAGATACTAGGCACCATGTCCTAACAATTCGATGCCATTACATGAACAATCTCATCCAATCCCTACCATCCACATAGCCTATAGCGGGGGATTACTGATGACCCACAAGTATAGGGGGTGTATCGCAGTATTTTCGATAAGTAAGACTATCGAACCCAACAAGGAGCAGAAGGTGCTGGCTAGTGGTATGGATCAGGAATTCTCTGCAAATACCTAGCAAATGGATTTTTAGGGTTTTTGATAAAGCAAGTAAAACAAAGTACGAGTAAATAAAAGATAGTAGGAATAAATGCAGCAAGTGGCCCAATCCTTTATGCAGCAAAGGACAAGCTGGTTGTATTACTTAAGATGACCAAACGTTCTCGAGGACACATGGGAAGACTGTCAAGTGCGTTCGCTTCGTATAGTTGATTAATCTTCTTTAGCTTGCTAAGTGTTGTGTGGGTGAACATGTTCTAATGTACCGACCTTCCTAGGACTAATACATACTTGTGATTATACCCCTTGCAAACATCCGTAAGTACAAGAAAGTAATTAAGGTAGAAACCTAACCACAACTTTAAACTCTAAGACCCTTACGTCCCTTATGCAATGGTTTCCTAAGGGGGTTCAGGTTTCTGTCACTCCGGCAACCCCTATGATTAGTAGCCAAATACACAATGCATTCCCCTAGGCCCATATAGGTGAAGTGTCATGTAGTCGACGTTCACATGACACCACTAGAATAAGTACACCACAACTTAAATATCAAACTATTGAATCTTTCTCAACACAATTCCACTACTAACAACATGAGTTCTCCCATGTCCTCAAGAACAAAACGAACTACTCACAAGACATCATATGGATCATGATCAGAGATGGAATAATGATATAGAACAATCTGAACATAAACAATAATTCAATGGTTCACTCAATAGCATCAACTACAAAGAGTAATCAACACCGGGAAAGTTTCCCCTATGAACTATGCAAGATTCAACGCTATTGTTACAGCAATATGGAGATGGTGATGATGGTGCTGATGGTGATGATGGTGGTGATGATGATGATGATCCCGATGAAGTCCAGCTTGATGGTGGTGTTGATGGCGATGATCTCCCCTCTCTGGGAAGGAATTCCCCCGATAGAAATCTGCCTGCCGGAGAGATCTTTCTCTCTCGGTGTTTTCCGCCAGCAGGCGAGAATCTTCTGTGATCGCCCCAGTCTTAGGGTTTCGGGAGGATAATATACACGGAGGAGGCACAGGTGGGCAGGCGGCCACACACCACCTGCTGGCGCGGCCTAGGGCTGCCCGCGCCAGGGGGTGGTGTGGGCCCCCTTTGGCCCACCTCCACTCCATCTTCTGGCATCCTTAGTCTTCTGGAAAAATAGGATTTTCCGTATATTTTCCCGGATTTTCTGATCTTCGCGAATTTTGCCTCCAAACAGCACATTTTCCATCAGAATCCTGATTGCAGCTGTCCATGCTCCAAAAGTCATCACCCATGCAAAAAACAGATGAAATAACATAAGTATCACCTCTCAATACGAAATATATCAATGAATAATAGTGAATTATGACATAGAATAGTGATGCAAAATGGACGTATCAACTCCCCCCAAGCTTAGACTTCGCTTGTCCCCAAGCGAAACTGAGCTCAATAAACATGGCCTCAGGTTTATGGAGTGAAGAGTCGATAAAAGAATACAGACAAGAAGCATCACATTCGTCAAATACATAGATCATAATAGAAGAAAACTCACTATTATATAACTCAACTTGTAATAGGTAAAGAAAACACAATAAAGATACATAAAGTGAATCATAATTGGTAATGGCAAACTTAGCTCTTGGTCGAAGAATAGTTGATAATTTGCTGGAGTTCACAAATAGCTGGTTTTCAATGATAGCTTTCAAAGTAGTAAACATCAAGATAAGAGCAATGTGCAAAACAAGGAACATAAGAAACATGATTTGAATAAATCATCATATGAATGAATGAAACACAACAACTCAAAATACTTGCTGAGATAGAAGGGAGTAGGTTTACTGACTCAACTACAAAGTAAAAGAAAGGCCCTTCGCAAAGGGAAGCAGGGATTGCAAGTCTCATAAAGAGCTCCCAAAAATTATGATACTTACTAGCTTTTAGCTCTCATTGCCCCTATCATAGGCAACTAAGAGGATATGCTTGACAAGTTATAAATTGAAGTCCCATGCCCCTTACTTATGAGTACCGAACCTCATGCTACTCAACTTCAGTCACGAGCAAGCTCTTGTCATTATAAATACATGTGTATCATTGAGAACCGCCAACGGGGTACCCCTTGCACATGACACAGGAGCTATCCCATAATCAAAATGACAAGGCAAGCAGACAATGAGCATCTCAACGATCTTTTTATTTGCTATTTGCATAGGTTTTTATTGAGGATGCTTCATAGAATGCTCACTATAGTTATGCTGCAAGTTTCCACCATGATTAGGCATGGCTTAGGCTAGCGGCCCAGGCGTTTCTCTAACACACATATAAACTCCATGATCTTACAAGTTCCACTCTTATTTCACACCGCCGGGATTCGTAAGCAAAATAACATGATATCAACTAGGTACAAGTACCAATGAAGTGTTGAAAGCGGTCCCCATGATACATGGTTCTGCTAACTTCAACTCATAAAGCGCAAGCATATACGCAACAAAGAAGGACCCAATGGTTCAAGTTTATTAAATGCGAGAAAATAAAGTGTGCCATCAAGTTCGTGAGAGCTTTAATCACTACTTTTCACATAACAAGTTTAATTTGGGAGGTAGATAAAACAAGAATTTACTTGGAATAGTAATAATGCTAATAGGTAGGTATGGTGGACACAAATGGCAAAGGTTTTGGTTTAAGGTAGTGGATGCACGAGAAGGATTCCCTCTCAATACAGGTTTTTGGCTAGCAAGGTTGGGTAGCAAGTACAAGAGTTGAAGGAAACAACCAAACATACAAGTGATAAAAAAACATGCAATCTTCCTAGGAAGCACAAAAGGTCTTAACTAGAGAATACTAAACTTATGAGCAAATCAAGAAAGAAAGATGATGAAATTATTTTTCTTTAAAGTACTTTTATCTTTTCATTCAACTCTCAAAAATAGTGTTGCTACTGACCGAGCCAGGTTTGCCAAAACCAACTAAATTAACTCAATGATCCCAAAGTGATACCAATACTAACAACAAGATCAATCATATAACCACGAATTGAAAACTAATATAAGCCATGAAAAAGAGTAAATGATAGAACTTCTCATTAATATTCCATAACGGCAACTCACACCAAGGGATACATATCTAACGAGAGAGGGGATACTTCCATAATGCAAACCATCCTACATAATAACTTCTCTATTTATGATATGACTCTACTAATAAGGCAAAAAGATAGAAGATAGTGATGTGATACCGCGGCACTCCCCCAAGATTGGAACAAACCAAGGGGATGCCAAACCTGATGACGAATTACTCCTTAGGTGGTGGTGGTATCCTCTCGATGAGCTTCTTGACCAATTTCCCCAAGTCCTCAATCTCGAAGGCAAGGGTACGAATCAACTCTGAGTTGTGCTCAATGTGGCTCATGATCATGTCGGGTTGAGAATTCCAGCTCTTGCTATTCTTTCCCCACTCTCCTTCCTTGCGGTCTTCTTTTCCTGCATGGTTATAGATAAAGGTATGGAAGGGACTCTTAGTACTTGGAGAAGGTGACCGTGGAGCCAAGCAGTGACGAGGAGCTTTCCCCCCAGTTGACATAGTCCTGGCAGGGTTTGCCACCACTCCAATGCTTGCAATGGTAGTGTCGGTGTGCTTTGCCTCCTCTTCATCTTCACTCTTGATCTCCTTCTCCTGCCCGGGGTCTTGGAGGTCTTCCTCCATAGGCTCCTTCCCTTTATCCTTGGCGGACACCATTGTGCTTCTAAACTTTCAAAGAGTATGTCCTAGCAGAAACAGATCGAAACAAAAACACGACGAAAACATGATATACGAATATCAGGGGATCCGGGGGGTTATATATTACGAAGTTTCATATCAAAATGAAGGTACTGGGAGAAAACAAGTCAGAGGCGGAGTCCGGGGTGGACTCACCACCTGGTGGCGCGGCCAGGGGTGGGCCCGTGCCACAGGGTGGTGTGAGCCACCCTGGCTCTATTTCCGTCCCTTTTTCGCTTTGTAGCTTCCCTTATTGACTGAAAACTGCAAAAATATAGTTGGATAGTATTTTCGTGGAACTTTTCTTACCAGGACCGTTACCTATTTGAAAACAGACTCTGCAGGTCTCTGAATTTGGTATCTAGTAGATTCTTCCGGAGTCATCACTTGAATAACATCAATATCTTCATCTTCAAACACTTGTTACTTGAGTCATAAAACCTTTCTCTTCCTTATTACACCATTATCTCCACTTCCTGGAAATTTCTTTCACACAAAACATCACACAGTTCTTATTAGCAACATTAGTATAAGTGAAGTGATAAAACCTTTTAAGTCGTGTATAAAGAGTAAATGATCATTGGGATGGATAGTTCCATCCCCAACATAGTAGTTATCCATAACACGATCAATAATTCTCGTAGGTATTTTAAAAACATCATTCTCAGCAGGTGGTGGCTTATCTACTACCTTAGCAGTGGTAGTAGCAATACCAAATAAGAAACTCAGCGAATTATCCATAACGAAAATAAAGCAACTAACAGAAGTAAACAATACTCACAGTAGAAGTTTCCTTTACCAGTTCCACTTTCCAATAGCGCTTCACTCCCTGGAAACGGCGCCAGAAAATAGTCTTGATGACCCCCAAGTATAGGGGGTGTATCGCAGTATTTTCGATAAGTAAGAGTGTCGAACCCAACAAGGAGCAGAAGGTGTTGGCTAGTGGTATGAATCAGGAATTCTCTGCAAATACTTAGCAAACGGATTTTTAGGGGTTTTTGATAAAGCAAGTAAAACAAAGTACAAGTAAATAATAGAGAGTAGGAATAAATGCAGCAAGTGGCCCAATCCTTTATGCAGCAAAGTACAAGCCGGTTGTATTACTTAAGATGACCAAACGTTCTCGAGGACACATGGGAAGATTGTCAAGGGCTTTCGCTTCATATAGTTGATTAATCTTCTTTAGCTTGCTAAGTGTTGTGTGGGTGAACCTGTGTTAATGTACCAACCTTCCTAGGACTAATACATACTTGTGATTATACCCCTTGCAAACATCCGTAAGTACAAGAAAGTAATTAAGGTAGAAACCTAACCACAACTTTAAACTCTAAGACCCTTACGTCCCTTGTGCAATGGTTTCCTAACGGGGGTTCAGGTTTCTGTCACTCCGGCAACCCCTACGATTAGTGATACATTGCAAATGTATCTATAATTTTTGATGTTCCATGCTTGGTTTTATCCACTTTCTTGTGTTTTGTTCCAACTTTGGAGTACTTTTCTTATGATTTCTTGGACTAACCTATTAACAAGAGCCACAGCACACTGCTTTCTGCTGATTTTGGTTCTAGGAAAGTCAGAAAATGAATAGTCTCGGAATTGGACGGGACAAAAGCCAAAGTGCCTATTTTTCCGGAAGACATCAAGTGCCGAATCACGAGATGAGAGGGAGCCACACCACCTAGCCAAGACGGCCAGGCTCTGCCCGCACTGGGGTGGTGTGGCTGCTCCCGGCATCCCCTCGGCCTCTCCTTCCACCTATATATTGCCCTCGGGAAGAAAACCCTAAGTGCCCGATCAAAAATCCACGAAAGTGTCTGTGGCTGCTGTCATCTCCATCCCTAGATTGGGAGGGATCTGAAGCTCTTCCCAGCACCCTGCCAGAGAGGGGAATTCACCCTGGAGGCCTTCTTCATCACCATGCAAGCCTCCGGTGTGATGCGTGAGTAGTTCATCCTTGGACTACGGATCAATGTAGTAGCTAGATGGTTGGTTCTCCTCCTTTGTGCTTTCATGTCTAGATCTTGTGAGCTCCGTTCATGATCAAGATCATCTATTTGTAATTCTACATGTTGTGTTTGCGGGGATCCGATGGATATTGAGATGCTATTTCAGATTGATTATTGATTCTATCATGTCTTTGTTATTTGTGATCTTGCATGCTTTCCGTTGTTAGTAGCTATCTTGTCCAAGTAGATGCTAGCAACTCCAAGAGTTAGTATTTATGCTCGATAGTGGGTTCATGCCTCTGGTAATCTAGGGAAGTGACAGAAATCTCTAAGGTACTAGATGTGCTGTTGCTACTAGGGAGAAAACAACAATCCTTTGTTCATAGAACAATCGTATTTTTTACTTTACACGCAGTTCGTAAAGCAATAATCTGTTGCTTGCAACTTAATACTGGAGGGGGTTCGGATGATAACCTGACACTAGCGGAAACGAGGCCTTTGGTTGAGCCTGGAAATGGGCTTTAACACCGGTTCTTCTACGAACCGGTGTTAAAGGGGGGCCTGTACCAGCGTGGCCCGTGCAGCAAAGAGTTTTTAACACCGGTTCGTGGCACGAATCAGTTAAAGGCCCTCGCACCAGATAGATAGTTCCTTTAACACCGGTTCGTGGCTTGAACCGGTGTTAAAGGGGGGGCTATATAAGACACCGTAGCCCACATCCCACTCTTCCAATTTTTCACTATCTCATTTTGGAGCCTAGCAAGAGGGTGTGAAGTGTGCTAGTTTGTGTTTTTTCGTATGCACAAGAGGTGTTCGGTGAAATGCCCGAGAGCTCAAAATAAGTTTTCTCGTTGCTCTTTCCTTCTCTACGAGGTCGGCAACTATCCTTTCATGTGTCATTGATGTACTATATATATAAATGGTCATCTCCCTATTATTTTTGATATATACTATATATTAATGCAGATGAGCCGCAATGGATGTACGGTGACCGCCAGACTTCCGAGTACATTACGGGCCTCCAAAATTTCATCGTTGTGGCTAATGCAAACCGTGGTCACAATGGTTTTATGTGTTGTCCGTGTGTTCACCGTCGTAACAAGAAAGACTACTCAAATACCAGAACCATTCACGCCCACCGCTTCGATCCGGTTTCATGCCCGCTATAATTGTGGGACCAAGCACGGAGAAAAGGGGTTGTGATGGAAGACAACAAAGAAGAAGAAGAGGATGATGACAACTATCATAATATGTATCCTGAATATGATGATACCGCAACGGGGTAGATAATGAAGATCAAGAGGCAGCAGATGGGCCCTCCGATGACGATCTTGGTCGGGCCATTCTTGATGCAAAGGAAGAATGTGAAACTGAAAAGGAGAAGGAGAAGATGGAGCAGATGTTAAAGGATCACAAAACATTGTTGTACCCAACTTGCGAAGATGGCCACAAAAGCTAGGTACCACAATCGGATTTGCTGCAATGGAAGGCAGAGAACGGTGTGACTGACAACAGATTTTCAAAGTTGTTGGTAAAATGAAGAATCTTCTTCCAAGAAATAATGAGTTGCCCGAAGACATACCAAGCAAAGAAGGTTGTCGCCTCTAGGATTAGACGTCGTAAGATACATGCTGCATTAATGACTCGCATCCTCTATCGCGTGAGAAGTACGAGAATTTGGATGCATGCCCAGATGCACCGCATCGCGGTATAAGATCGAGACGAGACAATCTCGGCGATGTTGAGGGCGAGGCCCCTAGGAAGAAGGTTCCTGCCAAGGTTATGTGGTATGCTCCTATAATACCATGGTTAAAACGCTCTTCAGAAATAAAGAGCATGCCAAGTTGTTGCGATGGCACATGGAAGACCGTAAGAAAGACGTGATGTTGAGACACTCACCGATGGGTCACAGTGGAGAAAAGTCGAGCGAGAGTACCCGGACTTTGCACGTGACGCAAGGAACTTAAGGTTTGGTCTAAGTACAGATGGCATGAATCTTTTTGGTGAGCAGAGCTGCAGTCACACCACCTGGCCTATGACTCTATGTATCTATAACCTTCCTCCTTGGTTGTGTATGAAGAGGAAGTTCATTATGATGCCAGTGCTCATCCAAGGCCCGAGGCAACCCGGCAACGACATTGATGTGTACCTAAGGCCATTAGTTGAAGAACTTTTACAGCTGTGGGCCAAACCAGGTGTACGTATGTGGGATGAGCACAAAGGGGAGCCATTTGACCTACGAGCATTGCTTTTCAGAACCATCAATGATTGGCCCGCTTAGTAACATTTCAGGGCAAACAAACAAGGGATACAATGCATGCACACACTGTTTAGATGAGACTAAAAGTGTATATTTGGATAAATGTAAGAAGGTTGTGTACCTAGGGTATCGTCGATTTCTTCCGAACCTGCATCCAGTAAGAAAGAAAGGCAAGCATTTCAAACGTCTGGCGTAACCCGGAGGAAGCCCTCCTCCGCATCGTGAGGAGGTATTTGGTATGGTCAAGGACCTGAAGTAATCTTTGGAAAAGGTCCCGGCTACTATCTGCTCAATGACGATGCCGGACACGCCCATGTGGAAGAAGCAATCTATATTTTGGGACCTACCCTATTGGAAAGTCTTAGAGGTCCGCTTCAATCGACGTGATGCACGTGATTTAAGAATGTTTGCGTGAACCTGCTAGGGCTTCCTAGGAGTGTATGGGAAGACAAAGATACACCGAAGCAGGGACCAGCAACGCCCGAAAGACCTCAAGAGCCTACGATCCCGAGAACGAGAAGGGTAAACGATGCCACTTAACTCCCGCCACCACGCCTTACTAAAGCAGAGAAGGAAATCTTTTGAATGCCTAAGAAGTATCAAGGTCCCGTCGGCTTCTCGAATATAAAGGGAATAATAAATATGGCGTAGAAAAATTCCAAAACCTGAAGTCTCATGATCGCCACGTGATAATGACACAATTGCTTCCGATTGCATTGAGGGGCTTCTACCTGAAAATGTTCGAGTACCCATTGTGAAGCTATGTGCATTCCTCAATGCAATATCTCGAAGGTAATCGATCCGTAAAGCCTACCAGGTTACGCATGCATGATGTGGCCCAATGTCTTGTCAGCTTTGAGTTGGTGTTCCCACCATCCTTTTTCAATATTATGACGCATCTCCTGGTTCACCTAGCAGAAGAGATTGCCATTCTCGGTCCTGTATTTCTACACAATATGTTCCCCTTTGAGAGGTACATGGGAGTCTTAAAGAAATATGTTCATAACCGTGCTAGGCCAGAAGGAAGCATCTCCAAGGGCTATGTAACAGAGGAGGTCATTGAGTTCTGTGTTGATTTTATTCCTGACCTTATGGCGATTGGTGTTCCAGAATCACGACATGAGGGGAGACTGCATGGAAAAGGCACCCTAGGATGTAAAGCAATGATATGTAGGGACGAGCATTCTCTCAATCAAGCACACTACACGGTTTTACAAAGATCTATCTTGGTTGCCCCGTATATCAATGAACACAAGAATTTAATACGCCTCAAACACCCGGGGCAGTCTGATGAATGGATTATAAGTGAACACATGGCGAGTTTTGGTGACTGGCTGCAAAGACTTCTCACGAATAACACCACTGTTGGGGATCAGCTGTACTTGTTGGCCAGGACACCATCTTCGACTGTATGTACTTTCCAAGGGTATGAGATAAATGGGAATAAATTTTACACGATAGGCCAAGATAAAACGAGCACCAACCAAAATAGTGGTGTCCGCTTCGATGCAGTAGAAGACAATGGGCAAAAGACCACGTATTATGGGTTCATAGAGGAGATATGGGAACTTGACTATGGACCTAATTTTAAGGTCCCCTTGTTTCGATGCAAATGGGTCAAGCTAACAGGAGGGGGGTTGAGGTAGACAAGAAGTACGGAATGACAACGGTGGATCTCAACAATCTTATGAAGGTAGACAAGAACTTAGACGAACCATTCGTCTTAGCCAATGATGTGGCTCAGGTTTTCTATGTGAAGGACATGTCTACCAAACCGAAAAAAAGAAAAAATAAGCAAACAGATACATCACACGATGAGCCAAAGCGTCACATAGTTCTTTCAGGGAAAAGAAACATCATGGGAGTGGAGGACAAGACAGACATGTCAGAAGATTATAATAAGTTTGATGAAATTCTGCCCTTCAGAGTGAAGACTGACCCAACCATCCTGTTAAACGGTGTTGATACTCCATGGTTACGGCCGACGCGATCATAAGATTGACTATATGTATTAATTGAGCCATTTTTGGCACACATATGTATCTCAACATGGAAATCAATGTCATATTTCTTCGGTTAACAGTATATGTATTAAATGAGCCATTTTTCTTCCTTCTATTTCTTCCCTCCATTTTTCTTCCCGCTATTTTTTCCCGCCATTTTTCTTCCCGCCATTTTTTCCCGCCATTTTTCCCGCCATTTTTCTTCCCGTCATTTTTCTTTAAGACTCAGGAAGAGGGTTCCTGCCAAGGTGATGGGGGGCCTTATCTGGGGGAGGCTTATCTGGGAGGGCCTTATCTGGGGGGTGGCTAACCTTTAGTACCGGTTGGTGGCTGCAACCGGGACTAAAGGTGGTTTTTGTGTCATCTAACAAAACTATCGGTGGGATAAGGACGCGTGGGTAACCTTTAGTACCGGGTGGGGGCTCAAACCGGGACTAAAGCTATCGGTAGGATAAGGACGCGTGGGTGGACTACACTGCTCGATGTAGCGCACGACGCCCTGTCGGAGGAAGAAGACAAAGTAGAAGCGATGTCGTGCCTATAAAAGGAGCATCGATACGCCATGGCAAGCAACTCAACAAGCCAACATGGATGGAGAGTTTCATCCCCATGGATGGAGGAAAGGGTTGGGAAATCTCCCGTGGCGAAACTTCTCGAAGATGCCCTTGGTGCACACGCCCTATGGCATCTTCGGAAGTTCCACCTCGGAAAATATTTTCCTGCTAGCCCGTGAAAGACTACATCTCCGCCTCCCTGGGGTTAGAGGTATGGTGGAAGCCATGGGATAGAGTGGAGAGAGGCGGCAGATATGAGTGTAGATGTGCTATGGCAACGACCAAGCCAACATGGATGGAGAGTTTCATCCCCATGGATGGAGGAAAGGGTTTGGAAATCTCCCGTGGCGGAATTTCTCGAAGATGCCCTTGGTGCACACGCCCTATGGCATCTTCGGAAGTTCCGCCTCGGAAAATATTTTCCTGCTAGCCCATGAAAGACTCCATCTCCGCCTCCCTAGGGTTAGAGATATGGTGAAAGCCATGGGATAGAGTGGAGAGAGGCGGCAGATATAAGTCTAGATGTGCTATGGCAACGACCAAGCCTAAACCCTAAACCCTAAACCCTAAACCCTAAAGAGGCTACCCTCGTACGGAGAAAGCTACAAGGGTAGACGATCTGAGGCCCCTGGTCTAGGGTTTCACCGGAGGAAGACCATTTTCCCGCCATTTTCTTCCCGCCATTTTTCTTCCCGCTATTTTTTCCCGCCAGTTCTTCCCGCCAGTTCTTCACCATATATATATGTAGGGTTGGCCTCCATTGTCATTGTCACTCTTTCCCATGGCTTCCACCATAGCACTAACCCCTAGGGAGGCGGAGGCGCTTTGCGCCTCGAACTACCCCTGCCCGCCGGGCTACTATGTCCCTGTCGGCTGGATGCTGAGCGCCGGAGGCGTGCCGGTTCCTCCAGTCCCTCTAGGTGTGGCGCGCCGGATGGCCATCACAAACCACTACTACTTCGAGCTCACGTCGGAGCAGCGGAGGAATCCTAGATGGCATCCCGACTATTTCCCTACTTGGGAAGCCTTCTTCGTGGATCCGCGTGAGAGGGCGCTTGCCAGGCACGAGGAGGACGGCCCACCTTCTCCGAACTTCAATGAGGCCGGCCGTCGGCTATGGTGGCGCGGTCGGACTCTCCAGAGCGTCATGGCCTATGACACTGTCGCCGACTCTAAACCCCGTCTACGCTACCCTCAAGTCCAGCCGACGCGTACTCAGCCTTCAAGGTTCAATTACGGCGACCCCAACAACGACAGCGATGATGGCGGCGGCGAGTACGACGACTACAGTGGCGAGTATTACAGGTGTAGGCAGGAGCATGACTGAATCACTCCAATATTCTGAAACAAGTTCGGCCGATTGTTACTTAATCTGGCCATGTATCTTAATTTTCAGTTCTTTTATGTATCTTAATTTTTAGTCGTGCTTTATGTAACTTACTATTAGTTGCATTCTGTATTTTAATTCCAGTTCTATCTCCTTCACAAAATGACCTATCTCATTCGAGGTTTCTTGGCTTTCGGGTCAAATGACCAATGTTATGGCTAGAATCAAGGCATAGTTTGTGATAATATGGCCATATTGTGCATACATGTGCATCATGGCATGGCAAACAATGTTGCAAGAGGAAGTTTTCCTTTTTATCGCACCAAAAAGGCATTTTCCATTTTCCAAGCATAAAAAACGGACGGTTTTGTGAAGCAACCACCAAATGGCTAATTCAAAAAACCACCACCACATTTTACAAAAATACTAGACCACCTTATATGGACAATGTACCAATAGGGGGATCTGAAACCTTTCCGTCCACCTCTGGTGAAAAAGACAAATTCCTGCCGAATCGGTAGGAAGTGGGTAGATATAAAATTTTCATATAAAGTAAATATAAAATGTTTTTACATGAATGGATAGATATTATTTTTCTGAAAATTATGATATATTATTCATATTTTTCTGAGTTGAAATGAATAAGATATGAATTTTCTAAATTCATATCCTATTTTTTGAATTATAAATGCGCCCACCCCTTTAATGCATGAAATAATGTCTTTTAACACCGGTTCCAGCCATGAACCGGTGTTAAAGGGCATTTATTTTTTCACAAGACACCCCCTTTTAACACCGGTTCGTGGCTGAACCGGTGTTAAAGTGGCACGGGCCAACGATTCCCTCTTTAACACCGGTTCCAGCCACGAACTGGTGTTAAAGGGGGGGTGGGTTATAACACGCGCGCCACCACCCCTTCCTTCTTCCCCCAGCCAGATCGATTCTTCCCCCGAGCCCTAATCGTCCGTGCCGCCACCCCCGTCTTGCTGGAATACGCCACGCCGCCAGCCAGATCGATCCTAGGCCGAGCTCGACTCCGCCGCTCCTCCCCAGCCGACCTCCGCAAGGTGAGCCTCCCGTCCCTCTCCCCATCAGCTTCGATCGGTTGGATTCAGGAGGGTGCATATACTGCGGGCGGATGGGCTGAGGGCGGGTTGAGAGCCTCCCGTCCCTCTCCCGTACCGATGCCAAGCTGAGGCGTTGCCGCCACACTTGCCGAGGCCGCGGGCGGATGGGCTCCCGAGGGACGTGTGGGAGGCGCAGCTGTGCGTGCTACGGGCGAGGTCATAACGGCGGTAGAATGCGAGGAGATGGGCAATCGAATATAGCGTATCTGTTTCTAATTCGATTTTGTTTACACAAGATTATTTTGTAAGCTGCGGGCGAGGTCAGAACGGCGGCAGAATGCGAGGATTTTGTTTACACAACGATGGCGTTGCGCGAGCCGAGGCGTAGCGAGAAGACGGGACCGTGGCGCGCGGCGAGGCGGCACAGAGTGGCGTGGAAGGGCTTGTCGAGGAGGTGGAGATGGCCGAAGAAGGGGATGGCCCTCGGGCTCGGCAGGACCCTTATTATTATGTTCTTCTTCTTGCCGGCGACGACGAGGAAGCGGAAGAGGAGAAGGGAGGCGAAGGATTAGTAGTGATTTAGTTAGGGATTTTAGTGTGATTTTGTTAGTTAATTAGTGTGATTTTGTTAGTTAATTAGGGATTTAGTAGTGATTTAGTTAGGGATTTTAGTTAATTAGGGATTTAATTAATTAGGGATTTTAGTAGTGATTTAGTTAGGGATTTTAGTAGTGATTTAGTTAGTTATTTTAGTAGTGATTTAGTTAGGGATTTTAGTTAGGGATTTTAGTAGTGATTTAGTTAGGGATTTTAGTAGTGATTTAGTTAGGGATTTTAGTTAGTTTATTATTAGGGCTTAGGGTTTTATTAGGGATTGGGGTTTATTAGGGATTAGGTTTAGTTAGAATACTTAGTTAATGAGGTTTAGTTTAGTTAGTGATAGGTTTAGGGTTATTGTTATTAGGGCAATATATACTTAGTGATTTAGTTACTGTTTATTTTTTATGATTGTTTATTGCTATTATTTAGTTATGCCGCGTCCATCTCGTCCGAGCTTACTGGACTCCGTCGGGGATGTCCGAGTTTGGGCTCCGCCGGGTTGGCACTGGGAGGTTCTACCTGTCGGGACTCGTACCTTGGTGAGGAATCTGGGTATCATCGTCGACCCGGAGCTTCTTTGGTGGCGTCCACGAGGTCTAGGAGCGGTGCAGAGGGAGCCAGCCCCCGAGGAGGTGGTACGTCGTCGTATCAGGGAGGAGGACGAGCATGTACGGCGATACATGTATCTTTTGGAGACTAGGTTCTCCAATATCCGCAGTTCACGGATCTCACCCAGCTATTCTCCGTGATGGTTCCTCGCAGAGCTCCAGAGTACGTAACGCGCAGCCGTTTCGCTAGTTTATCTTAATAATGTACTTTATCTTATACTTTACCCTATAATGCACCCGAGCTATTCTCCGGTGATGTATTAATAATGTACTTTATATTATACTTTATCCTATAATGCACCCGAGCTATTCTCCGGTGATGTATTAATAATGTACTTTATCTTATACTTTATCCTATAATGCACCCGAGCTATTCTCCGGTGATGTATTAATAATGTACTTTATCTTATATTATTGTACTTTATCTTAATCACTAAGTACTGTATCCGAGTTGTCGCGTATGAATCCAAGTCCACTTGAATGTTTACTCTCTTACTCTAGATAATATTATTGTTTTAGAAACTATGGATCCACTTAGTAGAAACCTTGAAGAAGAAGAAATAATGGATAACATTATCGATGAGGACACCTCACAATATCTAGACTTGGAGGGACATGATGAAAACTCAAGTAGTCATGGAGAAGATGAAGACTCCGGTGAACGCAATTTAGTGATTACAAAGTCCGGCGAGGTATATGCATTGATTAAGCCTCTGCTGACTTCCCCCAACAATCTTCTTCTATATGTATTAATTAACGCTTCTTTCTTCTTTTAGCCCTCTGGATCGACCAGCCAACAACCATCTTCTTCTACGAAAAAGAGCAAGCGAGGCGCGAGCCATCGGTTGAAAGATCGTGCAAAGTTCACGATCGAAGCAGTCCGTGTTGATGGCAGGCCGATGGAGCCCAAGAACGCCGCAGACAAATTTGTACGTCAGTCGAGTTGTTGTTAGGGACCAAATCCCAATCATAATTGAATATTGGAATAAGCCAAAGAATGGCGATACCTTTGTCGATGAAAGATCCAAAGAAACGCTTTGAATTGATTTGGTAAATTTCACCCTTCCGCCAGAGGAGGATGAAAACAAACCGGTTATAAAGGAAAAGGTCAAAGCGTGGACTCTAAAGAAGATGGCTGACGCTTTCCGCAACTGGAAGATAAAATTGAACAAATTTGTCAAAGCTCGCGAGACTCCAGATTTCAAAGACGCATATTATGCGAAGATAAGACCTCACTGGCGCGAATTTGTGGCATACAAGGAAAGTGCTATAGCTACAAAGAGGTCAGAAACCAATACGCTAAATGCCCAGAAGAAGGAATATCACCAGAGGATGTGGTCGTGGCTACATATCTCAGAGGCCTAAGTGGGAGGAAGCTGAGAAGGCCCTGCGTGACAAAGGGATCACACCCCAGACACATGGGTGGGACCTACGTGCAAAGACTTGGTTCTACGGAATCGGGGCAAGGTTGGACCCAGAAACAGGATTGTGTATCTTCCCAACCCGCCTCCTTGCCAAACCCATCACTGAACTCATCACGGCATACGAGGAAACAGCCGCCAGGACCTTCCATCCCGACAGAGAGAATGACCAGCTCACACGCGCCATCGGTAAAAAAGAACACCCTGGACATGCACGAGGCACAGGGGGTATGACGTGGAAGGATGGGTTTGCCGAGTGGAGCGACTCTTACGTATGGCACGTAAAAGAAAAAAGAGCATCAGAGCGGATGACACAGATAGAACATGCACTTGTGGCAATCAAGGCGCAAGTGAATGCACAACAGCCATCAAGCTACCGCCCATCTCAGCGCACGAAGAGCCGCATTAGAAGCCGCCGGACTGCATCGCGGAAAAGCAGCGTGGCTTCCACGGAGAACGCAGCCCACGCTTGAAATGGCGGGTCCTTGATACCCGTGGATGAGATCACGGAGAGCGAACACGCTGAGCTGCATGTGAGATTAATGGGCTTATCCATTAAGGTGGTTGTCGCTATGCCTTACCTCCGTAGCTGGTGGAACTTACCACCGCCGACCGATTCCAGATGGCTATGCTATTGTCGGGTGGATGAGGTTGTGAAGGAATATGAGGAAGCACAGCTTGACCATGCTACGGTGAAGGGGAAACTCAACTCAAATTTGCAGTGAAAACAACCATTCTTTGGAAGAAGGAACACATCGTGCTTCCAAATTGGAGGCCATCTGGCACCCCGCCGCCCTTCACCATCTCCTGCGCAGCCATCTCCGCGCTTCAGCCATCTCCTGCTGGCAACCATCTCCGGCGCTTCAGCCATCTCTGCACGGCCATCTCCGGTGTGCTACCATCTCAAGGCCAGCCATCTCCTGCCTGTCACCATCTCCGGCGCTTCAGCCATCTCCTCAACAGAAGCGGAAGAGCACTGCCACGAAGAGCATCACTAGCACTGCCAGAAAGAGTTCAAAAAACTACGTCCCGCAGCCTTCCGCCAAGCCATTGCCGGTTTTACCGTGGAATCGCAGCGACGAGGAGACCAATAGGATCTCGGAAGAAGAGGTCAAGAAATTCTTTGCACCTAGACGGGCCGAGCCAAAGGAGAAAATAGATCCAGCGGTGGTGGAGAAGTTTTACAAAAATCTTTTGAAACCTGAAACCCCACTTGTGCCAGAGTACGAGCGCTAGATTTTGAAGGCGGATGCAAGGCGTCGTAGGGAGACTGAAAGTAGCAGTCGTGCGGCACCCCAGAAAATAGTTCCCATGCTCGGAGAGCAGGAAAACCAATCATGCACCCCGCTCCAAGTGTTCGACACACGGGACACTCCTCCCGTAAATGATTACGAGGCAGAGCTACAAAGAAAGGCCAATGAGATGGGGATGACTTACATTGCATACTTGAACATCATGGGAGACAACTTGCCCAAATGTGATGCCAACCCCATACAGCCATGAAAGTATGGGAAGAATCTCGTCAAGAAAGAGGAGCTCAAGAATCTACCAACAAAGATACGAAGATTGCACAAGTGGTACCTTGATTTCTGCAAGACGAGAAAGGAAGAATGGATCACGGCGCATATAAGAGATCAGATTTTCTTGTGCGAAGACGACGAGATCGCCTTCAACATTCAAGACTTACATTTTCTATTCAATCAGAAGGAACTCGACAAAGCTGCCATCAGCCTTTATTGTGTGTAAGAACTATTTCTGTATTTTCTATCTCATCTCATTCACTTCATTAATTGCATGTATATATATATGCTCACCATATATGTATATACTATTATGCAGGAAAAAGGTTATGGAATGCATGAAAGGAGGACCTTTTGACATTGGGTTTGTTGACCCAAATAGAGTTCATGAAGAAGTGGTAAGAACCAAACCCGCAAATGTAAGATTTATTGCTAAGGTCTTTACTAAGACAACAAACCAAAAGGGAAATACTATTGCCTTACAACTTCTCGTGAGTACTTACTCTCTTGTACACATTCTGTTTCGGCTTACTCGATGTTAAGTGTAACTGATGATGAGTTATGCGTGCGTAGGTTCCACTTTATTCTGCTAGTCATTCAACTTGACTCAGGAAAAGTCCTTGTCATGGACTCGTTACGAAAAGAAAAAGAGCGATGGGCAGATTTTAGAGAGATGCTCCAGAGGTAATTTCAATCATATTATCGCACTAGATCGGCAACTTTCGTGACAACAAGTAATTAATTACTCCTTTATCCATTTTCTTTGCCGGATGTGGTTGGAAAAGGTTCACGGGCAGGGCCGTGGGTGAATGGTCAGAAGAACTAAAATTTGTAGACCAAAATGTAAGTAATACTTGCTAGCTAGGTCTGCGTATCTCTTTGATTCTGCTTCCAATTCCATTATATCATGCTTTATTGATTATTATTTTGATTGAACTCTCTATTCTCGTAAAGTGCGCGTATCAGGGACACGGCAATAACTTATGTGGGTACTATGTTTGCAAGTTCATTCGCAACACGATATGTGCGACGGGCCAAGCCGCACTAGAACAACTTAGAGTAAGTAAACAAAGTACACAACATTATTTTATTACCATCAATTGTGTTGAGTTTTATTCTTATATATATATTGACCCCATTCTTCATATATATTCAGATCGAATGGATGCGGGACCAACTCCTACCATTTGACCGCATACGAGCCATTCAAGAGGAATTGGCGGGGTTCATACTTGATGAGGTTGTCACGCCTGGCGGAGAACTCTTTAGATATCCACCAAAATGAATGTTGTATATATGCTTGAACGTGTTTGTCTTGTACTTGATGCTTCAACGTTTACGGAGAATACCACACAATGACGATGTTGTGTATAATAATAGTTGCTTAATTATTCATGTACTCGTATGTACCGATGACGATGTATGTGTATACCGCTCCCGATCGATTCCTCCCCCTCCCGTCCCTTGCCAGCCGCTAAATACGCCCAGCAGGCGGGGCAGAACTCGCCATGGTAGAGATTTAGGCCGTTTTCCTGCCGCGGCAGAGATTTATCTCCTTTTCCGGCCGCAGCACAGAACCTTTAACACCGGTTCGTGTTACGAACCGGTGTTAAAGGGGGAGGGGCCCTGAGCCCTACGGCGGCCCCATGTGCGCCACCCTTTAACATCGGTTCGTATAAGAACCGGTGTTAAAGGGGGGCCCCTCTAACACCGAACCCTCAACAGCGGTTCTACAACCGCTGTTAGAGGGCCCTCCAAACCGGTGTTAGAGGGGGGGTGTGCACTAGTGTGAAGGTGGATTATTAGTCATAGATGCAGTTGGATGGCGGTCTATGTATAATGTTGTAATGCCCAAGCAAGTCTCAAAGGAGTCAAGATGATTAGTATATGCATGTATTGCTTTCTCGATGTTTGTTAATTGCCCCGCTGTAATTTGTTCACCCAACATGTTATCTATCTAAGGAGAGCCACCTCTAGTGAACTTTGGATCCCGGTCCTTGTCTTTTACATTCAATCTACAATCTTTTACTGCTTTGTGTTTAATTTCTGCAAACTATTACTTCTTTCCATTCGATACGTTTAATCCTTTGTTTTCCGCAAAACACGGTGAGATTGACAACCTCATCGCAAGTTGGGGACAAAGTTCTGTGGTTGTGTTGTGCGGGTCTCCACGTTGCTGCTAGCACCGGTAGTGCGCCCTGCCAAAGCTTAGCTAGTAACACCTTTGGGGTGTTTCCTTGCTCCTACTGGTTCGATTAAACCTTGGTTTCATAACTGAGGGAAACTTGATGCTGTGCTCATCATACCTTCCTCTTGGGATTCCCAACGAGCTCTACATCAACACCGCCATCAAAGACATTTTTCTGGGTGCCGTGCATTGAGCCATCAATTAGTAGCAAAATACATAATGCATTCCCCTAGGCCCATATAGGTGAAGTGGCATGTAGTCGACGTTCACATGACACCACTAGAAGAAGTACACCACAACTTAAATATCAAACTATTGAATCTTTCTCAACACAATTCCACTACTAACAACATGACTTCTCCCATGTCCTCAAGAACAAAACGAACTACTCACTAGACATCATATGGATCATGATCAGAGATGGAATAATGATGTATAACAATCTGAACATAAACAATAATTCAATGGTTCACTCAATAACATCAACTACAAAGAGTAATCAACACCGGGAAAGTTTCCCCTATGAACTATGCAAGATTCAACGCAATTGCTACAGCAATATGGAGATGGTGATGATGGTGCTGATGGTGGTGATGATGATCCCGATGAAGTCCAGCTTGATGGTGGTGTTGATGGCGACGATCTCCCCTCTCTGGGAAGGAATTCCCCCGGCAGAAATCTGTCTGCCAGAGAGATCTTTCTCTCTCGGTGTTTTCCGCCCCGTAGAGGCGGCGGAATCTTTCTGTGATCGCCCCCCGAGTCTTAGGGTTTCGGGAGGATAATATACACCAGAGGGGAGAGCCTGGAGTGGGCCAAGGCGGCCACACCACCTGCTGGCGTGGCCTAGGGCTGCCCGCGCCAGGGGGTGGTGTGGGCCCCCCTGTGGCCCATCTCCAGCCCCCCTTCTGGCTTCCTTCGTCTTCTAGAAAAATAGGATTTTCCATATATTTTCCTGGATTTTCTGATCTTCGTGAATTTTGCCTCCAAACAACACCTTTTCCATCAGAATCCTGACTACAACGGTCCATGCTCCAAAAGTCATCAACCATGCAAAAACAGATGAAATAACATAAGTATCACCTCTCAATATGAAATATATCAATGAATAACAGTGAATTATAACATAGAATAGTGATGCAAAATGGACGTATCAATTACTCACTCATAGATGGGGGAAACATGGATAGTCGATGGAGAAGCGATGGTGATGATGATGGCGATGATCTCCTCCAATTCCCGTCCCGGCAGTGTGCCAGAACGGAGTTTTTGGTTCCGAATCCCGGAATCTGGTGGTGGTGGCGCAGCGGAACTCTTTCTAAAAAAATGTCGAACCCTCCTTGGTTTTTAGGTCAAGAGGCAACTTATAGGCGAAGAGGGAGACCGAGGGGGTGCCTGGGGCGGCCAAACCACCCCCTGCCGCGGCCAGGCCTAGCCCGCGCGGCCAGGTGGTGTGGCTAGGCCCCAGCCCCTCTCCGTCTCGTATTCTGGCTCTTTGAGTCTTCTAGTGAAATAGGATTTTTGGCATATTTTCCGGGATTTTTCCTGATAATTGATTTTCTGCACAAAAACTAGACACCAAGGTAATTCTGCTGAAAACAGCGTCAGTCCGTGTTAGTTGTATCCAAATCACACAAGTTTAGAGGAAAAACAATAGCAAAAGTGTTCGGGAAAGTAGATATGTTTTGGACGTATCACCTAGCCTTGTACCATTCAATAGAACCATCAGCATGCTTCTTGACCTTGAAAACCCACTTGTAATCAATAATATTGACACCAGATTTAGGAGGAACCAAACACCAAGTATCATTCTTGAGAAGAGCCTGATATTCTTGTTCCATCGCAGCACGCCAGTGAGGGATACTCATAGCATCTTGAAAAGTCCGAGGTTCAACATTTGGATCCAACTTAGCCTGCGCCAAGCAAGTCGCGAGCTAGGACACTATGACATTGGTGCGTTCTCGTGGTCGAATGATCCCACTTTTTCTACGCGTATGGGGATGCATCATAGCGGGCGGTGGTGATGTCGAGTAACCCATCGATGTTGACAAGGTGCCTCGTCACACTGCTGTGGAGAGAGCGCAATAGGGGACACATCAGGTGCAGCAGAGACGACCAGCCCACTCAAATTTTGAGTGAGGGGCGAAATCGGCCTAGGCGACCTAGGAGGAGTATAGCACGCAGGCGACTGGGATGGCGTGGGCGATGAGGAGCATGGCGATGACGCGGGGGATCGCAGGGATGAGTCATGACCGGGCGATGGCGCCAGCTAGAGTTGGGCCGAGGCACTAGCTGGTGTCGACGCGAGCAGCGGCTAGGCCCAGTCTAGGCGCACGTCCGACATTGAGGCAAGCCCTGCATGGGGCATGCAGAGGGCAGGCTGGTCGACGTGTGCCTGAGGCCGATCGACGTGCACAAGAGGCTAAGCGGGAACAGTAGACATCGCTGTAGTTGCTGGCCAATCCAGGAGTTGTAGTTGAGCTCCTCTACCAATACCTGCACCACGTGGTTAGACAACACAGAGGGCGAATGTGGTGGACAGGAGGCTAAGCGGGAATGTGCAACATCTACAAATTGGTCAGGAAACATAGGAGATGAAGAGACAAGCAATATGGATGTGGTGACAGAATTGGGTAGCATAGTGAAGGGAAAAACATGCTCATCAAAGACAACATCCCGTGAGATGTACACACGGTTAGACGAGATATGAAGAAATTTATACCCTTTGTGCAAAGAACTATACCCAAGGAAGACACATTTTTTGGATCGATACTCAAGCTTGTGACTATTGTAAGAATGAAGATGTGGCCAACACGCACAACCAAACATTTTAAGAAATGTGTAGTCAGGAGTCTCACCAAGCAAGAGTTCTAACAGAGTTTTCATGTGTAGAAGACGTGTAGGAAACCTATTAATGAGAAAGCAGGCTGTAGTATAGGAGTGAAGACGTGTAGAAGATGTGAAATATGCCGCCCGCGCTCACCCTCCATGTCGACGGGCAGCGGAAGTCCGGCGGCACCGGGTAGCCGGCCTCGTAGAGCAGCCGTGCCTCCCACGGCTACAGAGAACGGCAATCGAAGTCATTGGCCGCCGCCAGATCGTCGGAGAAACGTTCCGCCATCGCCGCCGAGTTCTTCTCTTCGCTGGGGAAGGTGGAGCTTGTGGTTGGGAAATGGGAGGCGTGAGGGTGTGCTCTAGGCAGCGGCGAGGGCGCCGAGTTTTATAGATGAAAGAGGCGTGAGGTGTTTAGTAGCGAAGGCGGGAAATGGGGACATGACGGGAAGACGGACCGGCGGTGGCGCGCCATTAAGGCGACGCGTGGTCGATGAGACGGGCAGTCATTGCCCGGTGGTCCGTCGTGGTAGTCGAGGCGATAGGATGAGGACGAGTGGGTTTTACTCATTGACAAGGCGAGGCCACAGGCGGGCGCGTTTGTTTCAGCGTTTTCTCTGCGTCCGGCGTTCCTAGGCGGTTCCCAACACCCTGGGTTCGGCCTAGGATCGCCGGATGAAAGTTGGGCTAAATTCGGACCATTTCGGTGTCCTAAAAACAAGACTGGGTTATTTTTCACCATTCGGATGAAAAATTCGTCCTAGGAATGGCCTCCTAGGAACCCGAGTGGAGATGCTCTTAGTTGTTGTGTACTAAATCCTTAAAGTGAGGAGCCCGTGTGGTGTCTTGTGGTGGAGATGCTATTAATTAGTAAAAACAGTAAAACTCAACCATCCACGAGCACTCAGAGCGATTTGGCATCTTGCACCGTCAGATCTGGCATACCTACGGTTCAGATCTTCCCGTCTTACCGAAACGTCGCTGGAACAATTCGCCATGGTCAATTCTCGTCGAATCTTAAGCCCAACGTTACCTGGGCTTCTGCTCTGCAGGCCGAGCTAGGAGTTCTCTGGTTAATTGGGCTGAGAATACAATCAAATGGGCTGGTAAATGTGTACTCGAGACCAATTGCATATTTTCATTGCCCTTATGATTTTTCCCAGTAAAAGGCCTCGCTACTTTCTTCTTTTTCTCGTCCCGTGGCAAGACTCATTCGATCCCCTCCCGGATGACGACGGCGACGCGACGCATCTGCTTCCAAAGCTCGCCGTAGACGTTCAAAGCATGCACTCAGCCTCCCTCCGAGGTAGGAGCACCGTCTCACCACAAAGAATTTACGCTAAATGCTACCAATGGCGACGACATGGTTGTGGCCCGTGCGACCGATGGCGACCGAGTCGTTCAAAACTGTTGTTCCCTGCCATTAGTTTGTTCAAACTTGGTCTCAATCTGTACCATGTATGAATCTTTCGTTTCAGTCTCCTTTATGCACTGCACTGTGTTGCTATTGATCCATACTTCTATAGGGATTATTTCTAGGGTTTACTCGTGATACAGAATTGGGGAATGAAGGGATGCTCCATGCCACGATTCCAATCGGGGAGCTACTAAATTCTTCAATTGTTTTTCTCCTCATGCTCTAAATTATTCGTCGGGATAAGATTTCTAAATTGATTTTCTCCTCATGCTCCCTGACCTGAGTATGTCTTGTGTTCAATTTCTGGTGGATGTGTCGTACTTTGTAAGTAATTTGCTATCATGTGACTAGGAAATCTAAAGGATATGGATTGAACAAGTTATCTTTAGAAATTGAAGCAACTGCAGGGCGTACAACATTGGAGAAGATGAAGGACAAGGTAAAATAGGCTTCATCAGTTCATTGTATCTGTAAGTAGTACACAGGCCTGGTTCTTGCAGGATAATATGCAGTGCTCACTGGTATTCGACTGAATGTCTGCACATATAATTATTTTAGTTGGTTGATGGAAGGAACATATGGTGCACTGTGCGAACAATACATGATCTTCTGCTACTGTTAAGATAACTATGCGAACAACAAATGATCTGCAGCTGTTGTTTAGATTAGGTGTTTTTTCGGTATCATTTTTTCTATTGTGAGTCTGATGTTAAATGGAGCCTTGGATGTATAGCCTGTAGTCTAAATTTTCAGATGTCCCTTTACATTGAGTTTGCCCTTTTTTCCTGCCAAAAAAACATTGTTCTTCATGATAATTAACTTACCGCACTCTGTTGCCAAGTATCCATCATTATATAGCTATTTTCATTAGACACGATGCATGCTAGCAAGTTTCTTTTCACAATCTGAATGTGTGATCTGTTGAAAACTAGAGGAGCAGGCTACTGACATGGAAGTATGATGTAGTAGTTTGTGATGTTGCTTGGAGTTGGAATAGTCTCTACAAGCAAATGATTTCATATTTACATCACCATTTTGTCTCTATATGTGTACTAGCTCACGGTTGGATATAGTGATTTCGAATTATGCTACATGTGTTCTACAGTAGAGGTTCCTTTGCACATCTTGCTAGAAGTTTCTTAACAGCTTTAGCAACTATGAATTGATTTTGTTAACTTTCGCACGTATAGCAATTAATAGACCAGCAATACATTATTTTTTTCTCGGTATATGAAGTCCACTTACATAGTCCAACTTTCTAAACTTTGGAGTTTTTGAGGCGTTCTTCCTTTTCGTGTTTATGTCTTATGTGGGGTATCCATTTGATCAAACGATCCCTTTGTTGTCGATGTTGATATTAGAACTGTACATACCTAATTTTTTAAATATTAGAACTGGCTCAATTGTTGATATGTGAATTCAGATGATCACATGAGGATGCGGATGCTCATGATTACCCGGTTGATAGGTACAAGGTGCTGCAAAAAAGGGCTAGCGACGCATGATGGCTTGCATGGAAAGAATATTTCTCATCTCTCCCTCCGATCTTCCTACCACAACGTCATCCACATCGGTAGGTGTAGTTTCACTTCAAATTATACATTGAATATACTGATTTACATATCAGAATCAAGTATTCTATGTCATAGTGTCTACATCACATCATCACTTATAGTTATCCCACATGATTATGTTCATGTTTTTGCTTATATGCCTTCTATATCATGGATCACCAAAGGATTGATAATCTCCAAACTGAATTGCTCAGAAGTGTCCCCGTATAGGGGTATTTTGAATATTTTATAGTCCATGCTAATTCATTTTTTCAGTGCCATCGGTTTTCTATTAAATATATGTATTCTTATTTTCTTGAAGAGGACGGGCGCGACAAAGCGCGCCTTCATTGTCTAGTAAATAGATGACATGCCATAGCAAACCACGGGCGAAGACCATCTTCCTGATTTTGCTATTTGACTTCCACTTTGCCACCTCCTGAGTTGAGATTAGAGCAACTCTAGCTGACCCCGCGTCTGCATTATTCAAAACGCGCGTTTGCAGGATACGGTAAACCTACTTTGCAGGCTGAAAAAAACCAGATCCCACAAATATTGTTATGCCGTTTCCCTTTGCGGGATCTGCTCTGTCGCAGGTCTAACGAATCCGCAAATCCGAACCGCAAACACATGGTTTTGAAATATTGATGCCATTTATGCATAGTATGCATATTTGAAATATGACAGATATTTAAACTAAAAAATAATAGTTCGTAACATAGAACAATACAACAATAATCCATATTACAATAAATGTTCAAATCCAAGCAATTAAAAAAAAATGGTTTAGAATACAAATTAATGTTCAAATCACACATGAATGAAACAAATAAACTGAAGCGCCCCACTACCGACCGCCGTGCCTCCGCCAATGGTGCTCAATGAGATCAAGCTGTAGCTGGGTATGGATCTTGTCGTTCTCAATCTGACGGTATGTCTCAAGGAAAGCTTGGATTGTATCCAGGTTTCTAGTTGGCCTCACCCAGGTACCAACATTATCAAAAAGGACGGCAAGTTCAATTCCCTCTCATCTTCGATGATCATATTGTGAAGAATGACACAAGTGGTCATGATGTCCCGGAGGGTTTCCATATCCCAAAACGGGCCGGGCCTCGAAGTACTGCAAATCTAGCTTGCAAAACACTGAAAGCTCACTCAATATCTTTTCGGGCTGCCTCTTGTGCTTTTGCAAACAATGTTTCAGCTTTTCCATCGAGCTCTTTCATGGTTTTCACAAACGTTTCCCATTCCGGATATATGCCATCGGCGAGATAGTAGCCCATAGTATAGTCATGCCCGTTGACAGTGTAGTTGCAAGCTGGAGCATCACCACTAGCAAGCCGGGCAATAAGATGGGACCTATGAAGTACATTGATGTCGTTGAGAGAGCCGGGCAACCCAAAAAAGCAGTGCCAAATTCATAGGTCCTGCGAAGCAACTACCTCTAGAACCATTTTTGGGTCATGGCTCTTGCCACAATACATGCCCTGCCATGTCTTGGGGTAGTTCTTCCAATTCCAGTGCATACAGTCAATGCTTCTGAGCATTCCCGGCCAACCTCGTGCCTCGTTAATCTGCACCAACCTCATTGTATCTTCTTCGTTGGGAGCTCGGAGATACGTCAGACCATAAACACGGATCATAACCTTGTGGAATAGATGAGCCGGATATGTGGATACCTCAGTGAAATAATTGCGCATGAGCATGTTGTGGCCGATGGCGCGGTTGTGAGGAATGTAGAGCCTGGTGACGGTCGACCTCAGGCGCTTCATCTTCTTCCCATCCTCAAGCTCCTTCATCGTGAAGAGTAGCATCATTTGCTCCACGTCCAACAAATCCTCCAAATCCAAGTCGTCCTCAATATTCCTTCATGAAAACCTGGCACGGGTCCATCTACAAACCATCGTGGCAAACACATATTTTAGAAACAACTGCGCAAAATAAAACCGTGCAGCGGATGCAGCGGCGATTAGCATACCTTGGCGTTGGGTGGTCCATTCGTAGCGGTGGGTGGTCGATTCGCGGCGGGCGTTCGATTCGCAGAAGGCGGGCAGCAGGCTTGCGTACAGGTCCGGCGCGATGGAGCTCCTCCGGGGATCCATGGGGGTGGCTCGTGCGGGCAGGACACCCTCGATACGGCCCCTACCGGTGGGGGAAGGGCTGCGGCAGACTGCGGTGGTGACTCTGTCGGCCGGAATCGAGGCAGGAGGGTGCGACGGGGGCAGGATCTACGACGGAGGTCGGTGGCGACGGAGGGGGAAGCTCCCGCGAGCGGGGTAGGTGGCTGAAATTTCCTTCGCGCCACTGCCTTGCGCGAGATGGGGGCTGGCCCTCGAAAACGATCCCTCGACCCGCGATGTGCGGGTCGGGGCGCCGAATTTGCTAAGTCCCCCCAAAAAATATTTCTCTAGAATATGTGAATTATTATGGGTCAAGATCCTCATAGAATAGATCAAATTGTGAACATTCCATGCTTTAACATGATAATCTGTAGGGGTGTGCTTCACTACACCCCTTCTCCATGTATTTGATCTTAATTAAAAATAATTATATATACCGTATATACGAATTAGTTGGGCAATACTACGCTATATATTGACAGTAAGAAACTTGTACTATGATCTTTATGGGAATATTTTTTTTTCTTGAAAGAATAGGGGACTCAATTAGTACTGGTGTGTTTGGATGCTCAGAATTTTTGAAGTATTTGGAAGAATACCATGGTTTCTCAAAATACTGCAGTCTCAAATACTTCGGTGTGTTTGGCAGCAGCAAATACCGCAGTTTCATATAGTGTGATCAAAACTGTGGTTTATTGCATTGCGTGGCACTGAAATACCATGGTATTGAAATGCAGGGATATAGAGAAAATAAATAAATTAGTAAAATCAAAACTAGATTTGTCGGGACTATATTCACTGCAAATCAGGCTGACGGTTTGCCGTCGGCCCAATTATAATCACGGCAAATATTCGAGCGGGCCCGCCACTAAATTTGCCACGGGCCCAAATATGCTCATGGCAATTCAGCCTCAAGATTTGCCGTGAGCCCAAACCAAATTGGCGAGGGATCCTACCGCTAAAAGTTGTCGTACGCCCATATATGATCACGATAAATAAGCTGTGAGATTTGCCGCAGGCCTAAACAAAACTCACGGAAAATTGGATTTCTGGGACCCACCTGACTTATCGGTGCCTCCGGCCATTGGCCCGCGGTAGTTTGCCTAGGTATTTGAGGTAATAAAGGAAAATGAGTGATACAAAATAAAGAAAATAGTTTTCTCTTTTTAAAAAAAAAGAGATCGTCACTTAGCTAAAAGACGATAATCTTGTCTTTCTCATTCTCTGAACCAACTTAAGACCCCGAAAAAAAACTCCTCTCCTTGGTCGCCTCCGCTTGACCTAGGGGAGGAAACCCTACCCATCTCCCGACCCCCTCCTCCCCCGTCCCTCCCTTCCCGGCCGTCGCCGGCGTGCGCCCCCGGGCAAAGCTCGCGGGGTGCCGGTGGCGGCATGCCCTCAACTACCTGGTGTGCGGAGATCGAGGTGGGGCGGCGCTCTCCTGCGGCAGTGCGAATCGGCGGAGGTTGGCGGGGCTTGGCGTGGCGTCGACGGCGCGCGTCGCCAAGGGCGGCATCTCACACCTCGAGGCGGCGGGGGAGGCTGGTGGTGGTGCGGCGTTGCTGCATCATCTGCGCGGAGGCGCTGGATGGTACTCGCTCTGTGAGTCGCATCGGTCCGGATGGCGAGCTCGGGCTCAGGAGGCATGGCGGTCCCATGGTGGTGCCGGCTCCGGCCAGCGGGGCGGCGTGGCTGTGCAGCAGCCTAAGGCTGTAGGGCTTGGTTGGCCCAGATCTGATCCCATCTGCCCTATCTGCCTAAGCGGGCCTAGCATGGCGGCGCTGCTCTCTTGAGGTGGTGTGGGCGACCATGAGGGTATTAGCGGCGGCGGTTCTTTTGCAGTAGCGTGGTGGCGTGGACTTTACTGGCCTGAACTGGCCTCGGCCGGGCTAGAGGGCCTGGTGTGTCCCTGTTGCCGCGTCCGGTGGCCTACGGCCGTGGAGGACGGCCCCCTATCGGCCAGGCTCAACGCTCTAAAAGAAAAAAGAGGATTCTTTGTTTGAGCAATGACTGCCTTTCCAGTACTGTTCGCCAACGAGTTGCAAAGCCAGGGGTAGCAAAAAAGGGAGGTCCGGATAGCCGTGTTGCCTCCGCCTCTTACTCCGACCATATCCACCCCCATCCACTTCGCGGGCCACATGAGGAGTCTCGCTAAATGGGTGCGAGTCCGCGGATGCCGGGGCAGCGGCCCCGGAAGGTGGACTACACGACACCTTGACGGCAGGGCCGTGTTGTAGTGGTGATGGCCCATCTCCTTGGACTATGTGGATGGCGAGGAGTGGGTGTCGGGGTTTCCTGGTGTTGGTGGCGTCCGCGTGGCCATCGCCCAGATCGCGTGGAAGAAGCTCGGTGCGGGGATTGTTGGTGGCCTGAGGTGCCAAATGCGGGGTGGGTTTTTCTGGGTGAAAGCTCAGCGCTCCGGCGCCAACAACGACGACGCCTACGGGTGTCATGTCCCTCTTGAGGACATTGTTGTGGCTACTCTCTCCACATTAGGGCTCCGGGTAAAAACTCTAGACCTCTGTGGTCTCGATGATGGTGGCGCTTTAGTTCGTCATTATCTCCTTGCGGGCCTTGTCGTGGAGCTCTGGCCCCCTGGACCTCGACGGCGTCTTTGGTGGCAAGCTCGATGCTTCTTAGTTTTTCTTGTTTCTCTTTTTCGATCTGCTTGTACGAGGTTACCCTCATCACTTTGTATCGGTTTGGCCGTTGGGCTTTATTTATAAAGCGTGGTGAAAACCTATTTGGAGAGAACCAACATAAAAAACCTCTAACGGAAGGCTGCCGTCACTCCAACTCGATTGTATGTAGCAATAAAATGGCTTTAGTTCTCTAGCAACTAGCAACTTTCTCGGGTTTGTTGGATTAATATCCTGTTTGCGGTAGACACATACACAACATCACATTTATTGCACTCCAAATTCAGCCTATCATCCCAACTGCATTGAGTAGGAAAAAAGAAACAATGGCCATGTGGTGGCGACACACGAAAGTCGTTAATGGAATGAGTATATGGTGGCAGAAGAAACAAGAAATAGCGAGGCCGGCCAGGCGGGCATGAAGGATCGGCGTACATGTCTTTTTCTTTGTCTCGTATGTACGCACAAAGGAAATGAAAATTAGAGCGGCGAATTAAAAGCTGGCTCAGCAAAAATTGCAATAGTAATTGGATCAGAATAGCAATGGTAACTTTGATCAGAATTTGTTGTATCTCTTCAATGACTGGATTGCGGCTCGGTCCTTGCGTGAGATTAAGAGGCAGGGGCCAGGTTTACATGGACTAATAATCACCTTCGCCCTACCAGAAGTGTATTGGATCGGGTTCTAGTTTCTCCGGACTTGGAAATGGCATCCCCTTTGTGCTCTTTGGTGGTAGATCTACGCTTGGGTTCTGATTACTGTCCGCTTTGTTCTCTCCTCTGCAGAGGGCTTGCTCCCCAAAATCAGAAGATTTCACGGAGAAGCAGTGGCTGCTCTTTCCGGAGTTCAATCGGCTGGTCACTAACTTGTGGCTCTCAGTGCTTAGAAGGTCTCCATGGACCCACGGTCCAATCTGTGACCAGGTCGACTTGTGGCAGCAATGTGTGCGATCACTGCGTTCCTACCTGCGTGGCTAGGGTGCCAACCTGGACTGCGCTTTGCGGGCTAAGAAAGCTGACTTAACGGAAGCAATCAAAAATATTGACTCCAAGGCTGACGGAGATGGTTTGACTGAAGCTGAGTGGGCAGCCCGTTACTCCCTGGAAGGCGACCTGCTCTTTATCCTCAGGTGTGAGGAGGTTTACTAGCAGCAAAGGGCTCGTTTGGACTCTGCAGGGGGACTCGAACGGCATACGAAGGCGGTGTTGTATTCTTTCTCTCAAAAATGGCGAGGAGGTCCTAACTGATCCTGTGATGATTAACAAGCATATCTATGCTTTCTACATGGAGTTGCTGGGCACGAACTCCCGAGGAAGGGCCTCTCTCTCTCCGCTTATCTGGCAGCATTCGCAGATTACCTAGGAAGACAACCTTGATCGGATCGCACCATTCTCTCTCAAGGAGCTGGAAGTTGCTGTTAACGCTACCAAGTATGATACTGCGTCGAGCCCAGATGGCATCCCTGTCTTCTTTTACAAGCACTTCTGGCCGCTTCTCAAAAACCAAATCTTCCATTTGCTTGACTCGTTTGCTAGGGGTCTCATTTATTTCTCTGAAAAGGTTGAACTTTGGTGTCTTGTCGCTCATTCCCAAAGTGCAAGGGGTTGATCAGATAACACAATTCAGGCCAATCGCTCTTATTAACGTCATTTTCAAGTTTGTTGCCAAGACGTTGGTCATTTGTTTGTCTCCTGTAGCTCAGAAATCTATTCACTTGAACCAGACGATTTTTATCAGTGGGAGAAGCATTCTGGATGGCATTGCTGTCCTTCATGAGGTGCTCGATCAAACCAAACGCACAAAGGAGTAGATGGTTATTTTTAAGATTGACTTTGAGAAAGCCTACGACACGGCCAGCTGGGACTTTCTAGAGGAGGTGTTACGCAGGAAGGGGTTTGACCCACTTTAGGTGAGCTGGGTGATGCAACTTGTCAGAGTAGGCCAAACAGCTATTAACATAAACACTGAGCAAGGGCCTTTATTTCACAATGCCCGTGGAGAGAGGCAGGGGGATCCCTTATCCCCAACTTTATTCAACTACATGGTTGAAGCCCTAGCTTCCATGCTAGATGGGGCATGCGAAGCTGGTCACATTCATGGGGTCTCCCCTCAGCTGGTCGAGGGTGGAATCTCCCATCTCCAATACGCCGATGATACCTTTCTCCTGATTAGGAACGATCCTTGGGATATTATGAATTTGAAGTTCATTCTCCTCTACTTCGAATATGTCAGGCCTCAAGGTGAACTTTGCTAAGTCTGAGGTGTTTGTGCTTGGGTGTGATGAGGAAGAGCAGATGAGAACGGCTTTCATGCTGAACTGTCAGCTTCGAGCTCTCCCTATGACCTATCTTGGTATGCCTGTCGATGGCGCCAAACTCACCATGGAAGCCTTTGTGCCTATCAAAGCTAGGGTGGCGAAGAAGGTGAAGCCGTGGAAATCGTCTCACTCTGCTGGTGAAAGGGGTATCCTTATTCAGTCCTACTTATCAAGCCCGTCATTCTATTGCATGAGTTTCTACCTTCTCTAGGACAGAATCCATGCTTTTTTCGACAAGGTTCGATTGCGCTTCTATTGGGCCAAAGATAAGACCAAGCAGAAATATCACATGGTTAAATGGGCGGCGATGTGCACCCCTAAGGACAACGGTGGCTTGGGATTCACTAACACTACGCTTATGAACAAGTGCCTGATTGCTAAATGGCTAATGGCCAGGAGGCATGCGGTTAGATATCATGAAGAAGAAGTCCTTACAAGGGTGCTCCCTGACTGATGTTCGATTGACGCAGGGTTCCAAGCTATGGAAAGCGATCCTGAAAGCATGAAAGTTGCTCAGAATTGGTAGCCACCAACTGGTTGGTAATGGCATGAATACGGCCTTCTGGTTGGATAGATGAATCCATCCAGAATGCCTTGCTGTCAAGTATCCTGCCCTTTTCGCCAATTGTGACAACCCTGATGTTCTCGTTGGCTCTGTTATGAACTATGAGTTGGGGAAGACCTAGGTTTCAACGTACTTTTGGCCCTACTGAGATTAGCGAATGGACTTGCCTTCAGGCCGACCTCTTGAGTCTTAACCTTGCGCGGGAGGATGATCGCATGTCCTGGATCCTAGAGCCGCCGAGTTAGTTTTCAACGGGCTCCTTGTATAAAGTGTTGCCTGATGGTGATGGGGTTTTTCTCTTTAGGAGATTTGGAAGCTGAGGATCCCACTGAATATCAAACATTTCCTTTGGCAGTTTGCGAGGGTGCGCTTGCCTAGTGGTGTTTAGGTCCAAAAACGCGATGGCCCGGGTGACGGGCCGTGTCCTTTGTGCCGCCAGGCCGATGATCATAATCACATTTTCTTTAACTGTATTTCGCTTCCTTTTTCTGGGCTTGTTTTCGTGAGGTGCTTGGGTGCAACTGGGCGCCAAGCTCGCTCTCTCACTTCTCCATGTTACAAGGCATCTCCGGCCTTTCTAGGCGTATGTTGTGGTTTGCTTTTGCTGCTATGAATTGGGCTCCATGGAATATTAGGAATAAAGTCCTAACAGAGGGCAAGTTTATTTCGTCTCCAGCTGATGGTCTTTTTAAACTTGTCGTGTATATGCAGCTTTGAACGCCCCTCAGCAGGTCGCTGGAGAAGGATGCGATCTCGAACCTCATTAGTGCTATCAAGCTCAAGACGGCGGATCTGAGAAGGGCAATGGAGTAGTGGACTCCAGCGCATGGCCTCATCTTGAGTGGTGTCTTCTGCTTCCGTCCTCATGTTGGAGCTTTGGGCTCGACACTGTAGTTTTAGTTGAGAAGGGTAGTTGTAGCAGCTTATTCCTTTCGTTTCGCCTGTTGAACTTCTTGGGTTGTAACCACGGTGGCTGGTCGTTATCCTGGCTTGACCAGTCGATCGATGTGGTGTTGTTTGTTACTCTTGGTCCTCCGGGGCTTTATTTATAAAGCCGGGCTTATAAGCCTTCTATCTACTAGTAATAATCAGATTAAAAGCTAATTGGTGTGATTGCTCCACTTCTGGAGTATCGGTATGTTCCTCTGAGAGTGGTATGTTCCTGTCTGGGGCGAGCTTCTCCACAATGAATGAAACCGTCGCTAAAACGTGTCTTTTCTCCTATTACGTCAGCAGGCGCTCATCCAGTTGACGCCTCTACAAAAGTGGCCGTCACTGCTAGATTGCAGTGGTCACAAGCGACTCCTATGGGCAACTAGTAACAGAATCAGCACACACTGATCTCAGTGCCATACCTGGAGAGCTCATGAACCACAGGGTGTTTAAATAGACAGAATACGTACTGATGGTAGTGATATTGGTTTCAAGCTCTTACCGGCATAAAGATGTACTGATCGACTGACTGAATAGTGAGATCCCTGCTCAGGTACTTTATTTGGTTCGAAGAGCTCTCTTTTTTTTTTGCGAAAAAGAAAACTAGGGCATGACAATAAGCTTTTTTTGGTTGGAAGAGCTTGACCATACCGATCGTATCATAGTGTTCTCCTGCCGCTGCCTCCACAGACCATGTGCATGACAATTCAGTACACGCAACTTAATGTTCAAACCAAAAAAACTAGGAAAGAGCTGATCGATGATGTTATGTCGGAGGATTGGAATGTCTTAGCACAGGCAAGATGCTAGTCAACGAACTCGGTAAATATATAGGAGCGTCTGGCAATTTGTCAAGCCCGATTTCCATCTACTTACCACTGTGGTGAAATTTTCCTTGAGCTAATAACGAATCTAAGCATCATGTCTTAGAGATGCACACAGAGCGATCCACCGTGACAATTACTAGCTAGGGACCCCACCGGGCGAGCGTAAAACGTTTCAACAAAGAACAATATAATTGCAGCACAGTATATATATGTTTGACGACACAAAGGACTACATACGGTCTTTATAGATTGACTCATCCATAGTAAACACATCTATTGTACTCCACAGAGTAGTACACATACAAACCAGCTTCCACACCTTTATTGCGTGCAACGTAGATTTCTTACTTTTGGATGCTGCAAACAGGTACGATGGCGTCTAGGCCGCCGGCACCACTTGACCGAGGAGGGCCTGAGTGGCCGCGCCTGCGACGTGAGCGGGGAGCTTCTTGGGTGGAGTGTAGCAGGGGCCGCTCTGGCACCCGCCGCCACAGTAGTCGCCACCAAGGCCGCAGTACCCGTACACGCTGCAGCACTGGTTGTCGGCGCACGGACTGTCGCGGCCGCAGCCGAGGGCCGTCGCTGCAGCGAAGGCAAGGACCAGCAAGCCCAGCGCGAGGACCTTCATCTTCATGGCCATCTTCGCACTAATTTTACTGCTTGGAAGAAGCTTTCCTCTTCTTTAGGTTTTGGAGTTTCTTGGATGATCGATTGATGAAGCTTCCGATGCCGGGCGAGCCGTTATATAGACGCGGGGTATGCCCGTGCCGTGGTGCCTCGACGACTGAACAACAGCAGCAGCGTCTCTGTCCCAGCTCCTTAAGGCTTGACAACGACGCCATTGTCCAGCCACGTGAAGTTAATTACTCCTAGCGCGATGCCTAGCCCTAGGTTCCTGAATATACGAAAGTGGAATCAAATCTTTAGCTGGAATCAAAATCTTTAGCCTTCAATGACCGGAGCTGACGAGCTGTGCAGATTTCGTGGAAACGATAAGCTAGCTACTACGAGCAATGGACCCCCGGAACCTTCCTTTTTGTGGGAAACGTCAGTTGGGAAGGAACAGACCACACCCGGGCCTATACCATAAACTGGAGATCGCAATCTATACGCTTCTCCCCCAAGAGGTCAGACGAGCATTCAATCTCACCATGTCGCCTGTCGGTTGAGTAATAAGGGTATAATTGTCCATGTAAAAGTTGCAAACTTGGAAAGACAATTCCTGGTACACTCGGAAATAGTGACTTGTTTCTCTATTTCACATAACTAATGTTAACAGAAAAGGGGAATTGTGGGAGTCCTGTGTCAAAATTATAATCCTCCTCAAAACTTGCATCTGAAAATATGGGGATATTCAAGATTTTGTTTTCAGAAGAATAATTGATTGGAGGTCATCGCAATAATGTTTTCGCTAAACTTCAACATAATCTTTGTGTATATGTAAAACTTGGGACTTCAAATATGTGATCTACTAAAAGCAATATGCGGATATCTAACAGAGACACCATCGTTTAGTCCACATCAACTAGAATGTTTCAATAGTTAGAACTAAAATATATGGTGCGGTTATGATTTAACAAGAGACTAAAAGTTACGTAACAATTTAACCCAAGTTTTTTTTGTTTTACGTAGGGGTGGGAACTGGTAGTGGATAATCCAAACTATTGGATAATCGTATTCGGGAAATTGAAAATAGTCATGGTAATATCTGAATCCGAGTGAACATAGATATATGTATGTGGTAAATATTAGGATTCGTTTCGCAAAAACAAATACGGATGTGGTTTTGAATTTTGAAGAAAATGTGGATATGAAAATGGATATATTTGTATCCAAATCAAATTAGGTTAGCCTATTTCAGTAATTGTAGTCTGATATGGAAATTATCCAGCCTAAAAAACTAACAAAATATTTTTATATGATTTATATTGAAACTATTGTGCATTATATCAATATCATTATACAGTTGGCAGACTATAAGACAGACACGAGCTTATTATTTTGTTATTCGTATCTGTTCCGAATTGAGAAAACATCCAATCTGAATTCGTATTCGAGTAACATCCGCTCCACATTCGTATTCGACAACATCCGTATTCGTATCCATATTCATTTTGAAATTAAATTTGGTAAGGACCGGACTAGGGTAAAACCTAAAATATAGAATCGCGTTACACCTTTGGCGTGCAACAATAATTACCTAATTCATTGGACCTGTGAGGATTCCAAACCCAAAAAAATCCTAAGCGTTGAAACATGTGATCTTGGTGTTTTCTCGAAAAAAGATAAAGTCTATTCCCAAGTAATGATCCGTGTGATCCAGAGACTGTATCCAAAAGAAACTAAAAGCCTAAGTATTCAAACATGTGGCTTGGGGACTGTTGGCAAAAGAAAAGAAAAAGAGTACATGAAGTGTTAGCTGATTTATCCGTATAAAGATGATTATACGTATTAAAAATCCCTCTATTCCAAAATAAATAAAACATGCATTTTTTCCAAACTTAAACTATATACAATTTTGCCAAGTTTATCAAAAAAATTAACACCTACGATATCATTAAATGATAATATGAAATAATTTATTGGAGTATATTTTAACTATAAATCTTGAACATGAGTGATTAATCACGCTTCATCTAATCCGAGACACGATTGTGAGCTTAGAAACTCATGGTGATGATTTGCCTATAGACTCTAATCATAAGAATTAAGAGCAGGTGGCACTACATCCACATCTTTTTACCTCTATGATTTCTAATCATGTGAATATGAAATCCACATGGGTACCAAGAAACATGATTTCTATTAGAAGCAAGTATAGGATTCCTATGCATTATTTTTAACACAAAATTTCAACCTTTTCATCAAAATAATTTTAGAATTTTTTAAAATCTTTCGTGGTAAGTGTTTAATTTAATGTAGGATTGGAAACCGTCAGAACTCCGTTTGTAGATCACTACCCAATTTTAAAAGACAATATTCTCAGAGTGTAACCTTTTGAAAAATATACCTTTGATTGTTGAGTTACTATTCTCTTCTAGGATCTTATCAAACACCCAACTATGTCACTTACCATGGTCTCTAATATTTTAAAATTTTACCATATTTATTAAGATAAGTGACTCATCAGCCGATACGATGTTGTCCATGGCGATGCATTCATGTTACATGACACGAAAATTAAATGTAAGTGAGAGCGTGAAAAAGTTAATGTAAGTCTAGATTATTGCAATAAAGGCAAGGAAAAAAATATTAGCATCAATTTGAAAATTAAAAGGGCTATAGAGAGCTTCCAATCCAACTTATCTAACCTTCACAAAAGATACGTAAATGTTTTTTTATTTAATTTATTGAGTGTATTTTATTATAATTGTTAACCAAGGAACTATTATAGAAAAAACTAGAGTTAAAATGACCAGGTTACATGTTGATTAGAGGTTTAGTTACCAACAAAAAATAATGACTCTTATAATTCTGTAGGGATAGAATCAACATCTAATAGGATAAAAAGGATATAGACCCAAAAAGTTGGAGTTTACCTACGAACTAATACTTCTTAAAAATGAACAGAGAAATCCAAAAAGGATATAGACCCAAAACTTTTGTCCAAACTTCTAAAAAATGAAAATGAAATCTTTTTAAGACATAAAAAACTAAAATAATCATTAAATTTATGTTGACATTATTCTATAATTTTTTAGTTCTCCGCAACATATTCATAACCAAAATAATGGTCAAAATTGTACACCAGAAGATTAGCGCATCTAGATGGACAACTTTAACAATACAAGAAGAATATCATCTATTTTACAACCACTAATTAACCAAGTGAGAATATAAAGAGCTAAAAAAAATAATGTTTGTTTGGTCTAGCAGTTAACAAGGATAAGTTACTTTATTAAGAAAATTTATTTTGCTATTCTAAACATTAACATGTCATTGCCTAGGTGGACCTTGAACTATAATACGGATGACTAAAAACATCATATAGCTATTCAAGAATGCAATAAAATATCATTTTCCTTATGGTCTGAATTTTAATTATATGAAATGATTTAACATCATGTAAAATGTAACATCCATGGTCAGTAATAATGTATACTACTAATTCTTCCACAAAAACAATTTATTCCATAATACAATTTTTATTTACCATAACATTCGGGTGCCTAAAGAATCTTGCAACATAAGTAAAACTATAGAAAACATATCTTAGTCACTATAAAACAATATATGAGTCTTTGACCGATATATACTTACACACCACAACTATATCTCTGAGAGAAAAAAATGCATACTTTTATATTCAACATGGGAATCTGAATTATTCAAATTTGAGTTCAAAATGGGAAATCATAATAAGTACAATAAAATTTAGAAAATATTAATATATGTGAATGCTCACAACAAAACTCTTATTCATAAAAATATTTTTACAAGATTTATTACACAATAATTGAAGTAATAAAAACTACATGCAGATGAAATCCTATACAAGGCAACAAGTTATATCTATCTTCTACTCATCTTCTCATCTTCCTCTTGAGACCTACAAAACAAAAGAAGACAAAAAAGAAGTTTTTTTTGTTATAGTTAGTAATGTTGGTTCCACCATTGGTGAAGCATTTTAATTGTGAATTCAATGGGAGTGATTCTAGGAAGATCTCCTGGAATCTAACTCATCCTTATAGACTTTAAATCAAAGTAAAGCAATAATTGGACCACCGGTCCTTATTAATGCATAAGAGAGACAATGAGGCAATATGGATGCATTGGATCAGTAGCGGATCAACAATAATAAGGAAACTATCAACAACAAAGGCAATAATACAAGTTTTGGTCCAAGATAAAGCTAGTTAGTTTGAATTTTAATTTAGACCTGAATCCACATTTGACCTACGAGGATGTTGAAGCTACACTTTTGGATTGTGATAGTGAATATATGAAAATTTTGACCTGTAATGCTTTTGTTATACCAATCTAAGGGGTGTAATATTTACGGATCGGTGCATCATCAGTGTTATGTCAAGGACATGTGCACTATATTATGCAGTTTTTGTCACTCTTCCATTGATGTATATATATTCAAAATCCAAATTTTATTGCAAAATCAGAAACTGCATGTATGCAGTCCTCCACACTCTCAAAAATAGTCCCCGCATTAACTGTAGGGTTATCCTTCTCAAAGTGTGTGACTCGTATGTCCATACCTTTATTATATTGTACACCTTTTGCTCCACCCATGATCTTCAAACATGCATGATCTCCAAACATGCATGATCTATCTTTTGTACACCTTTTGCTCGGTTTTACTTTGATGTGTGCCATGCTATCACTTGGTTATATAATATGCTAGTTGTTGATCATGTGGACTAGTAATGTAAAAAAAGAATATCGGGACCCAACGGTTGGTTTATCGCAAATATCTATGGAATCTAAAAGATATTACGTGGCTATCAATTTTTTTGATCCCTAGGCCACTTTAAAAAAGGATGCGCCTATCACTAGGTTAGCCGAGAATTACTTTAATTCTTATTCGATCGTGCCAATGTGGATCGAACTCCTCTTCCCTTTGCCTTATGAGCTTTGGTTTTGCCATAAAAAAGAAACAACAAGCCCAATTACAAGTTAAATCTGAAGTTTAAAATTTACATATAAACTTAAAAATTTTGTGAATTAACATCCATGTGCAATTGCACACATATCTGCAATTGCATACAAAGTCCATAGGTGCAAATTACATAGTATTGTACAAATTGCATATTTATATGCAACTACACTATATTGTGAAATTACATACTAAAGTTAGTGCACATGTTAGTATTTAGATACGATTGTGTGGAGGTTACATGTGTGACCATAAGTCATGTCGACTGCAATTTACATACTATTTGTAAAACTAGCAGGGTAACCCACGCATTTGAGCCAGGAGTGGGCCAGGGCGGCCACACCACCTGGTGGCACGACCAAGGGTGGCCCGCGCCAGGGGTGGTGTGGGCCCCCTGTGGCCCAACTCCACTCCCCCTTTTGGCATACTTCGTCTTCTTGAAAAATAGGATTTTGCATGTATTTTCCCGAATTTTCTGATCTTCGTGAATTTCGCCTCCAAACAGCCCCTTTTCCATCAGAATCCTGACAGCAGTGGTCCATCCTCCAAAAGTCATCAACCGTGCAAAAACAGATGAAATAACATAAGTATCATCTCTTAATATGAAATATATTAATGAATAACAGTAAAATATGATATAGAATAGTGATGCAAAATGGACGTATCAACTCCCCCCAAGCTTAGACTTCGCTTGTCTCCAAGCGAAAACTGAGCCTAATAAACATGACCTCAGGTTTATGGAGTGAAGAGCCGATAAAAGAATACAGACAAGAAGCATCACATTCATCAATACAAAAATCATAATAGAAGACAACTCACTATTATATAACTTATCTTGCAATAAGTAAAGGAAACACAATAAAGATACATAAAGTAAATCATAATTGGTAATGGCAAACCTTGCTCTTGGTCAAGGAATAGTTAACAAATTGCAAGAGTTCAAACATAAAGGGTTTTCAGTGATAGCTTTCAAAGTAGTATTCACTAAGATAAGAGCAATGTGCAAAACAAGGAACATAAGAAATCATATGAATGAATGAAACAGGACAACTCAAAATACTTGCTGAGATAGAAGGGAATAGGTTTACTGACTCAACCAAAAAGTAAAAGATAGGCCCTTCGCAGAGGGAAGCAGGGATTTCAAGTTTCATAAAGAGCTTCCAAAAATTATGGTACTTACTAGCTTTCAGCTCTCATTGCCCATATCATAAGCATCTTGAGGTGGTTAAGGTTAAAGTGAACAAATATGATGATATGCTTGACAAGTTATAAGTTGAAAATCTAATGCCCCGTGCTGACGAGTACCAGACCTCATGCTACTCAACTTTAGTCACGAGTAAGTTCTTGTCATTGTAAATACATGTGCACGATGGAGAACCGCCAACGGGGTACCCCTTGCCTGATGATACGGAAGCATTCCCATATCAAAATGACAAGGCAAGCAGACAATGAGTATCTCAGCGATTTTTTATTTGCTATTTGCATAGGTTTTTATTAAGGATGCTTCACAGATTGCTCATTATGGTTATGCTGCAAGTTTCCACCATGATTAGGCATGGCTTAGGCTAGCGGCCTAGGCGTCTCTGTAACACATGTACAAACTCCAGGAGCTTACAAGCTCCCCTTTTATTTCACACCGCCGGGATCCATAAGCAAAAGAATCATGATATCAACTAAATAAGTGCAATGTTGAAATCGTTCCCCATGGTAACATGGTTCTGCTAACTCTCAACCTATAAAGCGCAAGCATATATGCAACATAGATGGGCACAATGGTTCAAGTTTATTTAGTGCAGGAAAGTAAAGTGTGCCATCAAGTTCATGAGAGCTTTAGTCACTAATTTTCACATAACAAGTTTAATTCGGAAGGTAGATAAAAACGCAAATTTACTTGGAATAGCAATAATGCTAATGGGTAGGTATGGTGGACACAAATGGCATAGGTTTTGGTTTAAGGATTGGATGCACGAGTAGCATTCCCTCTCAGTATAGGTTTTAGGCTAGCAAGGCTGGGTAGCAAGCATAAGAGTTGAAGGAAACAAACATACAATTGATAAAAAACAAACATGCAATCTTCCTTGGAATCACAAAAGATCTTAACTAGAGAATACTAAGCTTATGAGAAAATCAAGGAAGAAAGATGATGAAATTATATTCTTTAAGACTACTTATATCTTTTTCATTCAATTCTCATAATAGTGTTGCTACTGACCGAGCCGGGTTTGCCAAAACCAACTAAATTAACTCAATGATCCCAAAGTGATACCAATACTAACAACAAGATCAATCATATACCATGAATTAAAAAATAATATAAGATATGCAAAAGAGTAAATGATAGAACTTCTCATTAATATTCCATAACAAAGACTCACACCAAGGGATACATAGATATCTAACGAGAGGGGGACACTTCCATAATGCGAACCATTCTACATGATAACTTCTCTGTTCATGATATGACTCTACTAAAAAGGTAAAAAGATAGAAGATAGTGATGTGATACCGCGTCACTTCCCCAAGCTTGGAACAAACCAAGGGGATGCCAAAACCTAATGATGAATTACTCCTTCGGGGGTGGTGGTATTCTCTCGATGAGCTTTTAAATCAATTTCCTCAAGTCCTCAATCTCGAAGGTGAGAGTACGAATTAACTCCGAATTGTGCTCGATGTGGTTGATGATCATGTCGGGTTGTGAATCCCAGCTCGTACGATTCTTTCCCCACTCTTCCTCCTTGAAGTCTTGTTTTCCTGCATGGTTAGAACGAGGCATATCCCAATTGGAGGGTAGTTTCTCCTTGGGCATATTCTGGAATTGATGCTCATGGATAAGGGTATGGAAGGGATTCTTGGTGCATGGAGAAGGTGACCGTGAAGCCAAGCGATGACGTGGAGTCTTCCCTCCAGTGGACATCCATGCAGTCCTTTTGAACCTGGCAGGGTTTGCCACCACTTCAATGCTTGCAATGGTGGTGCTGGTGTGCGGATGTTGGTCTTCCTTTGCCTCCTCTTCAACTTCACTATCGCTCTCCTCCTCCTGCTCAGAGTCTAGGAGATCTTCCTCCATAGGTTCCTTGCCCTTATCATTGGCGGAGACCATTGTGCTTCTAAACTTTAAGAATAGTTCCTGGCAGAAACAGATCGAAACGAAAACACGACGAGAACACGATATACAAACCTCGGGGGATCCGGGGGATTATATATTACATTTTTACAACAAAAGGAAAGTACTAGGAGAAAACGGGTCGGAGACAGGCTCCGGGGTGGCCACACCACCTGCTGGCGTAGCCAGGGGGGCCACACCAGTGGGTGTTGTGAGCCACCCTGGCTCCGTTTCCATCCCTCTTTCGCTTCGTTGCCTTTCTTGTTGGATAAAAAACTGCAAAAATATAACTGGATAGATTTTTAGCGGACTTTTTCTTACCAGAACTGTTACCTATTCGAAAACAGTCTCTGCAGGTCACTGAAGTTGGCATTTAGTAGATTCTTCCGGAGTCACCGCTTGAATAACATCAATATATTCATCTTCATACACATATTTCTCGAGTCATGAAACCTTTCACTATCTTATTACACCATTTTCTCTAATAACCTGGAAATTTCTTTCACACAAAACTTCACACAATTCTCATTAGCAACATTAGTGTAAGCGAGGTAATAAACCTTTTGAGTCCAACTTCAACTGAAAACCGTCAAAACATAAGCTACTGTAGCAACTCCTTCCGAAAACCCAAAAAGAATTCAAAAAGGAAATCGAATAAAGAAGCAAATGCAAGAGTGGCAAAATCTGTCAAAACAGACCAGCAGGTAAATATCAAATTTTAGAAACTCTTATGTTGCTCAAATCAAAAAGTTGAGAACTAACGAAAGTTAAATAACAACCTGGGACAGAAGCACAAAAAATTACAGCTCAATCCGACATACAGAGATCTCTCACGAATTTTTACGGTGAAGCACAAAAATCTGTTTCAGGACAACAACTTCCCCAAATCTTACTTCTCTCTCATTAGAGGTTGATCTTGACACAAAAACCAAACAAAACAGATAAGGAGCGGTTATTACCGAAGTAATAACTTCCAAGACTCCAAGAAACAAAAACAAACTGAAAGCAAAAGCAATTTGGGTTGTCTCCCAAAAAGCTCTTTCTTTATAGTCATTAAGATGGGCATGATAATTTTGAAGATGCTCACTCAGGAATATGAATTGAAGTGAAAGAGAGCATTAAGAAGCAAAAACACACACACATTTAAGTCTAACCCACTTCCTATGCAAGGGAATTTTGTAAACAAACAAGTTGTTGAAACCAGAGGCTACAAGCATAGGAAGGCAAAAGAAGTGCAACATAAAAACTTTCAGCATAAAATGAGGAAACTTGATATTATTGAGATGCATACGAACACTTTTCCCTCTCTTATAGTAACCTTCAGTATCGTGCATAAACTTAACAATATATCTATCGCAAGGACCATCGTAGCAATGATCGCTTATTCTAACAGAAAACAAAGGAATACTAGCTCTCATAACACTACTTTGTGAAACCATATTAGAGGTATCCTTACAAAGGATAGTGTGTCCCTCTTTTTCATATTTAGTAACAAAGTCTTTCACATTTGCTATAATAGGTTCATCAACCATTTGTTTATCAGGTTCAACAGCTTTATTTGTACTTTCATTAACCATACTAGCTATCATAGAATGTTCCTTAATCTTAACTGGGAAAGGCATTTTCTCAATATAAGGTTCAAGTAAAACATGATTAGCAGTATAAACTTTAGTATTTCTTGCAGGAACACTCTTAGCAACATCTTTATAAGGTTCATGATACTTATTCCACTTCTTTTTAGGCACTTCAATATAGGAAGCAAAAGCCTTCAAATAAGAAGCAATAGCTTGAGAGTCTAGACCATAAGCATTTTTAATATTTTGAAAGTCATCAGTTCCCATAAAAGATTCAATGCATTCATAATCATAATTTATACCTGACTTCCTTCCTTTGTCATTCTCCCAAGCTTCAACATTATCTTGAATACGGTCCAGAATATCCCATTTAGCTTCTTCTTCCATGCGAGTGAATGATCCAGCACAAGAAGCATCCAATAAATCCTTGTCATGTGGAGGGAGCCTTGCATAAAAGTTATTGATAATAATATTGTTGGGGAGCTCATGAATGGGACATTTGAGCATTAGTAACTTCAATCTCCCCCAAGCTTGAGCTATACTCTCTCCATCAAGAGGCCAAAAGTTGTATATTTGATTCCGATCTTTATGAATCTCACTAGGAGGATAAAACTTTGAATAAAAGAGAGGCACTATTTCCTCCCATTCCAGAGCTTGACCATTCTTCAGCAACTTATATCATTCCTCACCTCTTCCTTTCAGTGATAATGAGAATAACTTCTTATTAACTTGATCTGTAGTAATACCTGCACACTTGAACAACCCGCATAATTCGTGTATAAAGAGCAAATGATCACCGGGATGGACAGTTCCATCCCCAGCATAGTAGTTATCCATATCACGATCAATAATTCTTGTAGGTATTTTAAAAACATCATTCTCAGAAGGTGGTGGTTTATCTACTACCTTAGCAGTGGTAGTAGCATTACCAAATAAGAAACTCAGCGCATTATCCATAACGAAAATAAAGCAACTAGCAGAAGTAAACAATACTCACAGTAGAAGTTTCCTTTACTAGTTCCAGTCTCCAATAGCGCTTCACTCCCTGGCAACAGCGCCAGAAAATAGTCTTGATGACCCACAAGTATAGGGGGTGTATCGCAGTATTTTCAATAAGTAAGAGTGTCGAACCCAACAAGGAGCGTATGTCCGCTAGTGGTATGGATCAGGAATTCTCTGCAAATACTTAGCAAACAGATTTTTAGGGGTTTTTGATAAAGCAAGTAAACAAAGTACAAGTAAATAAAAGACAGTAGGAATAAATGTAGCAACTGGCCCAATCCTTTAAGCAGCAAAGGACAAGTCAGTTGTATTACTTAAGATGACCAAACGTTCTCGAGGACACATGGGAAGACTGTCAAGTGCTTTCGCTTCATATAGTTGATTAATCTTCTTTAGCTTGCTAAGTGTTGTGTGGGTGAACCTGTGCTAATGTACCGACCTTCCTAGGACTAATACATACTTGTGATTATACCCCTTGCAAACATCCGTAAGTACAAGAAAGTAATTAAGGTAGAAACCTAACCACAGATTTAAACTCTAAGACCCTTATGTCCCTTGGGCAATGGTTTCCTAACGGGGGTTCAGGTTTCTGTCACTCCGGCAACCCCTATGATTAGTAGCCAAATACACAATGCATTCCCCTAGGCCCATATAGGTGAAGTTCCATGTAGTCGACGTTCACATGACACCACTAGAAGAAATACCACAACTTAAGTATCAAACTATTGAATCTTTCTCAACACAACTCCACTACTAACAACATGACTTCTCCCATGTCCTCAAGAACAAGACGAACTACTCACAAGACATCATATGGATCATGATCAGAGATGGAATAATGATCTATAATAATCTGAACATAAACAATAATTCAATGGTTCACTCAATAGCATCAACTACAAAGAGTAATCAACACCAGGAAAGTTTCCCCTATGAACTATGCAAGATTCAACACAATTGTTACAGCAATATGGAGATAGTGATGAGGGTGCTGATGGTGATGATGGTGGTGATGATGATGATCCTGATGAAGTCTAGCTTGATGGTGGTGTTGATGGCGACGATCTCCCCTCTCCGGGAAGGAATCTGTCTGCCAGAGAGATCTTTCTCTCTCGGTGTTTTTCGCCCCGCAGAGGTGGTGGAATCTTTCTATGGTCGCTCCCCGAGTCTTAGGGTTTCGGGTGGATTATATACGCCAGAGGGGAGAGCCAGGGGTGGACCAGGGCAGCCACACCACCTGGTGGCGCGGCCTAGGCTGGCCCGCGCCAGGGGGTGGTGTGGGCACCCTGTGGCCCATCTCCAGCCCTCCTTCTGGCTTCCTTCATCTTCTGGAAAAATAGGATTTTCCGTATATTTTCCCGGATTTTCTGATCTTCGCGAATTTTGCCTCCAAACAACACCTTTTCCATCAAAATCCTGACTATAGTGGTCCATGCTCTAAAGTCATCAACCATGCAAAAACAGATGAAATAACATAAGTATCACCTCTCAATATGAAATATATCAATGAATAACAGTGAATTATGACATAGAATAGTGATGCAAAATGGATGTATCAGTATGGAACACTAGATAGTAGTCAAGAATATACTTAAGTACTTAAGAAGAACTAAGGAAATGTTTCTTGTATACAGAGGTGAAGAAGATCTGGTCACTAATTGTTATGTCGATGCTAGCTTTTACACCGATCCGGATGACTCTAAGTCTCAATCGGATACGTATTTCGCAGGAACGGAGCAACAATTAGTTGGAGGAGATCTAAACAACCTGTGGTGACAAGATCAACAATAGAGGCAGAATATATTGCTGCTTCAGAAGCAGCACGGGAAGTGGTTTGTATGAAGGAGTTCATAACCAAACTAGGTGTGGTTCCTAGTGTGTTGGACCCAATGGTGATCTATTGTGACAACAATGGAGCGATAGCCAACGCCAAGGAACCATGGTCTCACAAGAATTCTAAGCATATTAAGCGCTGGTTTCACTCCATCCGCGAGCATGTCAAGGATGGAGATATAAAGATTTGTAAAGTACATACGGATCTGAATGTAGCAGATTCGTTGACTAAAGTTCTCCCTAGAGCAAAAAATGATCAACACCAGAACTCCATGGGTGTTAGATTTATCACTATGTAACTAGATTATTGTCTCTAGTGCAAGTGGTAGACTAAAGGGAATATGCCCGAGAGGCAATAATAAAGTTGTTATTATATGTATTCCAAGTATATGATATATATTTATTTTGCATGCTATAATTGTATTAATACGGAAACCTTAATACATGTGTGTCTAATAAACAAATAGAAAGTTCCTAGTTATGCCTCTCTGTAAACTAGCTCGTTGATTAACAAGATGATCAAGGTTTCCTGATCATGGACATTGGATGTTGTTAATAATGAGGTCACAAAATTAGTGGAATGATGTGATGAACATTCATCCGAAGTATAGCATTACGATCAAAGTCATTGTGTTTATATTGCTATAACATCATACGAAGTAATCCTAGTCCTTAGACCATGAGATCATGCCAATCACTAACACTGGAAGAGTATCTTGATAACATCAAACATCACACCGTGAAAGGGTGACTATAAAGGTGAGTTTAGTGCTACGAAGGTGTTATGTAGAGGCTCATGTCTTAAGAGTGGGATTTGTCCATCCCTATGATGGATAGATATACTCAAGGCCCTCCCGGTGATATCACGTTAAGATAGCTTGCAAGTAAGTGATGTGATCACTAGAATGTTATATCACGGGAACAAGAAAAGAGTGCATGTCGATAACGAGACCAAACTAGGTATAGAGATACCGATGATTGAATCTCGTACATGTAATATATCGCGAGACAAAGGGATTTAGTTACTAGCGTTAAAGGTTCTCACGATCACAGAAGTCATCGTTGAATGTGTGGGAGTCAGTATGGATCTCTAGGTCCTGCTTCTGATTATTGATCTGAGAGGGGTCTCGATCATGTCTGCATTATTCACGAACCGTAGGGTGACACACTTAAGGGATACCAACACCATTTGGAGCAAATATGTTCTAGACGAAAGAATTGCAAAGCGCTGGAATTATTTCATTTGACACCGAAATTGTTTCGGGTGAAATTGTTGAAATTGGTCTGCAAATGTTGCAGGGGGTTTTATGTGAATGTTTGTTAATTAAAGTAATTAACAAAATTCTAAATAAAATAAATAAAAGTGTTTTATTAAATGAGAGTTGCATTAAATTTGGTGGAAATTTAATGCGTTTTGAGTGGGATTTTGAGTGGAGAAAATGGAGGGACAAATTAATGTGAGTGGAGCTTCCACCACATGAATGAGGAAGAGGTGGGGGCATCCTCCATGGGCACTGGCCATGGGGAGGGGCTTCCACCTCTCCTATTAAAGGCCCCCTCTCACTCCTTCTCACTCACACCTCCTCGTGAAGGATCTCTCTCCCGCTCTAGAATTATTCCCCATGGTCTCGGATTAGCGAGATACATGTTCCTGGTGGCATTTCGTCTGGAAGGAGTTGCTGCTTCTGCTGCATCGCTGGAGCGAGGAGGTGGAGGTTGTTCGGTGGCCTGAACATGTGTGTGTGTGTGTGTGATCACGGATGCGCTGCTGAGTTGCGGTGCTGGACTTCTTCTCGATCCTCAGATCAGTAAGCGTTTGACTACATCATCCACGAGTTCAACCTCGTTACACTTTTTCGGTCTACAAGGGTATGTTCTCTATGGATGTATATCCACCCGTTGCTTGTATCTAGTAGATAGATCTTGGCGTATAACAGTTCCCATCGTAGGATTTTTTTGTTTTCTATGCTGCGAACCCAACAATTTTTGTGAGCATCTTGTTTGTTTGCTATTATTAGATACACAACTTTAGCATTAAATAAGATGATCACTAACTAATACCAATGAAGCAGGCCATCACAATCCGGTGCTAGACAACTCGACATCACATACGGTGGGTGCAAGCCATTTATGCACTACGAATACACTAAGGTTGAGTTGGCGAGCCTAGCATTTACCGACATGGCCTCGAAACACAATAGATCGAAAGATCAAGAATGAGCGAGTCACATGGATGATATGATCAACGGATATAGTCCACCCTGGCAGCTCTATCAAAGGCCATGATGATCAGGGATGATATAGTGTAAAGCGATGATGGCTCAGTGTTGGCGCCAGAAAAATGCTGGTGCGATGTTGATGTAGAGCTCGTTGGGAACCCCAAGAGGAAGGTATGATGAGCACAGCAGCAGGTTTCCCTCAGTTATGAAACCAAGGTTTAATCAAACCAGTAGGAGTAAGGAAACACCCCAAAGGTGTTGCTAGCTGAGCCTTGGCAAGGCGCACTACCGGTGCTAGTAGCAACGTGGAGACCTGCACAACACAACCACAGAACTTTGTCCCCAACTTGCGATGAGGTTGTCAATCTCACCGTGTTTTGTGGAAAACAAAGGATTAAACATATCGAATGGAAAGAAGTAAAAGTTTGCAGAAAGTAAACACAAAACAGTAAATAGTTTATAGATTGTATGTAAAAGACAAGGACCGGGATCCATAGTTCACTAGAGGTGGCTCTCCTTAAGATAGATAACATGCTGGGTCAACAAATTACAGCGGGGCAATTGACAAACATCGAGAAAGCAATACATGCATATACTAATCATCTTGACTCCTTTGAGACTTGATTGGGCATTACAACATTATACATAGACCGCCATCCAACTGCATCTATGTCTAATAATCCACCTTCAGGTTATCATCCGAACCCCCTCCAGTATTAAGTTGCAAGCAACAGATTATTGCTTTACGAAATGCGTGTAAAGTAAACATTACGATTGTTCTATGAACGAAGGATTGTTGTTTCTCCCTAGTAGCAACAGCACATCTAGTACCTTAGAGATTTCTGTCACTTCCCCAGATTACCAGAGGCATGAACCCAGTATCGAGCATAAATACTAACTCTTGGAGTTGCTAGCATCTACTTGGCCAAGATAGCTACTAACAACAGAATGCATGCAAGATCACAAATAACAAAGACATGATAGAATCAATAATCAATCTGAAATAGCATCTCAATATCCATCGGATCCCCGCAAACACAACATGCAGAATTACAAATAGATGATCTTGATCATGAATGGAGCTCGCAAGATCTATACATGAAAGCACAAAGGAGGAGAACCAGCCATCTAGCTACTACATGGATCCGTAGTCTAAGGATGAACTACTCACGCATCACACGGGAGGCTTGCATGGTGATGAAGAAGGCCTCCAGGGTGAATTCCCCTCTCCGGAAGGTGCCGAGAATAGCTTCAGATCCCTCCCGATCTAGGGATGGAGATGACGGAGGCTATAGACTCTTTCGTGGATTTTTGATCGGGCCCTTAGGGTTTTCGTCCCAAGGGCATCTTATAGGCGGAATGGGAGGCCGAGGGGGTGCCGGAGGCGTGGGCTAGGCTGGCTAGGCCAGGTGGTGTGGTGGCCCCTTGGCCCCTCTCCATCTCGTATTCTGGCATGTGATGACTTCCGGAAAAATAGGAACTTTGGCTTTTGTCCCATCCAATTTCGAGAATATTCATTTTCTGACTTTCCTGGAACCAAAACAGCGTAAAAACAGTGCAATGGCACTATGGCTCTTGTTAATAGGTTAGTCCAAGAAATCATATGAAAAGTACTCCAAAGTGTGGACAAAACACAAGAAAGTGGATAAAACCAAGCATGGAACATCAAAAATTATAGATAAATTTGCAATGTATCAACATCCCTAAGCTTAACTCCTGCTCGTCCTCGAGTAGGTAAGTGATAAAAAGAAAGAATAATTTTTGAGGTGACATGCACCATCAAAGACTTGATCAAAGTATTTGTAAAACATTCAAAGCTGGGATCATAGTACTTCGATCATAACATGAAAGACAAAGTGATAGCAATAAGACAAAGAAACTATGATGCAACATGAAAAGGCACAAACAAAAGATTCATGAATAACAATGCTTTGCAAGACGTTTGTTTGTTTCACATAAAGAAAACATAGCATAATAGTATTCAGCTTGTCCCTCATAGAGTAGCAAATATAAATGCATAGGACACCTTCAAAGTTCATAAGAGTGACTAGATACAAATAGTTTAAAACAAGCAATATCAAGTTATGCATTAATCAACTAGTCTTGGGACAATGCACATAGAACTAAGAATGGCCACTATGCTCTCAAAGTAGGTGCATAAAGGTAGAAGGTGGAGACTCAATATAATGGTGGAAGAAAGGCCTTCATAGAAGGAAGTAGGGATTCAAGTCTCATAAAAAGCTTCCAAAAATTATGGTACTTATAGCTTTCAGCTCTCATTGCCCCTATCATAAGCATCTTGAAGGTGATTAAGGTTAAAGTGACACAACTAAGAGCATATGCTTGACAAGTTATAAACCGAAATCTCATGCCCCTTACTTACGAAGACCGAACCTCATTCTACTCAACTTTAGTCACGAGTAAGCTCTTGTCATTGTAAGTACATGTGCATCATTAAGAACCGCCAATGGGGTACCCCTTGCACATGATACGGGAGCTTTCCCATAATCAAAATGACAAGGCAAGCAGACAATGAGCATCTCAGCGATCTTTTTATTTGCTATTTGCATAGGTTTTTATTGAGGATGCTTCATAGAGTGCTCATTATGGTGATGCTGCAAGTTTCCACCATGATTAGGCATGGCTTAGGCTAGCGGCCCAGGCGTTTCTGTAACACATATACAAACTCCATGATCTTACAAGTTCAACTTTTATTTCACACCGCCGGGATCCATAAGCAAAAGAACATGATATCAACGGGGTACAAAGTACAAGTGCAATGTTGAAAGCGTTCACCATGATACATGGTTCTGCTAATTTCAACTTATAAAGCGCAAGCATATACGCAACAAAGAAGGACCCAATGGTTCAAGTTTATTAGATGCAAAAAAGTAAAGTGTGCCATCAAGTTCGTGAGAGCTTTAATCACTAGTTTTCTCATAACAAGTTTAATTTGGAAGATAAACAAAAGCATGAATATACTTGGAATAGCATAAGCTAATAGGTAGGTATGGTGGACTCTTTGGAATAACTTGGTTTAGGGAGTTGGATGCATGAGTGGAACTCATACTTGGTTGTGGAGGCTAGCAAAAGACTGGGAGCGACAAACTAAGAGAGCAATAATGGCCATAATCATGCAGAGCGACAAAACATCATTGATCAAAGCATAAAGTGATAGTACAAGTTGAAAACTAAAGGATCATAAAGGCTATGGTGACTTGAGATAGTCATAACATGGTGTGAGCATGCGCCAAGTCAACCCAAATAAAGCATCAAAGGAGAATACCACTATACTATGCTTTAATATGCTAAAACAACGCATGATTCATCCAAGGCACATTAAGAAATCTCACTTGTTTATAACAAGTCATGCTACATAAAAGAATACTAAGCATAAAGCCAAAACAATATCAACATGGCATGACAAAGCATAGGCCATAGTCAAAAACAAGCTCTTTTTACCACATAAGCATGAACTTTCCTACTCTTTTCCAAACCAAACCAAACTATTTACAAACCAATGTATGAAAGAGGGGGTCCAACCAATTTATTCATCAAACTAAGCAAACCAAGCAAACAAAAAACCAAAACGAAAACGAAAAATAAGACGCTCCAAGAAAAACACAACTGTGCATGAAACAATAAAAATGAAGCGTTTGGAAGAAACCTGGGATTTTTATTGATGAAGAAGGGGATGCCTTGGGCATCCCCAAGCTTTCACGCTTGTACTTCTTGGATATTTCTTGGGGTGACACATGTGGCATCCCCAAGCTTGAGCTTTAGTCCATCCTTCATCTCATTACTCATTCCTTCCATACACCTGAAATTTTTCCTTCATACAAAACTTCACACAATCTTTATTAGCAACATTAGTGCAGACAAGATAAATAAGTCTTAAGGTTCAGTTATAACACCAAATAAACTTCCATTAGAACACTAGCTACTGTAGCACTTCCCTCAAAAAGCTCAATTCCCCAAAATAACTCAAAAAGGAACCAACAAGAAGAAATGCAGAAAATGGCAGAAATCTGTCAAAACAGACCAGCAGGTAAAGACAATTTTTTTTGAAGAACTTCTGTTGCTCAAATCAAAAAGTGTTGAACTAACGAAAGTTAGATCATAACCTGGGGCAGAAGCACAAACATTCACGCCTCAAAAATACGTTCAGAGATTTTACACGAATTTTTACGGTGAAGCACAGAAATCTGTTTTGGGACAGCAACTTTCTCAATCATTACTTCTCTCTCATTAGAGGTTACTCTTGGCACAAAAAGCAAATAAAAAGGATAAGGAGCGATTATTACTGAATTAATAACTTCCAAGACTCATCTAAAACTTTTGGGTTATCTCCCAATAAGTACTTTTCTTTAACGCCTTTAAGTTAGGCATAAGAAGAAAGAAAAAAAGAATCAAGTGTTCTCAAATGAAGAAGCATTAAAACCAAATTTCTTGCCCTTACCTCTCTTAATTTTATTCTTAACCTTGGGGAAATATGATTGTTTGGTGGAGAAGAAATGTGCATGGTCCCCTTTCCCACATCTATTATTGCTCCAAGGAGTTTTAATAGGGACCTTCCAAGTGTAATTTGTCGTTTTCCTGCACATTCAATAACAAGATAATCAGTAGAAATCATTTTCCCAAGGATCTTTGTAAACACTCCTTCAGCTATTCCAAGAGGTAATATGGTAACATTATTAGCAAGAGATATTCCTTTTCCTCCTTCAGTAAGCCCCCAAGTATTCAGAGTTTCATAAATATCTTTGGGCATAAGACAAAATTCAGACATGATATCAGAGCGAGCTTGAAAAGTTTCAGTGTTTATCTCAATCTTTACAGTAGGGAGCCACTTTGATGGTTCAGAATTTATTGGTACATAATTGTGATGCTCCCTAAGCGTATTATAACAATCTTTTAAGCTAGTAGTGCTAGTCTCAAGAGTGTTCAATCTAGCAAATATTCTTGCGAAGGAAATATCAGTTTGGCTAGGCAAGTTGTAAGTGAGGATCAATTTCTTTATAGCATTTATAGAATCATCCTCATTACATTGGAGGACATCTCCTCCCACAACAACATCTAAAGCATATATATAGCAAAGAGCAATTCCAAGGTAAAAACTGCTAAGGAACAAGCTTTGAGTCATTTTAGGCTCAGTTTTTTCATGTAGATGAGAGATTCTAGACCAAGCTTCCTTAAAACTTTCCTCAATTCCTTGTTTAAAGGTGAAAATCATTTCCTCGGGTGACATAGTGATTGGAGCAAGGCTAGACATAGTGGCAACTTAAGAAAGGAACTAATTTTTTTGTGTTTTTGAAATAAGAAAGCAAACTAGTAGAACTATTTTTTTTGTGTTTTTGAGAAAGAAAACAAGCAAACAAAGCAAAAAGAAACTAAGCAAAACAAAAATAACAAAGTAAAGAGATTGGTTATGAGGGACTCCTCTTGTGAAGATGTCCTTGACATCCCCGGCAACGGCGCCAGAAAAATGCTTGATGGCTCAGTGTCGGCGCTAGAAAAATGCTGGTGCGATGTTGATGTAGAGCTCATTGGGAACCCCAAGAGGAAGGTATGATGAGCACAACAGCAACTTTCCCTCAGTTATGAAACCAAGGTTTAATCGAACCAGTAGGAGCAAGGAAACATCCCAAAGGTGTTGCTAGCTGAGCCTTGGCAGGGCGCACTACCGGTGCTAGTAGCAACGTGGAGACCTGCACAACACAACCACAGAACTTTGTCCCCAACTTGCGGTGAGGTTGTCAATCTCACCGTGTTTTGCAGAAAACAAAGGATTAAACGTATCGAATGGAAAGAAGTAAAAGTTTGCAGAAAGTAAACACAAAGCAGTAAACAGTTTATAGATTGTATGTAAAAGACAAGGACCGGGATCCATAGTTCACTAGAGGTGGCTCTCCTTAAGATAGATAACACCGTAGGTGAACAAATTACAGCGGGCAATTGACAAACATTGATAAAGCAATACATGCATATACTAATCATCTTGACTCCTTTGAGACTTTATTGGGCATTACAACATTATACATAGACCGCCATCCAACTGCATCTATAACTAATAATCCACCTTCAGGTTATCATCCAACCCTCCAAGATTAAGTTGCAAGCAACAGATTATTGCTTTATTTAATCATGTAAAGTAAACAATACGATTGTTCTATGAACAAATGATTATTGTTTTCTCCCTAGTAGCAACAGCACATCTAGTACCTTAGAGATTTCTGTCACTTCCCTAGATTACTAGAGGCATGAACCCACTATCGAGCATAAATACTAACTCTTGGAGTTGCTAGCAACTACTTTGTCAAGATAGCTACTAACAACGGAAAGCATGCAAGATCACAAATAACAAAGACATGATAGAATCAATAATCAATCTGAAATAGCATCTCAATATCCATCGGATCCCCGTAAACACAACATGCAGAATTACAAATAGATGATCTTGATCATGAACGGAGCTCACAAGATCTAGACATGAAAGCACAAAGGAGGAGAACCAGCCATCTAGCTACTACATGGATCCGTAGTCCAAGGATGAACTACTCACGCATCACACCGGAGGCTTGCATGGTGATGAAGAAGGCCTCCAGGGTGAATTCCCCTCTCCTGCAGGGTGTCGAGAAGAGCTTCAGATCCCTCCCGATCTAGGGATGGAGATGTCGGTGGCTACAGACTCTTTCGTGGATTTTTGATCGGGCCCTTAGGGTTTTCGTCCCGAGGGCATCTTATATGCGGAAGGGGAGGCCGAGGGGCCAAGGCGCAGACCACCGGGCCTGCGCTGGCCAAGTGCTGGCCAGTGGTGTGGTGGCCCCCTGGCCCCTCTTTGTCTCGTATTCTGGCATCTGATGACTTCCGGAAAAATAGGCACTTTGGCTTTTGTCCTGTCCAATTCCGAGAATATTCATTTTTTGACTTTCCTAGAACCAAACACAGCAGAAAACAGGCAGCTGACACTATGGCTCTTGTTAATAGGTTAGTCCAAGAAATCATATGAAAAGTACTCCAAAGTGTGGACAAAACACAAGAAAGTGGATAAAACCAAGCATGGAACATCAAAAATTATAGATACATTTGCAATGTATCAAGCGATCATGTAATCACTAAACTGTCTTAGGGATGATAGTTTAAGTGGGAGATCATTTAATATGATTACAAATTTGAACTCGTATTATGAACTTAGTCTAAGTCTTTACAAATGTCTTGTAGATCATGGCCATTACCCGAGTTCAGGACACCTTTAGTCCATTTATGAACGGGGAGAAACTTAAGCTAAATGGGTCAAATTTCGTTGACTGGCACCAATGTCTCAGGGAAATTCTCATAGAAAACCATTTTCTCTATGTACTACGTGAACGACTAGAATACTTCCCAAATGACTCCGGCAGTGGAGGAGATGTGATTCTTCATGCCTGCCATGACACCTTCATGACTGTCAAGTACACCATTATCCATGCCATGGAATTCAGCTTCAGGGTGCAGTTCCATGAAATTGACACAATTGATTTTCTCGATGGATTGAATTGCATGTTCCCATCTTAGGTCACACACATGCGGTATGAGTACATGGAAGAGTTTACTTCTACCAAAATGGAAGAAAACTCCAGCTTGGAAAGACACCTGGATACCATGGAATAGATCCATGTTCGCCTTGTGGATGCTATGGGAAAATACCTAACCGATGACTTTGCGATAGATGGTGGTTAGCATTCGCTTCCTCCTAGCTACAAGGACGTCATCATAAACTATATTGTGAAAGGGATATCATATGACTTTTGCGAGTTCATAGCCAAACTGAGGGCTACCAAAGTTAAGCCTAGAGCTAGGGTTTTTCTCAAGAAGAAGATATATGTTGATATACAAGTAATAAGTGTTTCAATGAAACACTTATGTAGTTTCTCTAAGTATTGGATACTTACTCTTGTTTTATTTGAAAACATGACCCTCTGCGTGAGAGTTGCTGGATGGAACGAGGCACTGATGGCGTGAGGATGGCAACAATTTGGTTGAAGACCGACGACACTTGTTCCCTCGAAGTTTATCAGTAGGATTAGAGGATTTGAATAAGCTTTGTAATCGAGATTGTGAACCTTATTAGTGTGTCTTTTTTATTGCGAGACGGTTATTCATACAAATAATATACACTCAGTTGTTCTTTTTCTATGAATAATTTCTTTTATGATTCACATTGTGGTTATGAACAAGTTATTCTGGTCTTTGTTTATATGGTGATAATAGAGCATTTATGAACACATGAAAAGTGTCGAAAGATATTCAGACTTGATAATGAAATTAAACTACAAGTTTAAGAAAAATGGTTGCTTCATTTTCATGAAATAGTAAGTCTGATAGACACTTGATCTAATGACTTATGTAAACCATGACTCCCTTGCTGAGATGACTAAACCTTCGCGTTCTGGTAAAATAGATAGTGGATAAAACTGTTGAATGTCGAGCATAATGATTGCGATTTAACATGGTGGGTATCATTACTTCGTAAGCTTCATTGTCGACTTAAGTGAATATGTGCATTTTTCTAATGAAAAGTGAAACTAAAACTATTTGAATTGTTCAAATACCCTTTCAGAATAAGGGTAGATATTAAAATTAACAAGAATTTCAAAATCTCTACGATTTGAGAAAAATGATTGCGTATTCAAGTTAATAACTTTAGGATAAGGACTTGTGGAGAACTATTTCACAAATTATGATGAATGAACAAATCAAATCGTATTGATATGTGTAAAACATCATAGTCATAGTGTATGAGATGCATATGGTCTGAAATGATATTCTACTAGATTGATGTTAGAAATTAGAGTTATAGATTGAAATAGTAAACACTCAATTGAACGTATAAGGAATATCAAAGATTCGTGGAAACAACACCATATGAGATATCGCATGTTCGAGTTTCTAGAGATTTCAATAATTCGAGATATTTACGAATAAGTAAATTTTTATAGTGTATTCTTAGGAGACTATGAATACAAATTCCAAACTAAAACTAAAGTCGGCAAGACTCGTGTTGCCGAACATGGTACTTCCTTGAGAAAGTGTTTCGATCCATATGGAAGATGTTAGTGGAAAACATATAAGTGTAAGTAGGGTTTGACCTAATCTCTGAATTGTTGAGTAAGCAGAACGGAACATTGATACGTCCATTTTGCATCACTATTCTATATCAAAATTTACTGTTATTCATTGATATATTTCATATTAAGAGATTATACTTATGTTATTTTATCTATTTTTGCATGGTTGATGACTTTTGGAGCATGGACCGCTGCAGTCAGGATTTTGATGGAAAAGGTGCTGTTTGGAGGCAAAATTCGCGAAGATCAGAAAATCTAGGAAAATACATGGAAAATCCTATTTTTCCAGAAGATAAAGAATAGCAGAAGGGAAGTGGAGATGGGCCATAGGGGGCCCACACCACCCCCTGGCGCGGGCCACCCCAGGCCTCGCCACCAGGTTGTGTGGCCGCCCTGGTCCACTCCTGGCTCTCCCCTCTAGCGTATATTATCCTCCCGAAACCCTAAGACTCGAGGAGCGACCATAGAAAGATTTCGCCGCCTCTGCAGGGTGGAAAACACCGAGAGAGAAAGATCTCTCCGACAGACAGAATTCTATCGGGGAATTCCTTCCCGAAGAGGGGAGATCGTTGCCATCAACACCACCATCAAGCTGGACTTCATCGGGATCATCATCATCATCACCACCATCATCTCCACCAACACCATCATCACCACCTCATACCGCTGTAACAATTGGGTTGAATCTTGCATAGTTCTTAGGGGAAACTTTCCCGGTGTTGATTACTCTTTATAGTTGATGCTATTGAGTGAACCATTGAATTATCATTTATGTTCAGATTGTTACATATCATTATATCATCTCTGATCTTGATCCATATGATGTCTTGTGAGTAGTTCGTTTTGTTCTTGCGGACATGGGAGAAGTCATGTTGTTAGTAGTGAAATTATGTTGAGAAAGATTCAATAGTTTGATATTTAAGTTGTGTTGTACTTCTTCTAGTGGTGTCATGCGAACGTCGACTACATGACACTTCACCTATATGGGCCTAGGGGAATGCATTGTATATTTCGCTACTAATCGTAGGGGTTGCCGGAGTGAAAGAAACCTGAACCCCGTTAGGAAACCTTTACACAAGGGATGTCAGAGTCTTAACGTTTAAAGCTGTGGTTAGTTTTCTACCTTAATTACTTTCTTATACTTGCGGATGCTTGCAAGGGGTATAATCACAAGTATGTATTAGTCCTAGGAAGGTCGGTACATTAGCACAGGTTCACCCACACAACACTTAGCAAACTAAAGAAGATTAATCAACTATATGAAGCGAAAGCACTTGACGATATTACCATGTGTCCTCGAGAACGTTTGGTCAAATTAAATAATACAACCGGCTTGTCCTTTGCTAAAGAAAGGATTGGGTCACTTGCTGCATTTATTCTTATTGTCTTTTATTTACTCGTACTTTATTTATCTACATTATCAAAAACCCCTAAAAATCCGTTTGCTAAGTATTTACAGAGAATTCTAGCTCCTAACCATTTGCCAGCACCTTCTGCTCCTCATTGGGTTCGACACTCTTACTTATCGAAAATACTGCGATACACCCCCTATACTTGTGGGTCATTAAACATGTTTAGGGAGACGAACTCTACAAATAGAGAGGAAATTGATGAAAATATGATCATGATGTTTTAGCTAATACTTAACTGAAGAAAGTAGGATTCAAGAATATGTTCTGCCACTTGCATAATTTTATTATTGATTCGCATGTCATGTATTTCGAAGAATACATACCTACAAACTAGAAAGAAAGAATGATGGACCTAAGTACATGAAATAACTAAGAGTCATGAAATCCGACATTAAGTTACATTTGATATTGCAAAGTAAAAGGTTACTTGATCTCATTAAGTAATGGAATTTACTTAATCCTTCTCAGTAAACTACAAAGTTGAAAGGAGAGAAATGAAACTTAAAAGGGAGACATAAAAGCTCAATTGTCACAAAGTATGTTTTGGATAAATTCAAAAGATTGACTACAATGTGTAGCGATTCTTAATGTCTGTTTGGATTTACATCATTAATTAGTCCAAATTTGGAAATTGGTAAAGGACTATTCAAAACTACAAGTCTTCAAGAGTTTGAATAAAAGGTTTGTAACGAGTACAACAAGCAAGTTTTGGTCAATCGTGAGATTGATAGTATCTTGTAGCAGAAAATTCTCGATTTGATGGAAGATCAAAGAATTTGGATATACCAAGATTATCGACAGAGTCTGTTATTACAATAAATTGAGTGGGATCTAAGGAGTTTTATAAGTCAAGTATATTTGAGTGGGACCCGAGGGATATCCTAGTCCGTCAAATATGGAGATATATTTGAGTGGGAGTTTAACGACGTTCTTGTATATGTAAATGACATATTAAGAATGATGTGCTAGTATTAGAAATGATTAAATCATTAGATGGATGAAATTGCACATATATTAAACATAAATGATCTATGAAGATAAATCACGATATTTCATAAACTTTGAAATGTCGAAGTGCTTCAAGGATTCTGAAGGAAGTTCAAAGGGTCCTAGTTGAGATTCTAAAAATAGTTCAGAATAAATTCAAGTGAAGAATGAATTCTTACTTGTGAAACTAGGAGAAGCATTGAGTTGAAACTCAATATTTATGACAATGGGGAATGAGAGATGCATTGCATCATCTATGCATTAGTCATAGGTTTTTCATAGAAAAACCATGTTATATATACTTGACATAATGTGACCCGATTTCTTAGGTGTAAGAACATGTTTCTGAATGATAAGAGTTAATAACTGGACCAAAGTTAAGTTTAGCACAAAGAAAGCATGGTTAGGCATCAAAATCACAAGTATTGCACTTTGATAAAATCTACAAAGATATAGAAATATTATAATATTTTAGTATTGACAAGTATACTTTTGGTTTTAGGAAAGTTCAACTTTCGACTAAGTGTGTTTTATAGGTATACATGATTTTTTTTGAAAGTACAATTGACTGATAGACTGTCATGGTATACTCTAGAAAACAAAAGTCTCACTTCTTCACCAAAACAAATGCTTAAACACATTATATGATAATGGTTTTATGTCAAAATAGGTGACATTAATGATTTGCAATAAAAGACTAAATGGATCTAGTAATACAGATCTAGGACAGGAAGTTTCACATATGTGATATGGTGTATGATTAGTAACAATGCAACTAGATTATTTGTACTCTAGTGCAAGTGGGACTGGAGGAGATATACCCTATAGGAAAATAATAAAAATGTTTATTATCATATCTCATTCGTTCATAATAATTTTAGATCATGCTATAACTGTATCAAGTGGAAACATTGATACATGTGTGATATATAAACAAACCAAATGTCCCTAATAGCCTCTATTTAACTAGTTCCTTGGGCAGCTGATGATCAAGGTTCCCTGATCATGGTGCATTTATGCCAATTGACAATAAAGTCATATCATCTGGAAATGATGTGATGGATATTTGCCACCGATGATTATTGCAACACTATCAAGTCACAAAGTTCACAGTTCCAAGTATCAGAAACAAAGTGTCCTAATCTTTTCCTTAGAGAATAAGGAGGTGCGTATGAGTGGGATAAACACACAAATAATTCTCTAAGGCTATTTTTCTTAGAGAATAAAATATCTTTCTCTTGTTTCCATTTGGAGTGGAGCGGTCCTAAGAGGACTGTATACGCAAGAGACAACAACGCTGCGACACGCTGCTGTGATGCGGTGATTCCGACCAGTAGATCTAGTTCCGCAATCTCGGCAGGGATCAAAGATCCGGCAGTCGTCTTTTTGCAACATATGTGGCGATACCTCGATTGTGCTGCCACTTGTGGCACCGGACCATCGTATGAGGACCTAGACATGGGGTGACTTGCGAGGAGGTTTGCGACATTGAGGTCGGACGAGTACGACTACATCATCCATGTTCCTGCATCAGCGTTATACTCTGATGATCTACAAGAGTATGTTACCATAGTCTTCTCCCTGTTACTGCATTACTCGTAGATAGATCCTTGCTAAGTGTGTTCTGCGTAGGGATTTTTTTGTTTTCTTCCACCGAACCCCTTCAAATCCACCATTCGTCGATTCGTAGTGGCACAATCCTAACTAGACTCCTCTTTGTGCCCCCGGGACGTGGCTATTAGCAAAGTAATAAAAAGAAGAGATGAAGGTGGCTGCGTATAAAACCATTGTGAGCGAAATTCGATGAAGCTCATCGGCATCATCGAAAATGATAGGCAAACCGAGGTAGTCAACCGAAAATGAAGCTCTGGGTGCTTCTTCGCATGTTGATAAAAAAGAATTTTGTTTGATTAAAAATTTCTTGATGATCAGGGTAGAAAGTTGACGAACCCTAAACCCTAGTGTGAGCTATGTCTAAAAGGAAGTTGACGAACCCTAAACCATAGTGTGAGCTACGTCTGAAACCGTTTTCATTGCTTAGGTTGACACGTCCATCAGCTTTTCAGGGCAAAATATGCAACCATGAACAAAATGAATAAACTCTATTAAAAAGAATCAAAAGGACATTCTTCAGACCTTCTTCACGTGAAATCTTTAGCACACATAAATAAAAGTAACAATGGTCCCACGGTTCATACATGTCTACATGTATATACTGCTCTATGGTTGATCAAGCAAAGCCATTGTCTTTCTTCTTCCGGCGCCGTCTTTGTCCTCAGAACTGTTGACTGCTGCTGCTCTGGATACCCATCGTGATTGCTGATGCTGCATGCTGTAGAAGTCCTATAGCAAAGGTGGTGACCGAACGGATGCATGTATAGAGGTAGTGGCCTGCTGAGGGGAACCCGAGGCTGCATTGTCGACGGCCTCCTGAGAAGTTGCATTGTAGCATATGGATGAACATGCGGAGCTTGCAGTCGACCTGCATGAACATAACATCCAAATTAGGTTACGTATGCTCAACTATGAGAAGAAAATAACCATATGAAGAGAAGAAGCAAAATGATTTAGGAAGGCTGAGTCATACGTATCTCGTCAAGGCTGAGACCCTGCAGAGCAACCTCTTCTTTCCAAGGCACTATGGCACTGCTTCGTCCTGGGCACCGCTGACAGGTATTGATCGACATACAACTGTCGTTCTGTGCACAACTGAAAGCTGCTGATATCCTCGTCCCCATCGCTCCAACAAGTCTGTGTCTCCTTGTTATATCCAAACAACTTCCATGTTGTCCACCCATGAAAACCTGAAACTGACCATGCTTTGGCTTGAGAGGTATTGCGAGGGAGAAAAGAACTGGTAGAATATTACCTCATCGTGTATCAGCCGATGGTCATTCTCGTTGGTGTTGCCGTCGGCCCGTAGTCGACCAGCGTGGTGAAGGGGCGTGCTTCTAGTGCGGTATGGACGAAGTGGTGGGCTTAATCATTTCCAGCTAGGGAAACTGCATCGCGAGAGGCGGGGAGCAAGACGAACGCATCAGAAAAAGGAGAAAAAGAGAAAAAGAGAAAAATGTTTAGACACTAGTAGAAATCAAGGCTTTTGTTTGGAGCTGTCCAAGGTTTTTGAACTAGTTGTGCCACCAACCCAGACTAAAGATTCTATTTGCACCGGTTCGTATGGCCTGGACCACGCACGGAGCCCTCAGAGCATTTGCACCGGCTCGTAAGGAGGCTTTAGCACCGGTTCGTGTCATGAACCGGTACAAAAGGTTCCGCGCCAGACACGTGGCAGACGCGAAACCTTTAGCACCGGTTCGGCGCTCCTTTTGCACCGGTTTGTAGCACGAACCGGTGCTAAAGTTCCTGCCTATAAGTACCCTCGTCCAGCCAGCCCTCTCCTCTGTTTTTTTCTTGGTGAAAGGGTGTGAGTTGTGCTACTTTGTTTTCTATTTCCTATGCATATGAGGTGTTTGATGAAATGTCTAAGAGAATGATGCCACTTGATTTTACACAAAATAAAAATGATATGAGGTGTCCGAGCCACACTTAAGCTTTCTCCTCTTTCTTTCCTCCTCGACAGAGGTTAGCAACTTTACAGTGGCATTTCAGTATTCATTTGTACAGTGGCATTTCACTATTCATGATGTTCTGTAATGGTGTTTGATAAACTTAATTATATTATGATGCAGATGAACTGGCGGCAATGGATGTATGGTAATCGATGTACTTCCGAGTACATTGAAGGCATGAATAAATTTATCGATGTGGCCAAGGCAAACAAAGTGAATGGTCTTATGTGTTGCCCATGTGTTGACTGTCAGAACTTAAAGGATTACTCTTCCTGGAAAGTCTCTCACTCCCACCTGATTCGGAAAGGTTTCATGCCCAGCTATAATTATTGGACCAAGGACGGAGAAAGAGGGGTTATGATGGAAGACAATGAAGAAGAAGAGGATGATGATATGTACCCTGAATACGCTGATACTGCAACGGGAGCTGAAGATGAAGGGACAAAGGAAGGTGAAGATGAGGAGGCATCAGATGAGCATGCTGATGATCTTCGCCGGGCCATTGCTGATGCACACAGAGAAGCGGAAAGTATAATCGAGAAGCGGAAGTTGAAGGGAATGTTAGATGATCATAAAAATAACATGTTGTGAACCTCAAAATGATTTTAAAAAAAATTCATGAGCATTATATCCTGTAGCTGTAGTTCAAATCTATCCGGCCTTCTTCCGATTCGTTAGGAATTTGTCTTTTTGGTGAGGGCTGGACGGAAAGGTTTCAGATACACCAGTTGGGAAATTTTCCATCTAAGGTGGTCTAGTATTTTTGAAAAATTGGTTGGTACCAATTCCAAACTTTAATTTGGTGGTTGCTTCACAAAATACCCCGATTTCGGCACCTCAAAAATGCAAATTGGCTTTTTCGTGCGATGAAAATAAAAACTTCCTCCTGCAATATCGTAAGCCATCCTAAGATGCACATGTGTGCATAATAAGAGCATATTATCACAAACTATGCCGTGATTCTAGCCATAACATTGGTGGTTTGACCTAAATACCATGAAACCTCGAACATGATAGGTCATTTTGTGAAGGATTTTTTGTGATGTTTGAAATTTTCCAGGTTTCATATTTTTCCATGCAACTATGACACATAATATGACACCACGCAAAGAGTTCACATTGTTTGGATAATTTTTGAATTTTTAAGCCCGTTTTAAACTATATTCAAAACGGCGGGCATGAAGATTCCTGGCCCGGGGCTGAGCCTCGCTAAACTTGCAGTGGATCTCTGATGAAATACCATGTTGTGAACCTAAAAATGATTTTTTTAAAATTTCATGAGCATTATATCATGTAGTTGTAGTTCAAATCTACCCAGCCTCCTACCGATTCGGCAGGAATTTGTCTTTTTTATGAGGGGTGGACGGAAAGGTTTAAGATACTAGGTTGGAAAATTGTCCATCTAAGGTGGTCTAGTATTTTTGAAAAATGGGTTGGTACCAATTCCAAACTTTAATTTTTTAGTTTCTTAACAAAACACGCCGATTCCGACACCTCAAAAATGGAAATTGCCTTTTTCGTGCGATGAAAAGGAAAACTTCCTCCTGCAACATCGTAAGCCATCCTAAGATGCACATGTGTGCACAATATGAGCATATTATCACAAATTATGCCATGATTCTAGCCATAACATTGGTGGTTTGACCTAAATACCATGAAACCTCGAACATGATAGGTCATTTTGTGAAGGATTTTTGTGATGTTTGAAATTTTCCAAGTTTCATATTTTTCCTTGCAACTATGACACGTAATATGACACCATGCGAATATTTCACATTGTTTGAATAATTTTGAATGTTTTATGCCCGTTTTAAACTATATTCAAAATGGCAGGCATGAAGATTCCTAGCCCGGGGCTGAGCCTCACTAAACTTGCAGTGGATCTCTGATAAAATAGCATGCTGTGAATCTAAAAATGATTTTTAAAAAAAATCATGAGCATTATATCATGTAGCTGTAGATCAAATCTACCGGGCCTCGTACCGATTTGGCAGGAATTTGTCTTTTTATGAGGGGTGAACGGATACTTTTCAGATAAACCGGTTGGAAAATTGTCCATCTAAGGTGGTGTATTATTTTTGAAAAATGGGTTGGTACTAATTCCAAACTTTAATTTGGTGGTTTCTTCACAAAACAACCCGATTTCGGCACCTTAAAAATGGAAATTGCCTTTTTCGTGCGATAAAAAAGAAAACTTCCTCTTGCAACATCCTAAGCCATCCTAAGATGCACATGTGTGCACAATATGAGCATATTATCACAAACTATGTCGTGATTCTAGCCTTAACATTGGTGGTTTGACCTAAATACCATGAAATCTCGAACATGATAGGTCATTTTGTGAAGGAATTTTTGTGATGTTTGAAATTTTCCATGTTTCATATTTTTTCTTGCAACTATGACACATAATATGACGCCACGCGAAGATTTCACATTGTTCGGATAGTTTTTGAATTTTTTATGCCCGTTTTAAAATATATTCAAAACGGCGGGCATGAAGATTCCTAGCCTGGGCCTGAGCCTCGCTAAACTTGCAGTGGATCTCTGATAAAATAGCATGTTATGAACCTAAAAATGGTTTTTAAAAAAATTCATGAGCATTATATCATGTAGTTGTAGTTCAAATCTACCTGGCCTCCTGCCAATTTTGAATTTTGTCATGGGCCTCATGATTTTAAAAAAATAATTTTCAGCATCCAATTATATTGTACTATTATAGATATTTTTTTTCTGAACATTTTGATATGATATATATATATTTTTTGATTTATAAATATTTTATTATGTATTATACAAGGTTAAACATTGCTTCAACTTTGAATAAGGCGGGAATCAAATTTCACCCTAACAAGTTCAAATTTTTTCTGAAAATAGATCTTTAGAACCTTCGCGCCAAAAACTGCAAGGCAAAATAACATTTAGTACCGGTTGTTGTCTACAACCGATGCAAAAGGTTAGGCCTGTTGCACCGGTTGTAGACAACAACCGGTGCTAAAGCCCCTTTAGAACCGGTTTTTGACTGGAACCGGTGCAAAAGGCCTTTGCCTTATAAACTGCTTCCTCTTCCTTCTACCCCAAAATCCAATCGATGCCAAATCGTGAGGAGCTGCACGATGTCGTCAGGCTGCCGGTTTATTCCGTCGATGCTGCGCCGTCGCTTCCCGCTGCCGCCGTCGACCCAATGTGCCCGCTACCACCTCACCTCGGCTGGCCGCTCCCGTGCCACCCGTGCAGCCTGGCCGGCTGGCGCCGACGCACGCGTGCCCCCACCTCACCTCGTCGACGCCCGCATGCCGAAGGTCACCGACGCTCGCGCGCCTTCATCGCCGACGCCCCTACCTCACCTCGCCGGCTGGGCGCACGCCCGCGCCCACTACCGCACCTAGCCGCCGGAGGTCGCCGGCGCCCGCGCCCCACCTCACGACGTCCGCACCACCACGCGCCTCCGTCAATGCCGACACCACCACAGGACCGCGCACGCGCCTCTCTTTGTAAGTATTTTAATTCTGTTTGTATTTTTTCCTTAGGATTTAGAATTAATTAGGTTTTAGAGTTATTTCTTAGGATTTAGTTTCTTAGGATTTTAATATAAATAGAATTAGGTGTTAGAATTATTTCTTAGGATTTTATTATTATTTGCTAAGTATTATTGCTTAATATTATTTGCTTAGTATTATTGATTAGTATTATTGGTTAATATTATTTTCTTAGTATTATTGCTTTGAAAAAAATGGTCCAAAAATAGGATTTTGTTATCGGTGGATGATGCCGATCCGTCGATGCGGCGGCTACATTGGGAATGTACTGGACTCCGTGCTATGTATTAGGGTAAAATAAAAATGCACCCGAGCTATGTATTACTGGATTATTCGAGTTTTATTAGGGTAAAATAAAAAATGCTTTGTTGTGTTTATTTGAGCTATATATGTTCTCCAATCTCTGTTTTTAGCATTGTCCTTAATTAATTACTGCTTCATTGTGTTTATATCTTTACAATAACTTGTAAGTCTTTGCGCAGCAACTATGGATCCATGTGGAAGAGACGAAGAAAAGGATCAATTGCTCCATGATATGATCTTTGAAAATGAGCAGCCAGATGTCACCTCATTGTTTTTGAACCCATCCGGTGAGGGAGACGATCAAAACCGAAGAGATGTCCCTGGTGAGGGAGAGGAGCAAGAGCAAAGAGATGGCTCTTATGAGGGAGAAGGAGATGCCAACTTCGACGAGGGAGAAGCCGATGGCTCCGGTGGAACTATTATAATTACAAAGTCTGGCGATATATATATATATATATATTAATTAATTAAGCGTCTGATGTCTAGATGTATTATTTGATTTGTGTATATACATATATTAACGCTGTTTCTTCTTTTATCCCTCCGGATCGGGTCAATCTTCTGCAAATAAACGTGGCGCGACCAAAAGGTTGGACGAACATGAAAGGTACACAATTACAAAAATCGATGAAGATGGCGGGCCGGTTGCTCCCGTGGACCATGCAAACAAGTTTAAATCTCAGATGAGAGTTTTTGTTAGGGAAAACATCCCGATCACCGTGCAAGAATGGAAGAAGCCAAAGACGTAAGGAGTTAGTTATGTGGACAAGAGAGACAAAGATAACCTTTGTAGAACGCTCACGGTAAATTTCACCCTGCCGGCGCTAGAGGAGGATCCTGATGAAGACGAGGTTCCAGATAAGGAGGATCCTGATCTGAATACCATCGAGCGGAAAGTAAAGAAGTGGGCTCTTTTGAAGATGGCAACAATTTTGAACAACTGGAAGAAAAGATTGGACAAGAATTTTGTGCAGAAAAAGAAGACTCCGGTGTTTGAAGGAGCCTATTTGAAGATATGAGACCAGTCGACCGATTTTGTGTTGTACAAGACATGAGGAAGCTAAGAAAATGTGAGAAATAAATAAGAAAAATGTTGCTAAAAAGTTGTATCACCATACTATGGGGCAAGGAGGCTATAGGTCTGGCAAGCCAAAGTGGAAGAAATGGGAGGACGATCTAATTGCTAAAGGGATCGAGCCAGAGATACTGAAATGAAACAATCGGGCAAGGGATTGGTTTTATGGGCATGGGGGCACGTTGGACTCGGAAGGGAAGTGTGTTTATAATAGAAGACATAAGGAAATCCCACTTCCCATCGATGACTTTAGAAAGGTTCACAAGGAGGTTGAAGAGGGGAGGTTGCACCCCAAAAGAGAGAAGGACGAGCTCACACGCGCCCTTGGGAATCCTGAACACTTTGGACGAACACGAAGCACAAAAGGCTCCAAACCATGGAAATATGAGTTTCCACCGGAAAGGAAGAAATATCCCGATAGAAGCCGTCAGAGGAAAAAGGAAAGGGAGGCAGACCGCTTGGCTAAAATAGAAGACGAACTAACGCAGTAACGGGATTCAATAGCCCATCTTAGACAGCAAGGTACCGCCGGCTCATCTCGGCCAGAGATAGAAGCTGCTCCCGATGCTACCGGCCCACCATCTCAGCAAAAAAGCAGCGTGGCTTCCACCAAGCAGCTGGGTGGTGATGATGAAGTGGCTCTTCGGTACCTAGTGGATGATATCACGGGATCGACACCCGGCAAGCTAAATGTGAAGGTTGTGAACTTAAGCGTGAAGGTGGTGGTCGGCTATGCCTTACCCACATGCACACCAACTTACCATTGCAGACCGGTTCCACAAGGCTATGTTGTTGTCGGGGTTGATCAAGTTATGAGCGGGTTTCAGAAGCTAACGCTTGACTACCCTGCCGGTGAAGGGGATTTACTTGTGCTGGGAGATGCCATAAACACCACTATTCTATGGCGAAATGAATACATTGTGCTTCTAAATTGGACGCTAAGGTCTCCAGTGTGTCACCCTTCTCTGCAGCGTCAGCCGTCTCTGTCTCCTCACTCGTCTCCAGCGTGTCAGCCTACTCCACTGCATCAGCCTTCTCCTTCGTTGCATCAGCAGTCTCCGCCGCCGCTGCCATCGACTAAGGCTGAGAGCCAAAAGAGGAAGCGTACCAGCACAGCTCCGTCGATGATGAGTCTTAACCGATCACCCATCTGTCGACTAGATCCCCTCCCAAAAGTACAAGAAGAAGTGAAACAGTCCTTGGAATGAAGAAGAAGCCCGCCGAGCCACCTATAGAGAAGGAAAAAATGTTAAAAATGCTGAAGACCCTGTCAAAACCCGAGTCAAGGCTTATATCAGACTATGACCGCTCTATTCTCAAGTCACATAAGGCATCAAAAGAGCGGTCGAGAAGTAGTAGTGCAAAAGGAAAATCAGTTCCCCAGCTCGGAGAACAGAAAAACTCGTGCCCCCCGCTACAAGTGTATCCCATCGAGTGCTTGGATCCGGAGATGGTAAAACTATACAAAGATGAAGCTGATGCTTTTGGTATGAGTATTCCTGAGTACTTAAGCCAGGTTAAATTCCCTGCGGGTGATCAAGTAGCATACCAATACAAGTACGGGGACCCTCTCGTCAGATTTGAGCAGATCCCGCATCTACCAACACAATTTCGAAAGTTGCATCGGTGGTACGTGCAAGCATGTAAGGATAGGACGAACTGGATCATAATGGGACTTAAACCGGATCATTACGGGCATGGAGATGACGAGATAAACATCGAATTTATTGAATTATTCCAGCTCTACAATCAAGACGCCCTCGAGAAATCACTCGCCAGTGCCTATTGTCTGTAAGTATTAATTTTGTATTTAAATATTCTCTAGCTCAGCTCGTTCATTGCATATATGTACTCATCACTGTAATAATTATGCGGATTGAAGATTCTCGAATGCAGAAAAGGACGAATAATCTATGACATTAGGTTCGTTGACCCATATACCGTGAATGAACATACTCTAAATAACTACCCAAGGACATGGAGGATAACTTGGTACGTGCGTTAAGGTTTATTGAAACCAAATCAGAAATACGATTTCCTTACAACTACAGGTGAGTGTTACTGTCTTGTACATATTTTCTATTTTGCTTGCTCGATGTTAAGTGTAAATAATAATCAAGGATGATAATGGACTCGAAACATAAACCCCTTGAGATGTGGGGGGACATGCAGGATATGCTCCAGAGGTAATTTCAACATTATAACACTATATCGGCAACTTTCGTTCATTTCCTATCAAGTAATTAATAACTCTTTTCTTCATTTTCTTTGCCGGGTAGTGCTTGGAAACGGTTCACGAAGAGGGCTCCGAGTGCATGGAAACTGGAGCTTCAATTTGAACATATATTGGTAAGTACTACTAGTTAGGTCCGTGCATCTCTTGGATTCTAGTTTCAATACCATTATCATCCTTGATTATTATTTTGATTGAACTCTGTTCTTGTAAAGTGCTTGAAGCAGGTAGACGGGAATAATTTATGTGGATTTTACGTTTGCGAGTTCATTCGCCAAATGACCTGTGAGAAGGGCGATCATATTATAAATCAAATTCATGTATGTAAACAATATTCTCACCATTTTATTTTATTATCATCAATTGTGTGTTGAGTTTCATTCATATATTGACCTCCTTTTTAAAATTAGATGGAAAGGTTGCAGGAAAAGCTTTTAGCAACCGACCATGTACAAGCAATTCAAGAGGAACTGGTGGGATTCCTACTTGACCAGGTCATAGACCCAGCCGGAGAATACCATAAGTCCTTCAAATTTGGACAATAGGAATTATAATAGAAATTATATTTTTTATATGCATGAACGCGTGTACTGTTATGTAAATATGTCCGACCAAGTACGATGAAAGAGGTCACTTCGATCTCTATATTAATAATGATTTTGTGTAATATAATGGTTTGCTGCATGTGTGTGCGTCAACGTGTTCCAAATGGCGAGCCGTGGGCGTGGCTGCGGGTTCTGCTGTAGCAGAGATTATATATGTGCATCTAATACATGGCAATATGGACTTGTAGGTACCCAAGATCTTAGGATTTATAAAGGCTTGAGGTGAGATGAGTGGTGAATGGTGATTTCATGCGAAACCCAACGACAACAAGGGGAGTACACTCCATGTTTAGGTATCCATTCAGGAGGAACAACAACATCATCTTTCTTTATGCTTTGATTTGTATATTACATTTTACTTAATAGTTGTTATAGCCTGGTGCTTCGTGATATAATGGTTGGATAAAAATACTATTGTTATGCCTATGATTCAGATGGACTTTAGTGTTTACGGATGTTCTACCTACAAAACTTATCTATGTTAGATCATTTCACACATGAATGTGCTTACTTTTAACTTTATCCCATATGTATGTGCAGCTGCAGGTGAATCTTCAACACTAGCCTATTTCCATCCATCACAATAATCAACGATCCAAAGTATACTGGAAAGGTCCGGTAAACATAAAATAAAACGAGTAAACAAAGTCTTGTAGACGTGCCTTATTATTTTCATACATCAATCATTTCCCAAGGTTTGATAAGCCTAGGTCTTCTAGGGAAAAAGCAACTATACTACATCCATAATCCGAATAAAAGGTATCAACCCTTTTTCTGGCGCTATTGTCGGGGAAGCAATTCGCTATTCTAGTGAGGTCAGTAGAGACCTTGTTTTTAGTTTTATTTTTGTTTTTAGTTTATTTCTTGTTATTTGTTTACTTTTTGTTATCTACTCAAAATCCAAAAAATTAGTTACTTACTTATTTGTTCCTCTTATTCTGAAATACCAAAAAGAAAGGAGCCATGGCTCAAGAAAAACTTGGGGAGTATCCTACTCCCAATGATGATTTTATTCGTGCACCTATTACTTGGTCTGATGTTGATGTGAAAACTTATAAAATTAAGCCTAACTTGTTGATTTTCGTTCAACATAATCAATTTGGTGGATCGGCTGCTGAGGATTCAGGTTTGCACTTAAACGCATTCACAGAGATATACGACATGATGCACATAAAAAATGTTGACCCACATGCGGTAAAATTACGCTTATTCCCTTTATCTTTAAGAGGGAAGGCTAAGGATGGTTGCTAGCTTTGCTTAAAGGCACTATTAACTCTTAGGAGAAACGTACTAATCTTTTTATGACTAAATTTTTTCCTCCGGCTAAGACTATGCAACTAAGATCCAACATACATAACAAGTTTTAGACAAGAAGATCACGAGCCACCAACGCTTGCTTGGGACAGAATGAAGGAAGCAGTCATGAACTGTCCTAGTCATGGGATGGAAGAACGGCTTGTTTTACATTTATTTTACAATGTTCTTAACCCAATATCTAAGTCTATGCTAGATACCACAATAGGAGGAACCTTCATGGGGAAACATGTGAATGTTGCAAAGAAACTTCTTGATGATATGCAAAGAAACCATGCCCAATGGCATGTAGAAAGAGCATCCCCAAAAATTGTGAATGCAATCACCGAAGAGCACAATTAAGAGCTTACTTCAAACGTAGATGAGCTTCTAAATATTGTAAATGGTAAGGAAGGTACACAAGTTAATGCTATCACTACCGATACTAATGAAGTCAATTTTATAGCTCGTAATCTTTATAACCGTCCCTGGAAGATTCAAAACTATGGCTTAAACTTTCAAAAACAATATCCTAATCCTGTAGGTGCTCCAAATAATAACTATAATACTAATGGAGCAAATCATAGTACTCTCCCTCTGGAGAATTCTTTTAAAACCTTTATGCAAGCACAAACTGATCAAAATAATGTGCTTATTAAAAGAACGAAGAACCATGAAAATATTATTGGTAAATTATCTAACCAGGCCTTTGCTATTTGAAATGATATGCAGGCTCTACAGGAGATAACCAAGATTGTGGAGGCACAATTGGGCAAGATAGCCAAGATTCAAACTCTCATTCTTACAAGATTTGCGGGAAATCCTGAGCCAAACCTAGTGGAAGACCTCAAGATGATGAGGGTAGAAGAAAAATATGAGAAACCTGAAGAGATGGACTATAGCAATGCGCCATCACCGGACTATAACGTGGAAGATCTTCTAAAAAATTATCACCATGAAAAATCCTGGTATTGAACAAGATAACGATGGCATGCACTGTCACGACCCGGATTTTTAATCCCAGATGCCCATTATGCCATACCTCGCAATCCCAGGATTACCATTTTTGTGAGACATAACAGATTGGATATCACAGTACATCATCCATTACAAACCATACATAAGGTCTTACACAAATAAGGATCTCATGATCCAGTCTTAATACAACAAGCAGCGGAAATAAAAGATAAGCGTAGCGGTGGGGTCCATCTTCAGGGGCACAGGCAATGCTGACGAAGGCAGATAGTCCTAGTTATCGTAGCTGTCCTGCTGACCATCATCTTGATAATCTCCTTCATAGTCTGGCCATGAGAATAGCCAGGGACAAAAGCCATGAGCACTCTTTAAGTACTCGCAAACTACCACTAACAAGTATTATAATTCTAAGTTAAAGTGCTAGATCTAAGTTTAACTATAAAGTTAAGTTTGAAACCTAAGCTAAGTTCAGAAGCAAAGAAAGATAAGGTAAAGCTCTAGAATCACTTAAGTTGGGAAGCTAGTATCATAAACACAACCCTATTGTGGTCAAGTCAAGATTCATCAATCATTTCAAGTTATTTGGAAAACATCTGACAACGAAACAGTATCGCCATTCCAACTGTCCATAATCGTGGACGCGGCTATTCGAATAGTTTGACACTCTGCAGAGGTGGCACACTTTCACCACAAGATTCGATACATCTGTCAGGGATAACCCTGAATCATCATACTTAGTATGCAGGTAATCAAACATAACCATCCCTTTACACACCTAGTATAAGCACCTCTCCTATGAGCATGGCCTCCCAACCATGACCATCAGTCATCTTGGGCACTGCATAGGTGGACATCATGAGAAGTAGCCTCAGCTCAAACCTCTCCCGCAAGGGAACTAATACTAATGCATATAAATTTCTAGCTAAGCCTTACCCAATTCAGGTATTGTGGTTGTACGGTAAATTTGGAATGGTATTGCATCCGAATCCAACCATCAGTTTTATAAAAGGGTTAAGGCTCATGCCTCAACATTTTCATCATCATCAACCATTTGTGTTTCTCAACACATGTCAAAACATCTCAATAGAATGACTCATCATTCCAAGGTTTTCATAATTCATTTTCACCAAGTGTTCCCATCTAAAGTGACTCAAGTTTTTGATCTACTCTAAGCTACTAAGTTAAGAGTGTTCACTAAGGTGGAAGGATAGGTTCAATCTCATGCCATAGAATGACATCTAAAGGTTTCTAAGTAGGTCAAGTTTTATACTTTTTATGCTACCTTCAAAACAAGTAAAGAACTTTGTGTACTAAGGGGAGTAAAACTTGTAAGTAAGACTTGGCGTACTAATAGTCAAAAGGTTGTGATCAAAGCATGCTTAAGGCATCTTTGCTAAACCATCTAGTTTAATCCTAACTTGCTAAGCATTATACTTGCAAGTGTTAGCTTGTATTGCTAATGGTGGCTTGCAAGTACAACTTGCAAGGGTTAATGTTGGATAGTGCTAGCTTGCCTTGGTTGGTGTAGTGGTTGAAGTTTTCTTCTTCTTCGTCTTGATAGCACTCCTCCTCTTCGTAGACTTGGTCGGTACTATCGTCTATAAAAATACATACGGAGTACACAATCACCAAACAATACTTAACTAGGCTAGATAGCATTCTAAGACATAGAATTGATGATCTATTATCATCACAAGTTTAATTCAATAGTTTCTTTCTTTTTATTTTAGAAAAGTAATTTCTACTCACTGAAAAATTAACTAAGATTTAATATTTACCACTTAAAATATGGGATCATGTTGACACATGTCATCACCACATACTCTAATATGTGGAAACGAGATTTAAAGGTTGGATCATAATCACTTTGGTTTAAGTTCATTATTTAATGATTTAAATTGACTAGAAATCCCTATATAGCATTATTTTGGTACTAGTCCAAAGTCACTGCATGTAAACCTTAATATTATTTCATATTTAGATAGATATGATGAAATGTGATTTTTGAGTGAGTGTGGAGAAATGGTGCGGGGGAGGCCGGTTTATATAGGCCCGACGGTGAGACCGAAGGGTATGGGCTGGCGACTCCGGCGACACGGCTACGGGCGGCTAGCGGCATGGCGGAGGATGGCGATCGACAGGTGGTCTGCTGGCGGTGCTCTAGGAAGTGAATGCGGGCGTAGGGGTGGTGGTATGCGGTCTAGGCGAGCTGGCGCTCTGAGCGGCAGAAGCGGAAATGTCCACGACGAGCGGTGGCTGTGGTGCTTTGGGCGGCGAACGGGGGTGTCTGGGGTGTTCCTGGTCGTGGCGAGCATGGGCGGCTGCATGAGCGGCGGCCAGGCACGCAGGGACAGAGCGTGCTCTGCGGGCGGCGTCGGCATGGTCGACCAGCTCCGTGCGCGGCGGTTCCTGGCCGCTCTGCTCTCTGTCTCTGGCCTGGGGCTGGTTGGACGGTCGAGGTGGACCACTGGCAACTTGCTAGACATGGTGAGAGAGGCTGGAGAGGGCTGCTGCTGCGAGTGCACAGTCGGTCGGCGAGGAGTGGCTCGGCATGGCAATGCAGTGCAGCTAGGAGGTAGGGAATGTGCTGGTGTGGGTCTGGTTAGGCTTGAGGGGGGCAAAGATGATCAAAGCACTTCAAATTTGCTAGACAATATCAGCCCAAAACAGTAATAGTTAGGCCACAATGATCTTGCCAGCAAGGTGTTTGACAAAATGGCCGGAAGAGAAAAAGTTTTGAATTTTGGTTTCAATTTTTTTTGGGTGATCTCCACTAGTGCTAGGTAGTCTCTGGTTGCAAGGTTTTTGAAAGTGGAGCTCAAAAAGTTGGTTTTTAAAATAGGGGTGATCTATGCATATGCATTAGATTCAATTTTCAAATGCCATTTAAAATAAGTAAAAGAATGTTTTTAGCAGATCAAAAGTTGGGCCTTGGTACCTCATTATGTGTACTAGCAAGGGGTGCAAAGATCAAGAATTGTTTCTATTAAGAAATGAGTGCTAGGAACACTCAAAGTAGTGTAGTGGATTAAAATGGCCAAAATGACCATTCCTCCTTTTTAATTCTTTTTTATTTGATTTTCTTTAGGAAAAGTTTGGGAATGATGTAGATGATGTTTAAATCACCTAGGAAACATTTTACAAGCATTGGATCACTTAAACAAGGCACTTTAAATCAACTCCTATTTTAAATGCACACACATATGAATGCTTTCATTTTAAATTTGGAAAAGTTTTTGTTAACCCTATTTTTGGATGATTTGATCTTGATAAGCTTGGATTGAAGTTTTGGGATGTTACAAACCTTCCCCCCTTAAAAAAAATCTCGTCCCGAGATTTATAAATAAAACTAAGAACTAAAGAGATCTGGGAACTCTGTCCTAATGTAATCTTCTCGCTCCCAAGTAGCTTCCTCCTCGGTATGGTTGCTCCACTTAATCTTAAGAAACTTGATGCTCCTGGTCCTGGTGGTTCTATAGGCTTCTTCTAAGATACCCGATGGGTACTTCCCGATAGGTCAGGTCATTGTTGATTTCCACAGCTCTGTGATAGATGTTCTTGAAAACTTCCTTATTCTCGGGCACTTCCAAGCATTTGCGGAGTAACAAGATATGGAACACATTGTGGATGGATGACATCTCTTCAGGCAGTTCCAGCTGATACGATACTTCTCCTCGGCGGTTCAGAATCTTAAAAGGTCCGATATATCTGGGGGCTAATTTTCCCTTTAGACTAAAGCGTTGAGTTCCCTTCAATGGTGAAACTTTGAGGTATACAAAATCTCCGACATTGAAAGTCAGGTCTGTTCTTCTCTTGTCAGCATAACTCTTCTGTCTGGATTGGGCGGTCTTGAGGTGCTCACAGACTTTGTGAACTTTCTCTTCTGCTTCTCGGAGAACGTTGGGTCCAAAGATCTGACTCTCTCCTACTTGTGACCAATTCAAAGGGGTACGACACTTTCTTCCGTATAGGAATTCAAATGGTGCCATCTGCAAACTAGCTTGATAACTGTTGTTATATGAGAATTCTGCGAAAGGCAGGGAGTCTTCCCATTTTGATCCGTATTCCAACACACAAGCTCTAAGCATATCCTCTAGTATCTGGTTGACTCTCTCAGTCTGTCCATCTATTTGCGGGTGATAAGCGGTACTGAAGTTCAACTTGGTTCCTAAACCTTCCTGAACTTTCTGCCAAAATCTTGAAGTAAACTGGGTTCCTCGATCTGACACGATGGTCTTGGGAGTTCCATGCAGACTAACAATCCTAGCAATGTACAGCTCTGCTAGCTTTGCACTCTGGTAGGTAGTCTTGACAGGTATAAAATGGGCTACCTTGGACAGTCTATCAACTATGACCCAGATTGAGTCATTTCCCCTACTAGAAGTAGGCAAACCGGTGATAAAGTCCATTCCGACGGAATCCCATTTCCATTCCAGAATCTGCAATGGTTGCAACAGTACTGCAGGTCTCTGATGCTCTGCTTTGCCTCTTTGACAGATGTCACATTTGGCGATGTAGCTTCCGATTTATCTCTTCATCTTGTGCCACCAAAATTGCTCTTTCAAATCCTGATACATCTTTGTTCCTCCAGGGTGGATAGAATAAAGAGTATCATGAGCTTCCTTCATGATAACTTCCTTCAGCTCCAAATCATGGCACACGACACGTCCTTTGTACCACAAGATTCTTCTTCGTCTTCGGTGAATCCAGGTACCTTTCCTGTACCAATACGACGTTTGATTCCATCGATACTTTCATTTCCCTTCTGGGCTTCCTTGATTTGGCTAATCAACGTGGGTTGAAGTTCAATGCTAGCTAGGAATCCTTTGCTAACTAATTCAGTCCTGAACTGCTCCAACTCCTCATACAAACTTGGTTGCTTCTCCTTGATCATGGTGTTAAGCCTACATGGCAATCTGCTAAGGGCATCCGCTACCACATTGGCTTTGCCGGGGTGATAGTGAATGTCAAGGTCATAATCCTTGATTAACTCTATCAATCTCCTTTGCCTCATATTTAGCTCCTTCCGAGTGAAGATATACTTCAAGCTCTTGTGATCTGAGTAAATCTCACAGCGATTACCCATCAAATAATGACGCCATGTCTTCAATGCTAGAACCACAGCTGCTAGCTCAAGATCATGGGTCGGATAGTTCTGCTCATGCTGCTTCAGTTGTCGAGACAGATACGCGATAACTTTGCCTTCTTGCATCAATACACATCCTAGACCAATCTTGGATGCGTCACAATACACATCAAACGGCTTCTTGATGTCTGGCATGACCAATATTGGGGCTGATATCAATCTTTTCTTCAGCTCTTGGAAACTGGCTTCACACTTGTCTGTCCATTCAAACTTCTTGTCCTTCTTCAACAATTGGGTCATGGGTCGGGCGATGCTCGAGAATCCTTCTACGAACTTGCGGTAGTATCCCGCTAATCCGAGAAATGCACGGACTTGGGTTTGAGTGGTTGGGGCTTCCCATTCTTCGACATCTTTGATCTTGGCGGGATCAACAGAGACTCCTCCGGCAGACACAATATGTCCTAGGAATCCTACTTCTTTCAGCCAAAACTCACACTTGCTGAACTTGGCATATAACTGATGCTCTCTCAGGGTTTCTAGGATGATTCTCAGATGTTGCTCATGCTCTTCTTCTGACTTGGAGTAGATAAGGATGTCGTCGATGAACACAACTACAAACTTATCTAGGAAATTCATAAAGATCTTATTAATGAGATTCATGAAATAAGCAGGGACATTGGTTAATCCAAAAGACATAACCGTATACTCGTATAAACCATAGCGAGTAGTAAAGGAGGTCTTCGGAATATCCGTTGCACGAATCTTAAGTTGGTGATAACCAGTCCTAAGGTCAATCTTTGAGAATACCTGAGCTCCGGTCAACTGATCAAATAGATCCTCTATCTTTGGCAAAGGGTACTTGTTCTTGATGGTGACGTCATTCAACTTTCTGTAATCTGTACACAGACGGTTGCCTCCATCTTTCTTGTCGATTTAATAACACCGGTGATCTCCATGGCGCGCTTGGCTGAATCAAGCCTTTCTAACATGGCATCCAACCGCTTCTTCAGCCCACTAACTCTGAGGGGTTCATGCTATAGGGTCTCTGGGCTATAGGTCCGGTTCCGGGGATTAGTTCGATAATGAACTCAATATCCCTATCCGGGGCATACTTGAAATTCATCCGAATACGGGGTATTCACAGACTACTCTGACCTTGTCTATGGTGGGCAGGGCTACACTCTTGTTGCACTTGAATTGACGGGGTAAGGTTTCAGAGATATGCTCTACCGTGACTCCGGAACTACTGGTCATGGTGATGGCTTTCTTAGCACAGTCTATCAGTCCTTTATGCCTTGACATCCAGTCCATACCTAGTACTACTTCCAATCCTTTGGTTCCAAGTACAATGAGGTTGGCATAAAAATCTATTCCATGTATTCTGATAGGCACAGCTTTGCAAATTTTTCTAGCTTTTGTAGTTGAACCGGGGATTTGAACTATCATGACATGCTTCAGGTTGGTTGGGTGAATCTTACTAGTGCATGCAAATTCTTCGGTGACAAATGAATGCGATGCTCCAGAATCAAACAATACTCTTGCTAAAACTGAGTTAACGGAAAACATACCTAGCACTACATCTGGCGCTTCCTGGGCTTCTTCTGCGTTCATGTGGAAGAGACGACCGTTGCGGTTGTGAGGGTTCTCTGGGGCAAATCTCCTTCCTGGTTGAACACGACGCTGCTGCTGAGCTGGGGCATTCACATTGGCATTGGCTGCTGTCTTCTTGGGACACTCATTGGAGTAGTGACCCTTCACTCCATACTCAAAACAAGTGATCTTGTACTTGTCCTTGACTGCGACAGGCACAACATTGCTGCCAGTTCTGGGTGCAGTGTTGTTGTTGTTGTTGCTCTTGGGAGGTGCACGGTTGAAATTGTTGGCATTACCGGAGTTGTGATTGTTTCCTCCGGACTTCACATTGTCTCCTCTACGGTTAGGGTAGCTTGGGCGAGACGTTGGGGGTCGGTTGTTCCTTGGTGCATATCCTGGTGAAGGGTTGGGACGGTGATTGTTGATCCAGATCGCATCATACGACGCTTGCAGTTGTCGTTTGCCTGGTTAATCTTCCCTTCCATCTGAATGGCAGAGTCGACTAGTTCTTCGAGATCTTGGAAGCGGATATTGACAAGGATAGTCTGCATCTCATCATGCAGTCCATTCAAGAATCTCTCCTTCTTCTTGGCCTCCGTGTTGATCTCATCAGGTGCATATCTGGCAAGTGACAGGAATCTGTCACGGAACTCCACCACAGTCATTCTTCCTTGCTTCAAGTCGTGGAATTCATCTCTCATCCTGTTGACTAGACCTTGCGGCACGTGGGTGCGGCTGAACTTGACTTTGAATGCTTCCCATGTCATCACTTGACCATGGTTCATATTGCGTATGCTATTCCACCAAGCTCTTGCATCTCCTGCCAGATAGTGGGTGGCGAAGAGAACTTTCTCATTTTCATCAACTCTGGCAACTTCTAAGTTGTTTTCCATGGTCCGTAACCAATCATCAGCATCTAATGGGTTCTCAGATTGGTTGAAGATTGGGGGATTGGTGTTCTGAAATTTTTTGAGTTTGGATCCCTGGTGATCCTGATTTCCATGCCCTTGGTTGTTGAGAGCCATCTGGGCGATCTGCTGCAATGTTGCTAAGTTAGCTTGGCGCTCGGCCCTACTTGCTTCACGGTCTGCGATGAGATTCTGCAAGATCTGCAGCATTGGATGTTGCGACGAGCTACTCCCTCCTTGGTTTCCACGAGTCATCTGAAGATTGAGATAGATATAGGGGTAAGAGGGAAATTCTAAGGTTCATGGTTTTGGGTTTTCAAAGCTAAAACTTTGAGTTAGACTCAGGTTTTTCAACTAACTTCATTTTCATTCATGCAAGCAAGCACACGATACAACACACACCGCAACAATCAAAGGGAAAACAGATGGTTTGATGAACCATTCTGTAAGCTACGATACAATGAGATGATACATCTCATGCTACGATAGTGCTCTAGTGCATCTACTCATCGTCGATGAAGTCGGAGTCTTCATCATCAGTGTAGAAGTCCACGACATCCTCCTCCAGAAAGTCATCATTATTGCTGAGGTAAGAATCCATGTCTCCCTGGATGTCTTCACCCTCATCTTCTTCTTCCTTTGCTACAAGCTGAGCTTCCTTCTCCTTGATGGTCTTCTCGAGGTCGGCCACCTTCTTGTGAAGACGGGCGATGGTGCGATCCTTCTTGGCACGCTGGCGGCGAAGAGACTGGCGGTCTTGGACAAGCAGTGCGAAAGTCTGGGCCTTCTAGTTGGCAATGACACGGTTCTGGTTGGCTAACTCTCTGGCATTGTCCAGTTCCTGTTGTCTATCATGCAGCAAGAAGTCAAGATTCTCCACTTGACGCCTCAACTCTGGGTGACTTGGCATCTCCATCGGCATTCCCATGAAGTCACGTCTTGCATAGTGAGCAAAACGAGTTCCTTGGATCTTGTTAACGCTGAGGGCACATAACGTGCGAGAGCTTCATGCATTGCCCTGGCTAATCCATCTAGCCAGTTGTTCTCTCTCACGGAGAACTGAATTCTTCCAGAAGTTGGTGCTTCGATGCTTCCTCTAAGATCTGCGGTGACTAGCCACTGTAGGTCTCCTCCTGGGGGTCCTGGAAGTTGAGCTCCAAGAAACTCCGGATGTGGGCGTCCCCAAGAATCTGGCAAAGGAATCCAGATCCCTCTCGAAGACCAGCTAACCTCTGTTTCCCAACTAGTAAAACTTGCTGAACTGAGTCTCCATCTACAAGAATTAAGGATGAGGAAGTTAGTGAAGTGATCAAGTGTGTCAAGTTTTAAGTCGTAATGTAAGAATTTTGAGGAACATGAATTTTTGAGAAAGAATGAGTTCACTAGGGTAAGAGAGGAAATAGTTTTTTCATAAATACTCACTTTGGTTTTGAAGCTAAGTTTTTGGTTTGGACGTCCATTCTAACCAGGGTCTCCTATGGTCAGGATGGCTCTGATACCAACTTGTCAACACCCGGATTTTTAATCCCAGATGCCCGTTATGCCATACCTCACAATCCCAGGATTACCATTTTTGTGAGACATAACAGATTGGATATCACAGTACATCATCCATTACAAACCATACATAAGGTCTTACACAAATAAGGATCTCATGATCTAGTCTTAATACAACAAGCAGCGGAAATAAAAGATAAGCATAGCGGTGGGGTCCATCTTCAGGGGCACAGGCAATGCTGACGAAGGCAGATAGTCCTAGTTATCGTAGCCGTCTTGTTGACCATCATCTTGATAATCTCCTTCATAGTCTGGCCATGAGAATAGCCAGGGACAAAAGCGATGAGTACTCTTTAAGTACTCGCAAACTACCACTAACAAGTATTATAATTCTAAGTTAAAGTGCTAGATCTAAGTTTATCTATAAAGTTAAGTTTGAAACCTAAGCTGAGTTCAGAAGCAAAGAAAGATAAGGTAAAGCTCTAGAATTACTTAAGTTGGGAAGCTAGTATCATAAACACAACCCTGTTGTGGTCAAGTCAAGATTCATCATTCATTTCAAGTTATTTGGAAAACATCTGACAACGAAACAATATGGCCATTCCAACTGTCCATAACCGCGGACGTGGCTATTCGAATAGTTTGACACTCTGCAGAGGTGGTACACTTTCACCACAAGATTCGATACATCTGTCAGGGATAACCCTGAATCATCATACTTAGTATGCAGATAATCAAACATAACCATCCCTTTACACACCCTACTATAAGCACCTCTCCTATGAGCATGGCCTCCCAACCATGACCATCAGTCATCTTGGGCACTGCATAGGTGGACATCATGAGAAGTAGCCTCAGCTCAAAACTCTCCCGCGAGGGAACTAATACTAATGCATATAAATTTCTAGCTAAGCCTTACCCAATTCAGGTATTGTGGTTGTACGGTAAATTTGGAATGGTATTGCATCCGAATCCAACCATCAGTTTTATAAAAGGGTTAAGGCTCATGCCTCAACATTTTCATCATCATCAACCATTTGTGTTTCTCAACACATGTCAAAACATCTCAATAGAATGACTCATCATTCCAAGGTTTTCATAATTCATTTTCACCAAGTGTTCCCATCTAAAGTGACTCAAGTTTTTGATCTACTCTAAGCTACTAAGTTAAGAGTGTTCACTAAGGTGGAAGGATGGGTTCAATCTCATGCCATAGAATGACATCTAAAGGTTTCTAAGTAGGTCAAGTTTTATACTTTTTATGCTACCTTCAAAACAAGTAAAGAACTTTGTGTACTAAGGGGAGTAAAACTTGTAAGTAAGACTTGGCGTACTAATAGTCAAAAGGGTGTGATCAAAGCATGCTTAAGACATCTTTGCTAAACCATCTAGTTTAATCCTAACATGCTAAGCATTATACTTGCAAGTGTTAGTTTGCATTGCTAATGGTGGATTGCAAGTACAACTTGCAAGGGTTAATCTTGGATAGTGCTAGCTTGCCTTGGTTGGTGTAGTGGTTGAAGTTTTCTTCTTCTTCGTCTTGATAGCACTCCTCCTCTTCGTAGACTTGGTCGGTACTATCGTCTATAAAAATACATACGGAGTACACAATCATCAAACAATACTTAACTAGGCTAGATAGCATTCTAAGACATACAATTGATGATCTATTATCATCACAAGCATCACAAGTTTAATTCAATAGTTTCTTTCTTTTTATTTTAGAAAAGTAATTTCTACTCATTAAAAAATTAACTAAGGTTTAATATTTACCACTTAAAATATGGGATCATGTTGACACATGTCATCACCACATACTCTAATATGTGGGAATGAGATTTAAAGGTTGGTTCATAATCACTTTGGTTTAAGTTCATTATTTAATGATTTAAAGTGACTAGAAATGCCTATATAGCATTATTTTGGTACTAGTCCAAAGTCACTACATGTAAACCTTAATATTATTTCATATTTAGATAGATATGATGAAATGTGATTTTTGAGAGTTGGAATCAACTCAAAAGCTAACTTGGTTGATTTTATAAAAATGTTGCAAGTTGCAAAAGCTTCTGTTTTGTTATTTTTATTAGGAGAGATCTATAACTCTAATTGAATTAAATCCAACGGTGTTGGGTAGATCATCTCCATACCTTTCATACAAAATTGGTTTCATGCAATTTGGATTTATAAAACTCTCTGAATTGAATTTTAAACTAGTGGACAGAAACTAGATTTAACTAAAAAGAAAAATCCAGATTTGAACGGGTGGGCTAGAGCGGGAAAGAACTCGGGCTGGCCCTGTGGCGCTCCGCGGCGCGGGGCTCTGCTGACAGGGGGTCCCGCTTGTCAGTGAGTCTTAACACGCGAAACGGTACGCGCGCTATGGGCCGTAGGATTAGAAGGGGGATCTACGGCTGGGGGTCGTCGTCGACGACGAATAGGTCGCTGGCGAGCTCAAACCCTAGCGGCTCGGTGGGGGTCTGTTGGGGACGTACCAGGGCTCCAGCGGGGTAGGCGAGGTGGGAAAACGTACTGGAAGACGACGGCAAGGTGACGCGTGGTTGCGGCGGAGCTTGGGGTGGTCGCAATCAGCGGCGCCCTTCTCCTCCTGATGCGGCTGCTCCGGCTCCAATTCCAGCGAGGTAGAGCTCGCTTGGTTCCGGCGAGAGGGGTGAAAGGATCAGTGAGAGGTGGGGAGTGAGTGAGCGTGGAGAAATGGTGCGGGGGAGGCCGATTTATATAGGCCCGATGGTGAGACCGAAGGGTATGGGCAGGCGACTCCGGCGACACGGCTACGGGCGGCTAGCGGCATGGCGGAGGATGGAGATCGACAGGTGGTCTCCTGGCGGTGCTCTAGGAAGTGAATGCGGGCGTTGGGGTGGTGGTATGCGGTCTGGGCGAGCTGGCGCTCTGAGCGGCAAAAGCGGCAATGTCCACGGCGAGCGGTGGCTGTGGTGCTTTGGGCGGTGAACGGGGGTGTCTGGGGTGTTCCCTGGGTCGTGGCAGAGCGGTGGGCGCGGGGATAGAGCGTGCTATGCGGGCGGCGTCGGCATGGTCGACCAGCTCCAGGCGCGGCGGTTCCTGGCCGCTCTGCTCTCTATCTCTGGCCTGGGGCTGGTTGGACGGTGGAGGTGGACCACTGGCAACTTGCTAGACATGGTGAGAGAGGCTGGAGAGGTCACTGCTGCACGGTCGGCCGGCGAGGAGTGGCTCGGCATGGCAATGCAGTGCAGCTAGGAGGTAGGGGATGTGCTGGTGTGGGTCTGGTTAGGCTTGAGGGGGACAAAGATGATCAAAGCACTTCAAATTTGCTAGACAATATCAGCCCAAAACAGTAATAGTTAGGCCACAATGATCTTGCCAGCAAGGTGTTTGACAAAATGGCCGAAAGAGAAAAGGTTTTGAATTTTGGTTTCAATTTTTTTGGGTGATCTCCACTAGTGCTAGGTAGTCTCTGGTTGCAAGGGTTTTGAAAGTGGAGCTCAAAAAGATGGTTTTTCAAATAGGGGTGATCTATGCATATGCATTAGATTCAATTTTCAGATGCCATTTAAAATAAGTAAAAGAATGTTTTTAGCAGATCAAAAGGTGGGCCTTGGTACCTCATTATGTGTACTAGCAAGGGGTGCAAAGATCAATAATTTTTTCTGTTAAGAAATGAGTGCTAGGAACACTCAAAGTAGTGTAGTGGATTAAAATGGCCAAAATAACCATTCCTCCTTTTTAATTCTTTTTGATTTGATTTTCTTTAGGAAAAGTTTGGGAATGATGTAGATGATGTTTAAATCACCTAAGAAACATTTTACAAGCATTAAATCACTTAAACAAGGCACTTCAAATCAACTCCTATTTTAAATACACACACATATGAATGCTTTCATTTTAAATTTGGAAAAGTTTTTGTTAACCCTATTTTTGGATGATTTTATCTATATAAGCTTGTATTGAAGTTTTGGGATGTTACATGCACCAAAAATTTATAAAAGAAGTAGCATATACGGTACGTGAATTAGAGATGGAATATAAAAGGCTAGCCGATAAACTTCTGGCTAAGCTTGATGATAATTTTGAGGCCACTATTAAAGTTAAAATAGGAGTTAATGAAATATTTGCACTTTGTGATCTTGGTGCAACTGTTTCTAAAATTTCTAAATGGTTTAACAAAATAAACTTATGGCCATTTACAAACACCGAAATGAGACTCCATCTTGCTCATTCAACCTATAAACAAGTTGTTTGGATCAAAGAAAATATAGTTTTCTAAATTAAAGGATGTTCTGCTCCTATTGATCTTGTTATAGTGGACATGCCTGAAGATCCCATAACACCTATAATTCTAGGAAGACCTTTCTTAAGAACTATTAATGCTTTGATTAATTTACATGAAGGAAATATGAGAATAGGACTACCTTCTAGAGATCCTTTTATAGTGCACTTCCCTAGAAAGAAAAAGGTCAAGCCTAATGATGATGGTGTCATTACTCTGAAATCCAACTATTTTAGAGTGGGTGTTCCACTTCCAATACCTAAATGATCACCGTCTGGGTCAAGCTAATTGACATTAACCAGAAGCGCTTCATGGGAGGCAACCCACGTGAAATAAATTTTTACTTGTGTTAGTTTCATTTTTGTTTTTGTTTTTGTTTTTAATAAAGGATTGTTGAAGATCATTTGAAGAGAGGAGAAGAATCAAGGTAACTCTCACCCTATGATATTTGCTAACACTTGGCTAAAGAAGGTACTGAATTTTTGTGAAGTATTCTTGCTATCATTCTTTTGTTAAAGAAGATGCGCAAAGGCGTATGAAGTTTTTAATGAAAAGTCTTAAGTGTTCATGTTTACTACGCGTCTAATGGCTAGCCGTATGACCGGACCTGTCCGTACCGTTCGACCGTACCACATCTCGACACAAATGGATGGATTCTTTATTTTTTTGCAGGGTACATAGAGTTTAACAACATGCAGTACAACTAGAGGTATCCATATCGTACCATGGAGAAAAACATCAACAATAAAGAAAAGGTACCGCACACTTAACGTCCAACCATACGGGGGCGTGCGACCGTACCCCGCGCCTGTACCGAGTGTGCCGCCTAGAGTCACCCTCGAGCCCAAGGTAACGACGCCCAGTACAGGCGGGCTTCACCATACCGTCTGCCCGTACCGCCTGTTCGGCCGCGATTTTAACCCAGGGAGGAGATAAACCTAAAACCCAGAAACACTTATTCTCTTTCTTCTTCATCCAAACTGTAAACCACCTCCATTGGATCTTCAATTTTACTCGTTCTTTCTTTGATTCCTCGCACACAAGTGATCCATGGTATGTTTCTCCTCCAATGTCCTACTCATTTGCATCAAAACCTTGCTCAATCCTCTATCATTATCAATCTAGACTTAGGTCTTGTTCTTGAACTAATCTTGATTATGAGCATGCTTAGTTTTGTCTTAGAGGAGATCCTTTTGTAGAAAGTGTAGAGGATTAGTTTTGCTATGTTTTTATTGGATCAAATCTTTAATTAGTGTTAGTTTTATTTTTAGATGAACACAAGGAGTCGTACACGTGCGATGGCTATGGTTCACGCTGCACAGGAGATTACCGCCGTTGATGGCGACATAACACTGCACACTGCTCACTTAGTTAGTGGACAAGACTTCTCCCTAGCCGTCATGTTCTTACATGAAGAAGGTCCACTGCAAATTTTAACTACACAAGAAGGGGATTTGGAGGTGAGGAGAGGGGATGTGCTTCTTACATGAAGACGAAGGGATAATGACTCGGGAGCTCCGGGGACAAGGACAGGCGAGCGGCGACGACGATGGTTTCAAGAGAGGAGTGGAGTTCATGGTCACTGTGTGCGCCATGCTCCTCATATCGCTCAGTAGGATGAGTCCATGCGAGGAGATCTATGGAAGGGACTAGGCTAACCACCATTGCCTACCACCGCACCGAGATGCAGGGGGTCGGGCGGCCGACTATGGAACCACGCGACATGGGAGTAGAGGAGGAGATGCACTCGGGCCATAGGAGGATAATGTGGATCTAGATCTGAAGAAGAGGATGGGAGCATTTAGGGTTTCGTCTGCAGAGACTGGGGGGAATGAACGCTTTTTTGGCACGTACCTCTTGGGGGTGCCTTTTATATGGAACAATAGACATAATTTTTGGGGTCCAAAGATGGGAGGGAGGAACTGCAAAATTACTACCTCTTCAGTATACGTCTACTACATCTGTTCAACCCACAACCAATGATGTGTGGGTCCGTTTGGCCGTGAGCCCCACTGGTCAGCGACTTAAAGCGTTTCAGGGTCGAACTGCTCGCTATGAGAAAGTCCACTGCAGAATTTTTTTTGCTATATTGCGATGGCTCCCATCTCACGGCCGAAAAGAACCGGGACTACATGGATAACAGTTTGAGCTGAAACAATCTAACGCTATTATTTACACTGATTTTCGCGAGACCTAAGGATACAGTCGTAATAAATTATTTTTTATACTCTTTGATCCAAATTATTTGTCTCAACTTTATCTAGATTCGGATGTACCTATACACTAAAAATTGTCTACATAAATCCCTCTCTCCCCCTCCCCTTAATCCCTTTCAATCCACTTCAATTTCAACTAAACCAAACAAGCCCCAAAGGACTTCATGCGTAAAAAATATATTTTTTGAATTTTTTTTGACTGGTTTTAAAATAGGGTAAAAATTTATGGTCATGTACATTCATATCAAAGGGTTGAATATTTGATTTTGTTCATGTATAGTGCCAACAATCATACTTGGTACCCAAAAAATAGGTTTTCCCTGTGTTTTTTTGGACAAAACTAGATCATATGTGTTCAAATTTGAGTTACGTTTGAATAATCGGTCGAAATTTAATATGAAATTTAATATAAAAGAAAACATAACTAGAAAGCGAGAAAGTTCCTTAGAGAATTGTCCAGCCCACAAAGTCTTAATGTGTGTGAAAATCTCACTGGTGCCATTTTGCCCCATAATTTTTTTAGTTTCCTCATAAAATCTCATTTTTTGACACTAATAAAATGGAAACTCAATTCTTTAATAAAAACATAGGAAACTCTTTTGGCACTTCTATTTTTCATCATAATGTGCATCTGGTTGAAACCCAAGATAATTTATATCTTTTTTTCATCATAATAAAAACATAGGAAACTCATAAAATCTCATTTTTTTTTATCACGAAGTATGCCATGTATATTGCCATCATAATGTGCATCTGGTTGAAACCCAAGATAATTTATACAAATTACCATGTTGCAAATTTGGTATTTTCATGGGAACTATGTTGCACAAAAGGACTTCATTGACAAGTTTTTTTATTTTCTCTGAATTTTTTCGTTGGTTACAAAACGGGGTGAAACTATAGACATGTGCATTCATGGCAAGGGCTTTAATGTTGCCTAGAATCCAACTAGCGTGCCCTAAAGTAGTTTTCCCAGTTTTTAGAATATAACTAGAGCATACATGCAATTCAAATTTCAATTACATTTGTAAAGTCGGCCGAACTCAATAAAAAGTAAATTTAGCTAGAAAGCGAGTGGTGTCATTTTCCCCCATAAATTTTGTAGTTGCTTCACAAAAATCCCATTTCTTACACTAATTAAATGGAAGGTTAATTTAAAATAAATGTACTTTGTTTGTCATGTCTAACACTAAAACAGATCAACTCTATGGACACGGGTCAAAAAAAAACTTCGGCAATGGGTTCGTTGTCTGGGATATGCACCTGATGTAAAGGCCTCTTTGGAAAATGGAGACAATAAGCGTCACACATCTGGTCCATTTTTGGCAAAGTTCTTCCACTTGTCCCCATTTCCTTAATATGGGGCTCATTAGTTACAGTTATTCCGGTTATCATGGTTTCACTAGTTACAATTATTCTTTACCACTTGTTTGCACTGAGCTTTTTCTATGTGTGTATAGCAGGAATTTATATTTCACAACACCAGCATTAAGGTGGTATAAGATTTTATTCATAACATAGGCCAATCTAAAGCATCACATTTCTACCATAATATAACCCATTACACATTATGATGTCAATAAAAACAATATATCTCATTACACATAAAAAACAATATCTCTCATTAAACCTATAAGACTTCCTATAAGAGTGGAAGAATTGAAGATAAGTCATCATGGTATCTATCATTGTGTCCTTGATGCATGTGGTTCCATGGTATACTTTCAACGGTTTTATAGATTTCATGTGTTGACTCCATGGTTGTAGTTTTGGCAAACTCATTTTCATTTAGGGCACCAAACAAAGCATCAACAACACAGAGTAAAGGTGCTTCTCCTTCTTGATCCATTCAACAACACCTTCAGTTAGAATGGTATTTCCCTCCTTGTTGACAGTCATCTTCTGTGAGAGAATCATTCCTTGATTTGTGACTCTCCACACATCTTCATTGATAGCCCCTAGGTGGATGCACAACTTTTACCTCCAAAAAGAATAGTTAGTGCCATCACTAAAGGTATACTAAGATAACTCCTAACATTTCTAAGAGTCGGCCTTTGGCAGTTAAGCCCAAAATAGAAACAAGGGGAGAACTTGGCTCTCATACCAATTAAAAGATCGGGATATGAAAACTAGAGGGGGCATAGGAATTTACAAAACTTACCGTGAATTTAAAATATTATGCAGAAACAACGGTTAACTCGTAGATAGTAGGACAAAGCTCTCAATAGATCAAGACAGGTTGAAGCACATTGATGGAGAGAGATATAGATATAATATATGAATGCTTTAGCCATAGATGGAGATCAAACAACTCAAGTAAAACAATCGGAAACCAAGATAGTAAAGGAGATGAATACACCTAATTTGTTTTTACCAAAGTTCGAGATGTCAACACCAGCTCTGTGTCTCTGTTGGGAAAGGTTATGCACGTATGAACCCAAGTCCAATCGATCTCACATGTCGATGACTAAGTCATATTCTCCATGAGTGCAAGTCTACCGGCTCCGCCTGATCACTACGTCATGTCCTTGAAGGTGATCTCCGAACCTCGCCATGGCGTGTCCACACCCTTGATGCTCAACTATGCTACCTCTACCAGCCCTTTCCCTGGGCGCTAATTGAAATACCTTTCGCAAGTGCATGTCTTAGAGCTCAATGGTAGACACCTAACCATCTTAGAGATGTTGAATCCAAGTGTAACAAGTGGATCTTTTTGGCCAAGGCCTCTCTTGTTTTATGCTCAACCAAACTACAAAGAAGGAATACTCCAACTCTCAATAGATAGGTGTGTGCATGCGAGAGATAAAGAGGGGATAGATTGAAGTGTAGATCGCAATGATCTTAGGAATTCAGCTTGTTTCTGCCACTATCCTACCCACTAGAGCTCGGGTACTATTTATAGGCACTTGTAAGAATCTAGCCATTGGGAAAGTGTACTCACATACTAAGGAAGTGTATTGGCTAGTTCTTCAACATGAGGTTTTCCTCATGTAAGTTGTCATTTATGGCTAGTGCCATGGAAGTGATGCATCAATCGCCCGAGGCTCCAATAATGTCCATGAAGCCTCAACTCCCATGTACTAGCTTATTGTCACATGAGGCACTAAACTCAACATGCGTTACTAGGTAGAGGCTTCTACTTCAACCATGGTGTTCAAGCTAGGGTCTCCAGTTGTAAGCTTGGACTAATACCTCAAGAGATTTCTAATTGAAAGGTATGGGCTATTGTGGTAGTTGATTTGAATGGGATTGAGATGAGCACACAACAATTTTGGTGTTATTACTTCATAATCATACACCCACCCCCTAATAGTATGGTCATTTCTATGACTCGAAACTATTAAAAAAGACTAAGTTTTCATCATCGCTCCCTTCCAAGTCTTCAAGCATGGTGGAAACACTCCTTGCTTCACGGTAGTATTTGTGCCTTTTTTGCTTCAAATGGTACTATTCTCTAGTGTTGTTTGGGGACAATTCTTCATGCACACTTGAGTCACTCCTTGATTCAATGCAGTGCACACGTCTTCGTATTTGGATCATCGTCACTACAACAGATAGTTCTCAAGGGCGTTCAGTTAAAAAACTTGCACTGAGCAAGAGTGTGCACCTTGAGTCCTTTGTTGATTGCTTTTTTAGCCCATCAATGTTGCGGCAGATAGTAGTTCAAGGATGTTTTAGTTTGGTTCCTTGCTTCGATAAACAGTATACACCTTGAGTTTTGCATTGGGTGATTTATTCAATGTTGTTCCTCAGGCACAGCTTATAAACAGTATACACCTTGAGTTTTTCATCGGGTGATTTATTCAATGTTGTTGGTCAGACACACTTATGTATTTATTTGGCCTTCTTGAGGGATTCTCTTCATGGTATGAAACCAATTGATAGGACTTTCTACCTATATAGACTAGATAGAATTGTTAGTCCCTTAACCATGTTGTCATCAATCATCCAAAACCTACTAGAGGGCATTAGATGCACTTTCAAGATCCCAAAGGGACAAGAGTTTTCTGGTTGCCTGGTACACGTGTAGCAGAAATCATGTGCGGTGGTGGCCTGAATGGCATGGATATTGGTAGCAGTCGACTATATTAGTGGTGGACAACGTGACGACTGGAGCAGGGCATTAGGCAGTGGCAGTAGATCCAAGGCTGGCATCCTGGATCTCCTCGATGTCATCAGTGGCGCCTCTGATTCAGGCGGGGCATTCATTCTTTGTTGGTGGGCACCTCCGACGAGCTAACCTTCTATGATTCTAGATCTTCTAGTCTGCAGAACTGCCTTCGGGGATAAATCATTTGCATAGATCTACCATTGCAGAAGATGCGGCGATGTCCTTGGATACAGCTAACCTCCCTCGAGGGTACTGAAGGGAATATGCCCGAGAGGCAATAATAAAGTGGTTATTATCTTATTCCATGTTTATGATAAATGTTTATTTTTCATGCTATAATTGTATTGATCGGAAACATCAATACATGTGTGTTTAAAAAACAAAAAGGGTTCCTAGTTATGCCTCTCTTATAGACTAGCTTGTTGATTAACAAGATGATCAAGGTTTCCTGATCATGGACATTGGATGTTGTTAATAACAAGGTCACAACGTTAGTTGAATCATGTGATGAACATTCATCCAAAGTATAGCATTACGATCAAAGTCATTATGTTTATATTGCTATAACACCATACGAAGTAATCTTTATCCTTAGACCATGAGATCATGTTAATTGCTAACACCGGAAGAGTATCTTGATAACATCAAACGTCACACCGTAACAGGGTGACTATAAAGATGGGTTCAGTGCTACGAAGGTGTTATGTTGAGGTTCATGGATCAAGAGTGGAATTTGTCAATCCCGATGACAGATAGATATACTCTGGGCCCTCTCGGTGATATCACATTAAGATATCTTGCAAGCAAGTGATGTGATCACTAGAATGTTATATCACGGGAACGAGAAAAGAGTGCATGTCGGTAACGAGATCAAACTAGGTATGGAGATACCAATGATCTAATCTCGGACATGTAATATATCGCGAGACAAAGGGATTTAGTTACTAGCATTAAAGGTTCTCACGATCATAGAAGTCATCGTTGAATGTGTTGGAATCAGTATGGATCTCCAGGTCCCGCTTCTGATTATTGATCTGAGAGGAGTCTCAATCATGTCTGCATTATTCGCGAACCGTAGGGTGACACACTTAAGAGTTACCGAACACCATTTTGGAGCACATATGTTTTAGACGAAAGAATTGCAAAGCGCGGGAATTTTTTCAATAGAAACCAGAAATTGTTTCGTGTGAAATTGCAGAAAGTGATTCTGCATGTGATATTGAAATATTGCAAGGGTTTATATGTGAATGTTTGTTTATTAAAGTAATTAACAAAATTCTAAATAAATTTAATAAAAGAGTTTTATTAAATGAGAGAGCATTAAACTTGGAGAATTTTAATGCATTTAAAGTGGGAACTTTAAAAGGGAATGTGAAGAGGCATTTTAATGTGGAGGGGTTACCACCACATGAATGGAGGAGGTGAAAGGGCACCTATAAAAGGCCCCCCTCTTCCTCCTTCTTCCTCACACCTCCTTGTGAAGGATCTCTCTCCCCCTCTAGAACTATTCTCCCATGGTCTCGGATTAACGAGATACATGTTCCCGGTGGCATTTCGTCTAGAAGGAGTTGCTGCTTCTGCTGGATCCTAGAGCGAGGAGGTGGAGGTTGTCCGGTGGCTTGAACGTGTGTGCGAGTACGGATACGCTGCTGAATTGCGGCACTCGGACTTCCTCACGATCTTGAGATCGGGAAGTGTACGACTACATCAACCACGAGTTCCTACTCGTTAACAAAACTCGTTTTCTTCGAGGGTAAGTTCTCGTTGGATGTATGTCCACCCGTTGCTTTGTACCTAGTAGATAGATCTTGGCGTGTAGTTCTCATCATAGGAAATTTTTTGTTTTCTATGCTGCGGACCCAACAGTGGTATTAGAGCCTGATCTATGTGTAGGTGCTTTGCACCGGTAGAACACATAAGAGTATATGGGCGGTGATGATCATGTTATTGCTTCTTATATGTACTTTGGATATTGGTGGTATAATGGGATGAAGCGGCCCGGACCAACCTTACATGTCATCGCACATGAGACCGGTTCCATGACTGACATGCAACTAGTTTTGCATAAGTGGCTGGCGGGTGTCTATCTCTCCTACTATAGTCAATATCTAATTTACAACGAGTTGCTAATAATTTGGTTATCATCGTTGTGGTTCCATGTTCGTAGGTAAGAACGGTTCTATCTCCGAAAGCCCTAAGCCACGTAAAACTTGCAATTGATAAATTAGAGGCGTCTAGTTTAGATCGTTGCTAGGCTAGTACCTTGATATGGTATTGTTGTAAGTAGATGTATAGTTGATACTCTTACAACACACCTAACGTGTAAGTTCCATAGACCTTGGCCTTACACACAAAGGAATGATAGAGATCATACCATGATGCATATGATGGAGATCAAATGCATGGGCCATATCATCTCACTTTACACATTAGATGTTTGCATCTTATATTGCTAGTTTGCCGTTTTAGTAGCATTTTAAGATGATCCCTCATTTATATATCAAGATAAAAATGTGTTCTTCCTTAAGTATGCACCATTCTATGGATCGTGTTTCGAGACATCACGTGATAACCGGGTGTACTCGACTCTACGCTTTCATCCAATGGGTGTAAGACAGTTTTACACACGCGGGTACTAAGGTTCTTACTTGGTGAGCCTAGCATGTATAGACATGGCCTCGGAACACGGACCGAAAGGTTAAGCATGAGTCATATAGTTGATATGATGCCCATATTGATGCTCGCCTTTGAAGCTACACCGACTCACGTGATGATCGGACTTGGTGTAGTGGATTTGGTTCATGTAATCACCAAAAAGGCACGAGGCATGTCGTTTTTGAGTGGGAGTTCATTTCTAATTTGGATTAGTCGAACTCAATTTGTCATAAACTAAATCAAAGTGAATTTGCGTAATTTGTTGTAGTCATTGGCGTCTGTTCACTACCTTATGCTTAGTTTTAATTGAGATAATAGAACTATAGAATTCTGGATATTTACTTTACAAACTGGTATCGTATTTTTTTGAATGTCAATTTAAAGTTTAGAAGTCCTATTGCAAACTTTCAGCAAACTCTATTTACTCCGCGAAGTTTAATAAGTAGTATTAAATCAAGAGTAAGAATTCCAATGTTGGTATCTTAAGTATCATGCTTGCCTCCATGATTCTTGATATTCAAAAGTTGTTTTAATATCGAGGTTATCTAGGAGCTAAAATAATTGTTTCAGAAACCATCATGTGTGGAAGATATTGTGATATCGGAAACAATATTTTTTGGTTGCATTATGATAGAGTATAATTTAGCAAAATACATGTTCTCATATTGTATGAGAATTTGTGAAGGATGGAGATGTTAGGCATCTGAATCTCCCAAAAAGGTTTTGGGAACTAAAATTATACTCGTCATTCTTCCTTATAGGCTATAGTAGCTTGATCATGAAAGTTGTCATGATAAGGATGAATAGAAGATGTAAGTAAAATGTTTACTACACTAATAGATTACTAAAGAATGGATTTTTGAAAGAATACCAAACATTTGATGATGGTGATCCACTTCAAAGTGCAAGTCCTAAGGTATTAGTATTTGACTATATACGCTTTGTACTATGTGTCATGTGAATGACACCACTATTGATGTTGATAGATTCTTTTAAAAGGAAAAGGAATTGCTGAAAGAGAATCTATAAAATATTTGGCAGAAAAGAAGAAGTTGGAGATGTCCAACTTAGGTATATAGAAGATATACATGTTATGGGTGTATTCCTTGCTTGTTAAACAATGTGGTTATGAGGTATTGGATATCGGTATTGGATACCGAATTGGTTGGTATGAAGTGTCATACAGGACAACGCAATTCATGAACTACAATGACCTAAGTAACTAGCAAGATAATAAGTGATGATGTTCATCGAAAACAAATAAAGTGTTATTGTGTTTTTCGTTGTCGTCAAACCTAGCCTTCAAGATTTGTTTTAATAATTGTTATTTTGTTCCGGTATTACGAGAACAATGGTTGTTCAAATAATTACCGTATTCCATAAAGGATGGATGAATTTTTACAAGTCTAGTGGGAGAAATCACATCCATAAACACTATTGCTAAAATGTCGCAAGACAAATGATTAAAATATCACTTATGAAGTGACATCGCTGTTTTAAATTATATTGGAAAGAAAACATGAAGAAACTCCATGTTGATGGAATTTTGGAGTCTTTGATTTTGATCAATTGACGCATGTGAGACTTTCCTCAGGATAATTGAAACTCCGTCCATAGGCCAGAGAGGAACGGATAACTAGCTTATTGGAAATTATGCATGTTGATGTGCATAGTCCATTATGTTTAGCCATATGCGATGGATCTTTTTGCTTCATATGCTTTCTCCGAATTTTTTGAGTGAATATATATGTATATTTACTTAATAAGGAAGAAGTATGAAACATTTGAAAATTGTTCAAAGACTTTCAAGATGAAGTGGAAAATCATTATAATAAGAAAATAAAAGAGTTTATGATTTGATCATAAAGGAAAATATTTGAGTTACATGTTTAGCAAAACACCTAAGATTTAAGAAATTGTTCCATGATTTATGTTTCCCGATAAACCATAGGAGTATGGAATATTCAAGAGATGAAATCAAACCATGTTTGACATGGTAAGATCAAAGGTGTCATTTATAAGACTGCCATTATGTTTTAAGGATTGAAGCTTTAGAGACTACCGCTTTTACACTGAAAAGAGCACCATCGTGATCCGTTGAAATGACACCATATGAGTTATGGTTTGGGATAAAACCAAAATTGTCTTTTCTTAAATGTTGGTATGCTATGCATAAGTAAAATGTTTACAACCAAAGCCGGATAAGTACGTCTTTGTAGGTTATCCCAAAGAATGTGTTGGGAATTTATCCATAACACCGAGGACAAAAGAGTTTGTCACTTGGAACGTCAAGTTTCTTGAGAAGGAATTTTTCGCGAAAAGTTAAGTGGGAGGACAATAGAACTTTGATAAGGTTGTTAAACCTTAGCTATATGTGCTAAGTAGCGTAGCGCCGAAAAGTGTCCAGGTGGCGGCCATAATGCTCATGGCTCCCGGGATTACAAAAGGTGTGATCTCGGAGATTAGAGTTCCTATAGAACCGTGTGGGTCAGTAAGAATCAAATAGTAAGATTTGATAAGCAAGTCGTTATTGTTTTGACAATGATGAACCGACTACATGCAAAGAAGCAATGATGGGCCCTGACTCCATAAAATTACTAGAAGTCATAGAATCCGTGATAGTATCCACACACGAGAAATCAAGTTTCTGAACTTGGAAGACCCTCCGGAAAGGCATGAAGCCTATCGGTTGTGTTTGGATCTATAAAGAAATAGACATGGATGTTTAACATCTATGAAATAGTCGACATGTCGGAAAGAAGTTTACGGCAATGTTCAAGGAGTTGACTATGACAAGATTTGATCTTTCATAGCGATATTTAGTCTTGATGGATTAATGTAGCAACCACTACATATAATTTGGTATATGGTAGTTGAATAAACAAAACAAGGTTCTTCTAATAGAATGGTTACCTACGACGTGTACATGGCACGGTCCGAAGGGTTTTGTTAATTCAAAGGTTGCTAAAAGGGCATGCAAACTTCAATAGTTGAAGTAAGCATAGCGGAGTTGGAATCTTCACCATGATGAAACTGTTAAAAGAGTTTAAATTCATCGGAGATGATGAAGATGCTTGCATTTGCAAGAAATTAAGTGGGAGTGCTAAGACATATGTCTAATACATTATGTAGAGGACATATTGTTGAGTGGAAATGATGTATCTTCTATTGACACAAGTTAAGAATTTCATTAAAAATAAGATTTCGATGAAAGACTTGGGCAAACCCGGAATATTTGGCACCAATATCGATATGGATAGATTGAGGCGCTAATATGGTTGTGCCAGACATACATATATGAGATATTGAAAGGGTTCAATATGGAAACAACAAGAAATGTTCTTGCTGCATGGAAAGGATTGTATCAAAATTCAAGTGTTTCAACACTTGGTGAGTAAAATCACCTGAAGATTTTGATTGATTATACCATGATATGTATATATCCAGAATGTCCTATGCTCTAAATGTTATGAGCACATACCAGAATGATTCATAAGATGATCATTGGACGATAGTAAAGATATTCTTATGAGCTTTGGAAGAACTAAGAATATATCATGTATAAGTGACAAATAGTTAAAGGTAGTTCATTGTAAAGTGTTACATTGATACTAGTTTTGTCACAAGATACAAATTAAATTTATCTCAATTTAGACTACGGGTGGCACAATGTAATGGAAAGGATGTTCCATGATGGATTTGGATGAGTTCCAAAGTTGATACATTGTGACGGATACTACAACAAAAGGCTAAGTATATAACTGCTATAGTAGCAGCAAAGGAGGGCGTTTGTGTTAAGTAGTTTGTTATCAAACTAGGTGTGGTTCGAAGTGGGCTAATACTATGAAGATATATTGTGTGACAATAATATCAACATATTTTAACCGGAACAAACTAAAGGTCTCACCAAAGGACCAAATTTATACAATGCCATCTCATTTAAGAATGAGTGATGCGTAGAGACGCAAAGACATGCAAATACACATGGACCTGAAACTGTCAGATCCGGAGATTTTGTTAACCACTAGCAATAGCGTATATGCAACACCAGAAAGCCATAGTTGTTCAATACGCAAAGTTTTTCAAACTAGATTATTGACTCTAGTGCAAGTGGGAGACTGAAGGGAATATGCCCGAGAGGCAATAATAAAGTGGTTATTATCTTATTCCATGTTTATGATAAATTTTTATTTTGCATGCTATAATTGTATTGATCGGAAACATCAATACATGTGTGTTTAATAAAGAAAAAGGGTTCCTAGTTATGCCTCTCTTATAGACTAGCTTGTTGATTAACAAGATGATCAAGGTTTCCTGATCATGGACATTGGATGTTGTTAATAACAAGGTCACAACATTAGTTGAATGATGTGATGAACATTCATCCAAAGTACAGCATTACGATCAAAGTCATTATGTTTATATTGCTATAACACCATATGAAGTAATCTTTATCCTTAGACCATGAGATAATGTTAATTGCTAACACCGGAAGAGTATCTTGATAACATCAAACGTCACACCGTAATAGGGTGACTATAAAGATGAGTTCAGTGCTACGAAGTTGTTATGTTGAGGCTCATGGATCAGGAGTGGAATTTGTCAATCCCGATGACGGATAGATATACTCTAGGCCCTCTCGGTGATATCTCATTAAGATAGCTTGCAAGCAAGTGATGTGATCACTAGAATGTTATATCACGGGAACGAGAAAAGAGTGCATGTCGGTAACGATATCAAACTAGGTATGGAGATACCAATGATCGAATCTCGGACATGTAATATATCGCGAGACAAAGGGATTTAGTTACTAGCGTTAAAGGTTCTCACGATCACAGAAGTCATCGTTGAATGTGTAGGAATCAATATGGATCTCCAGGTCCCGCTTCTGATTATTGATCTGAGAGGAGTCTCAATGATGTCTACATTATTCGTGAACCATAGGGTGACAGACTTAAGAGTTACCGGACACCATTTTGGAGCACATATGTTTCAGACGAAAGAATTGCAAAGCGCAGGAATTGTTTCAATAGAAACCGGAAATTGTTTCGGGTGAAATTGCAGAAAGTGATTCTGCATGTGATATTGAAATATTGCAAGGGGTTATATGTGAATGTTTGTTAATTAAAGTAATTAACAAATTTCTGAATAAATTTAATAAAAGAGTTTTATTAAATGAGAGAGCATTAAACTTGGAGAATTTTAATGCATTTAAAGTGGGGACTTTAAAAGGGAATGTGAAGAGGCATTTTAATGTGGAGGGGTTACCACCACATGAATGGAGGAGGTGAAAGGGCACCTCCTCCATGCGTCGGCCATGGGGAGGGGCACCCCCTTCCTCCTATAAAAGGCCCCCCTCTTCCTCCTTCTTCCTCACACCTCCTTGTGAAGGATCTCTCTCCCCCTCTAGAATTATTCCCCCATGGTCTCGGATTAGCGAGATACATGTTCCTGGTGGCATTTCGTCTAGAAGGAGTTGCTGCTTCCGCTGGATCGCTGGAGCGAGGAGATGGAGGTTGTCTGGTGGCTTGAACGTGTGTGCGAGTACGGATGCGCTGCTGAATTGCGGCGCTCGGACTTCCTCATGATCTTGAGATCGGCAAGTGTACGACTACATCAACCACGAGTTCCTACTCGTTAACAAAACTCGTTGTCTTTGGGGGTAAGTTCTCGTTGGATGTATGTCCACCCGTTGCTTTGTTCCTAGTAGATAGATCTTGGCGTGTAGTTCTCATCGTAGGAAAATTTTTGTTTTCTATGCTGCAGACCCAACAGGTACTACCATGGTGGTGGTCCCCTCGAGCTCTAAGGTAAACCTTAGGTTCGGCTTGCCGGACTGGACAGTGGCGACGTGTGGCGTCTTCTACCTCCTTGGAGGAATTGTTTTGGAGATCACTAAAGAAAGGATTTGGAGGCATGGAGGCTTTGGTCCACTAGAGAGGATTGGTCGTGTGCTCCGAGCAAAACCCTAGATTTGCACTACTAGGAAACAGCCTATAGATAGACAAGATGTTCAGTGGCGCATAGGCCAATTTGTGCGCCACAGGAAGACATCAGTTGCACACTGGAAAGAATGCACCACAAAAGTTTGGAAGTTCTGTGGCGCATTTTCCAGAGCATGCGCCACAGAAGATTGGTGGGACCCGCCGGCGGGGGAGGGGATGATCCAAGTTCTGTGGTGCATTTTGTAATATGCGCCACAGAACATGGAGGAGGGCCCCACCACGGAATCTAATTCACCCATGTTCTGTGGCGCATGTTGACATATGCGCCAGTGTAGCAGCTGCATGGCGCATATGTCAACGTGCGCCACAGAACTTGGGGGTGAGCCCCATAGAGGTAATCTTATTCACCCACTTCTGTGGCGCACATGGTAGAAATGCGCCACAGAAGTTTCAGCATCTGTGGCGCATTTCCTCCATATGCGCCACAGATGAGGGCGTCCAGATCCATGTGTTAAAAAAGTGACACGAGCTAGCTTTCTTATCTATCTATCCCACCACCACCCATTTCACATCTCTACCTCCTCCCAACTCGTCTTCCTCCTCCCTCACACCCCATCTTGCCCATAGTTTCTCCATTTTCTTATATCTAAACCTACTTTAATCCATAGATTGGTAAGTAGAAGCTTCGCTCCAACTTCTAGATCTAAAAGTTCCTTACTTTTCCCTCTCACATCTCTCTATTTGTTTACTAATTTCCTCTCCACCAACTTGCATTGTAGATCTATTTGTCCATACTCTCTCATCACGCGGTCTCGTCTCGCTATTATTGTGTCTACTATAGCTAGGTGAGTACTTGGCCATCATGAACATGTAGGCGAAGCTTGTCGCACGGGCGGTGTGTGTGTGCGATCCATGGCGAGACGATGCTTGTGTGTGGTGCATGAATGTTTGCAATGGGAGGAAGTTTTTTGTTGTTTGCTTGTTGTTGTCGGGCCCAGCCGGTGTGGTTGCATCGATGTTTGCTGAAATGTTGATTCATTTCCATTTCAGCAAATTTTTGCACTACCCATATGTCCTAATTTTAGGAAAGGTCATGCCGAATTTTTTCCGGCTAGCATTCATGCATGTGTGTGTTCATATGGTGTGGTTCTCACCTATATTCTCTGTTTTGACCGCTCAGGCAACCATGGTCCTCACGATGAGCGAAGGTCAAATTTCTAGGTACAAGAAAGGCGCGAAGGAGGACATGATTCTGAACAACAAGACCATGATAAGATGTCCATGTCGAACATGCAAACTGCAGCACTAGATCGACCCTGAATCTGGACAATTGGAGGGTCACCTGCTTAGGCGCGGTTTCATGCGCGAACTCAATGAGGCGCCGACAGGACATGGTGGTGGTCATGAAGACGTGGGCGGGCGAGAAGACGAAGAGTCTATCGGGCATGATCATCATGACGAAGGAGATGCCGGCGGGCATGATCATCATGACGAAGGAGATGCCGGCGGGCATGATCAGCATGGAGAAGGAGATGACGACGGGCATGATCATGAAGAAGGAGAAGACGCGAACACACAAATGCTGCTAACTTCGATCTTGCAGGACCCTCATGTTCAAGAACTGCTCCTCAAGGAGACGAGCAATGACAAAGCTGCAGCCAGAGAGAAAGCCAAGCTGGCCCAAATGGAGGTAGACAGGATGACTCCATTGTATCCTGGGTGTCGCCCCGAGGATACACGTTTGAGTGTAACGCTCAAGGCTCTAGAGATGAAGGCCGAACACAAATGGACCAATGTGAGCTTCAACGCGAACATGGAATACTGGCACGACCGACTTCCTAAGGGGAACACATTGCCAACAAGTATCGATGAGGCCAAGAAAATCGTGTGCCCTCTCGACCTACCACACATTAAATACCACGTATGCATCAATGATTGCGCACTATATCGGAACGAGTACGCGGATAGAACCACTTGTCCGGTGTGTTACCAAGGACGGTACAAGAGAGGGAACAAGAAAGTTCCTCGAAAAGTGGTATGGTACTTTCCTATCACCCCTCGTCTGCAGCGATATTTCGTAGATCCTAAGGAAGCAAACCTCATGCAATGGCACGCGGAAAGAGAGAAACCCGAAGATGATCCAGAGAAGGGCAAGATCCTGACACACCCTTCAGACGCTAGCCAGTGGAACGCATTAGACATCGAGTTCGAAGAGTTCGGGAGCGATGCAAGGAACGTCAGGCTGGGTATGAGCACCGATGGACTCAATCCTTTTGGAAACTAGAGTAGCACGCATAGCACCTGGCCCGTGTTTGTATGGCCATACAACCTCCCCCCATGGCTATGCACGAAGCAAAGGTATGTACACATGAGCATTCTTATTCAGGGGCCGAAACAACCAGGTATCGATATGCATCTGTATCTCGGGCTATTGAGAGAGGAGTTAGCCAGCTTGTGGGAGACGCCGGCCCGTACGTGGGACGCCTACACTAAAGAATATTTCCATCTGAGAGCCGCGTTGCTCACGACCGTGCAGGACTATCCTGGTTACGCATATGTATCGGCCCAGGTGAACCACGGACACAATGCATGCGTCAAGTGCATGGATGAGACATCGCATCTCCAGCTACCAAGGGATCCCGGGTCTTCGAAAACCGTGTTCCAAGGTACTCGAAAGTGGCTCCGCATGGATCACCCGTGGAGAAAACATGGTGACCTGTTCAATGGTAAGGACGAGCTCGAAAGAGCCCCGCGTCCGAGGAGCGGCGAAGAAATCGAGGAGCTTTTGAATAATTGGGTAGATTGCCCTGCGCCTGGAAAAAAACGACCGAGGACAAAGCCGCTGCTGGGTGTATGGAAAGCAAGGTCTGTTTTCTGGGACCTGCCGTATTGGAAGGTCCTTCACACTCCCCATAGCCTCGATGTAATGCACATCACAAAGAACGTTACCGAGAGTCTGCTTGGCACTCTACTAAACATGCCGGAGAGGACCAAGGATGGGCCGAAAGAAAGAAAGGACCTTAAATTGCTTGGCATAAAGAAAGATCTTCAGTACCCTGATAGTGATCATCATCATCATCATCAGGAAGGGACTCAAGGTTGTCGCAAAAGATTTAAGAAGAATGAGGTGGTGCTTCGCGCTGCCTGCTTCACTCTGAGTCTGGAGGAGCTCGAGCAGTTTTTCAGGTGCCTCTTAGGAGTGAAAGTTCCTCACGGTTACTCGGGGAAGATAAGCAGATATCTGGATGTGGCGAAGAAGAGGTTCAGCGGTATGAAGTCTCACGACTGTCACGTGCTGATGACGCAGATACTCCCTGTTGCGATCCGTGGGATAATGGACGAGCATGTCCGTGAGACGTTGTTTGGCCTTTGTAACTTTTTCGACGTCATATCTAGGAAGTCGATCGGTGTGAAGCAGCTCGGCATGCTACAGGAAGAGATTGTGATGATACTATGCGAGCTTGAGATTTACTTCCCGCCCGCATTCTTCGACATCATGGTGCATCTGCTTGTACATGTCGTGGATGACATCATCCAGCTCAGGCCGACATTCCTGCACAATATGCTGCCGTTTGAAAGGCTAAACGGTGTCATCAAAGGATTCGTTCGCAACAGGTCTCGTCCAGATGGAAGCATAGCCAAGGGCTTTCTGATCTACGAGTGCATCTCCTTCTACCAGAATTATCTAACCACCGAGAACGAGGATGTTGGAATACCCACAAAGAAGCACCTCGGCAGGCTCGGTGGATATGGTCAACGTGAGGGCTGCCGCTCACTACATGTCGGCATTGATGGTCGACGCACTGATTTTGAAAGGGCACACCGAGTCGCGCTACAACACATTAAAGTGGTCGGCCCTTGGGTCGAAGATCACATAAGCTTAATCGGCGAGAATCGTCGTCGACCGGGGCGGCGAGGAAGAAGGGAGACGTAACGGAGAGCACAACTCTAGCTTCAGGTTGGTTCAAGAAAAGGCAATGGACAATCCCCACAGACACCTTCTACGGAAGATCAAAACTCATATTCTCCTTGTCGCGGGCCGAGGCACAACCTAAGGACCTATCGGTCATACGACATAAGCGGTTCTGATTCTACACCGAGGAAAAGGACGAGAATAGTGAATATCAAAACTCAGGAGTAACTATGTTATCCTTTGCTGATGACGAGACTACTGTGATGGAAAGATTCTACGGAAGGATCGAGGAGATATGGGAGCTCGACTAATGTGGAGAGATCGTACCGATGTTCCGTGTTAGATGGGCCAAGAACGTGGAAAAAGAAGGCTACTATTTCACCACAATGGTTATACCAGATGCCAAATCAACAAACAACGCCTCCGCAAAAAATGAGCCTTGGGTACTCGCTAGCCAAGTGGATCAATGCTTTTTTATTACTGACCCGTCAAAGCCCAACCGTGTTGTAGTTAGGAGGGGCAAGAGGAGCATCATCGGAATGGAAGGAGCCACCAACGAACAAAACTTCGACAAAAACGGCGACCCGAAGATCGAAGAGGAATTCGACAAGTACTTCGACATGCCTACTACTACTAAAGTAAGAAGGAAGACCACACTGCCTACTAAAGGTTGTCCATTCACAAGAAGAAATCTCAAAGTGCACGGGCTAAAGTATTCAACCACGGCGAAAAAGGGCAAGAAGATTGTGAAGAGACACTAGCTCGACACATCACATGATTGTATATGTTCGAAGAGAGAGTTTTTTGAATAAATATGAATGTTTGTATATGTTCTTGCTTCATTTTAGACATATATATAATTAAAACACATTACATGATTGTATATGTTCGGGGAGAGAGTTTTTTGAATAAATATGAATGTTTGTATATGTTCTTGCTTTATTTTAAGCAGATCTATAATTAAAAATATATTTTTTAAAAATAAAAAAGTGTGAGACAGCCAGGATTCGAACCTGGATGCCTCAGGTTTAGAATGGCACAAGCAAGCAGCAGAGACCACTAAGGCAAGTGTGTGATCTTGTCATACTACCACGCGCGCCGCGTTTTGTACTAAGTCCACAGGTTCTGTGGCGCTCTGTGGCGCATACTGCCGAAATGCGCCACAGAACCTCAGGACTTAGCGAAATAAACTGTTTGGCCTGCTTCACCCCTTCTCCCCATTCTCAGTCATCATCGCGCGCTAGCCCTAGACGACCGCATACGTCACACCGATGCGCTAGCCCTTGCTGCCGGAGCTGCCACCGCCACGCCGCCCGGTGAACTAGTGGAGGAGGAGCCGCCCGACGAACCCGTGGAGGAGGAGCCACCGGAGGAGGAGCCGCCCTGTAGCCCGTGGAGGAAGAGCCGACGGAGGAGGAGCCGCCACGCCGGACCCCGCAACCCTCGTCGTCGTCAACCACCGCAGCAAGTTCGTCCCCCCACCCACCACCCCCCACGGTTCGTCCCCCCCACCCCCACCCCCTCTGATGCTCTTCCCCTTTTTGTGTCAGTTAAATACAGAGAACAAGCAAATACAGAGAACAAGCTTCAGTTAAAATGAATAATTCATACCGTGTATTTTGAGATATTCAGTGTATATGAGTGTATATTTTGAGATATTCAGTGTATATGAGTGTATATTTTGAGATATTCAGTGTATATGAATTCATGTCGTGGCCTTCTTCTTTGGTGTGGAACTAGGTGAACCCTCGAATTGAAGGTGCTTGACTAAGAAGAAGGAAACTAAAACCAGTTTATTTTTACCTTCTATATTTATGTTATGAACTGATGTTCTGCTATGTCATTATGGAGGATGTAATGGTGGTTAGTTTTATTCATTTGTAGAATAAATCGAGACAATCTATCTTCTTAGGAATTACAAGTCATTTGTCTACTTTGAGTAATGATTTGAGAACTCCAATATATGCAAATAAGTATTAGAATAACTTGCAACCCACCCCTGGCTTCTTGTATCATTGACAGGTTTGTTCTAGAGTTTAGAGAAAAAGAGCTGTTTCGAAGATCAATCCTTTGGCTTACTATATTGGAATGAGTAGTCTAAGGTTGCAAAGCTGATTGGATGTTTTTTTAGCATATTGATTTGTCCTTCGTGTGCAGTGTGGAAATATTAGTATCTACATCTGTTAGTATCTACAGTTTAACTAATACAAAGTTAGTATCTACATCTGTTAGTGATCACGACATTAGTTACCTTGTAGGCCTAAATAACAAGGGGTTTGGGGAGTTGTTCACCTAGTGCCTGTTAATTAAGTAAGTGGCTATGGAAGCTAAAATATAGTGTTGGTCTATGGAAGAGAATTTTAAGATGTAAGTATATTAAGAATGGTTTAGTTAGTGGTCACTGCATGGTGTTAGTGGCCCTTGTGTGGGCTCATCCTGTTGTGCATATTTAAGTCTGAACAAATGAATGAGAAAAGTATGGGCCCTAGATTTATCATTGTGCTTTGTTTTTGTTATGGTATTGCTAGAGGGAGGTTTTCTTCTCCATACATTCCTCTGTTTTACTCCGATGGTCAATGACACGAGAGAATGATGTGCGACTTAGGGTTTCCAATTACATTTATGATCATACTATTCTGTTCTTCTTTGTTCTCCAAGTGCTTCTGCTGATAGTAACTGTTGGGATTCTTGCTGTTTATATGGTGTTGTTTGAAATTCAGTAAACTCTGATGTATGCACTATCCATGGTAGAGGTAAAAGGGAGTAATATATTCAATCTTGCACTATACATCTTGAACTTAGAGTCTTGAATAACACTGTACTTAGAGTACTGAATAACAACATACTAGGGCCAGGTTACTTGTAGTTCTAGAGTTCTAGTACTATATGGTGCCTTGTAGTTCTAGAGTACTGAATAACACTTGTACTAGGGCCTGCTATAATGACCAACACTCAAACCCATAAGCTTGTATGAGATTGCCAGAACAACCTAAATCCTGGTCTCAGTATAGTGATTGGTGCGGCTGGTACTATATGGTGCTGCTGTTACTACAAATACTGGTACTATATGGTTATTACTACTGCTGGGGCTATGGATGGGGGCTGGGGCTATTTTCTTGCTGCTATATGGTGCTGTTATATGGTGCTGCTATATGGTGTTGTTATATGGTGTTGTCATATATGGGGATGGGGCTGTCAATATGGGGATGGGGTGTTTTGTCTTGCAGGGATTTCATTTGAGTTGCCCATTTCTCCCTAAGTGTCGATTCACTTCCATTTCGGTTGAGAAATGGGCACTCGTAGGTCAAAAAATTAGCAAAGGTCATGCCAAATTTTTCGGCCGATATTTGTGCTAACATTTTGCCTCTTTTAAATAGAGTAGTGCAAACATGTCAGGCAACAAGGAGTCTGGCCCTTCTAAGCACATGATCAGCGTCGAAGAACAAGCTAGACAGGCCAACCAGTCATTCTGGCAGGGGTCCCAACAGGAGGAGGAGGAGGCGATGAGGATGACACCACCACCGGAGGAGGAGGCGATCGTCGCCAGAGCTGCTGGGGCCAATGAGGGTGGAGATCCTGATTACGAGGGGGACGAAGACGACTACGATGGAACTAGTGAAGGCGGCGGCGAAGAGGATGACACCACCGATGGCTGCGCCCGCACCGATGGCGGCGAGAGGACGGATGGAGGTAGCGGCAACCCGGCCGCTTCGAAGAAGAAGAAGAAGGAAGCGAAGGGCGGAAGGTGCGGTGCTCGCCACTGCGTGATGAGTTCACGAGGTCACGCGAAAGTGGCCAACCCATTGCGCCGAGGCGATTGCTAAAGTGCGGCCTGCAACTCGGGTGCATCGTCCGGAAAGCATGTCGATCAACACAGTACATCGGACATGCTAACCATGCAGCTTTGGTCGATAACCTCCTTAAGAAGCTTCAAGCGTCTGATTCCCAGATCAGTTTAGAAACCTCGAGAGAAATAAGAACCCGGTGAACAGACTAGCCCTCACGAAGATGAGCAACGCCTTGAGCAGTTGGAAAACCCGGGTGAAGAATAACATTGACAAAGGTGAAAGCTGGGAGGTTATTAGTAAGAAAAATCCGATGATCGACGAAGAGGAGTTTAGGATATTCAAAGCGGATATAGCTACATTGGCGCTATAAAATGGACTCAATGGGGAAGGAGTATGCGAGAGCAGAACATAGGTAACCATCACCTTGGAAGTGGCGGTTCTGAAACAGGCCATTTGGGACAAGGAGGACACCGAGCTTGAACGCCTTGGTAAAGACAACCCTTGGCTTAAAATCACGGACTTGCGGCTTAGGCAATTTGTTCGGGCCCGCTACTACTGGACAAGGAAACAGGGGAGTTCATCACCGACGATCCGGAGGTGAAGGAATTCGAGAAGAATCTGGTAAGGAATTTATCGCCGATCTCAAGTCTATTGCGTTCTAATTAAGATAATGAAGCCAAGAATTTAAATGGGTTCACCTTTCCTTGTCTCTGCAGGAGGAGGAACTGAACGCTACTGCCATAGAGTCGTCGAGGATTCGGAGCCGTGGGACCGGTTTTCAACAGGCGACCAATGCTTACAAGAAGAGGGACAAGGGTTGCCGTCGTCCTCAGCTGGCCGTGTGTCCGGCTTGATACGAGCATGAAGTTCAAGGAGTTCTACAAAGAGGGCCTTGAGAAAAGAAGGACAGGAAGAACCAGGATAAAGCTGCTGTTGCGAGTTGAAGATGAAGGTCGAACCTTTGGAGGAGAAGGTGGTGGACCAGAAAGCGGTGGACAAGTTAGTGGAAGAAGCTCGCTCGATGATCCCCCCTGAGTTTTTCGAGGGGCTTACTGCTTGGAATGCGGGAGGTCGACAGGGGCCGATACATCTGCCCATCTTAAGCGGCAGCAACTCGGGCATCAATGTTACCATGTCGTCGGACCTGGTGACCCCGCCGGCCATCAACGTCGGGACGCAACCCCTCGTTTTGGTCACACCGACGCCCCCTCCCGCCAAAGATCCCAATAAGGCGCAGCCGACGGTGGCGGTGCTTCGTGAGGCACCCGAGCGGGAGATTGCAGATGATGATAGGCCGGCCGCCGGCATCCGCCGTGTCTCTACATTAGCCGAGATCCACGCCATCACCAAGGTAACTAATTAGTTAGTGCACATCATCTCCTTTATGCCTTTGATGCATGACTGTTGCCATCTCATGACGCCCAACAACATGTTTTTGCCTCAGGACACTTCTTGCGTACTCTTGCTTAAAGATGTCGGCGGTGAGTTGAAGGATGTTGCCAAGGGCACTCTTATACAACCGGCGAGCCGCACGATGCACAACAATCCAATGCATGATGACGTGACGAAGGTCAGGTTGGCTCGGGTGTTGCCAGGGTGTGACGACATGGACCCCCCATTCAACCTCAGGGAGCCGACGAACACAAGACCCTTGGGGAATGCTACAACTGGCCTTTGACATGGCCGAAGACCCAGATTCGTCTTGCGGGGGGGAGCACCGGCGCCACCTCTCGACCGATCATCGCCCGACCACCACCTCGGAAGCCAGTAGCCGCCATTGTCGCCACCACCAGCCGTCACCATCAACTCTTGGCAGCGTGTGCACCGCCACATGGCAAAGACGTTGTGCCGCAACCGCCGTCGCCCTCGCTACCACCACCACATGATGGCACCCATGAAGATGATGATGAATTGGTCAACGTTGACGACTTCATCAACACCGGCGCCGCCAAAGGATTGTATATGCCTTCTATGGATGAAGAACCCTTCGCAGCTCGCGACGACCATCAAGATGATCGGCCCAATACATGCACGCAGCGCCTAGTCTTCCATGGTCTTTCTCAAGAGACGCCTCCGGCCGCTGATCCACCACAAGAGAAACCGAGATTGGTTTTCAGCCCCAACACACTCCGAAAGGCGACTGATGAGCAGATGGCAGTGGCTGACAATGTTGTGAAGAAGAAGCACTATAGGAAGAGAGGTAATAATAATAAGAAGGGTGCGAGCCAGCCTCTTCCGAAGAGGATCCGGGGTCAGGACGCTGTCGTCATACCATCCACACAATTTGGCTTGCCCCAAGTGCATGTAGCTGGTGATCCGATATTGACTCCGGATATGATCCACAATGCGGTTGGAGCCATGTTAACTTTGCACGAGGGTGTCAAGACACTAGAGGCCCTCCTTATTAAAGAGGACGATCCAAATTACCCGGTTTTCATGGCCAAGGTGCCATTGGACGTGGGCTTCGTCGATGAACCCCCCGCGGATATATTCTTCATAGAGTTCGAGGACATATTCAAGCTGTTTCTCACGAAACGGCTGGACTATAACTTGGTCCTATCTGGCGCTCAATCTGGCGCTCACGATCAAGAGAGAAAGTACCCCGGAAATCGCGATAGTGGATCCCTACTACATGCGGGACAGCCAGTTGGTCGAAGGATCAGAGACACGGACCAAGGCAACGGCGTACCTCGAGAAGTTCATGGGGGACAACAAGAGGAAGGGCACACTTCTTTTGCCTTTCTTTCCCGAGTAAGTACACACACTCGCTCATCGTCACCGTAACTTATGCATTTCTTATAGATTTCTTTCCTTTGCTCTTTTTCCAACATTCCGTTCCAATTGTGTTGAGAGACAAATCGCATGCTCAACGTCCTTGCCCGAGGTATTCGCTAGCCACGTATTTCGACTCGGGGAGTTTGACGAAGAAAGACTACACTAGAATAAGGGGTGTTCTCAATGAGGCTCTCGAGGGCTACACCAAGAAGGGATGCACCTTCGTAGATAGGGGGAATGTATCAAGGATGGCAAACACGTGTTCAAGCACGTGCTCGACTTCCCCTGCGTCAAGCGATCATTGCTGGTGCCAAGGAGGCCTTCTACGTCCTCCATCACCTTAAAGGCTATGTTCGGGATTGCCATAACCTAACGCTGCCATCTAGTCTCCGAGGATGGGCCGAAACTTTGGCAAAAATCGATGATGCTGATCTTAGAGAAGATTTCCATCGCATTGGATGAAGTTATGCAAATCATCATTGAAGATGTCAACACAATGGCGGTGCCCTACAACAAGCAGAGGGTTGAGTAAGAGGAGATCGAAGAACTCCGTGGCGAGGCGACACAAGGACGTGGATGACGAAAGAGGGTTATCTACCGTTCCCGAAGCCGTGCCAGAATAGGAAGTCTTCATCGTGATCGATGTGTGCCTCTAGCATGATCCAGTGTGTGTATATTCTTGATGGGCCTTTCTTTGTATTAGTGTGTGTGTGTCATAAACTTTACTATCTCGTGGTCGAAATGGTCATTATTGTTAGAATTAAACTACCTTGTGGTCGTGCTGTCGTTGAACTTATTACTTCTATGATGATCTAACTTTTAGGTTTATGGATCCTTTGTTTTATATTCTATGAACATATATATATATATGGATGTGAACCCTTTATTCATTCTTTTCATTGTATTTTTACTAATATGCCTTGTCATCTATAGAGATGGCGATGAGGTGGTATGTGGTGTACATGGGTAGGGTTCCAGGAGTCTACGAGGAGTGGGAGGATTGCCACAAACAAGTGAACAAGTTCAGCGTTAACATCTACAAAGGATACGCGACTAGAGAGGAGGCGATAGCCAAGTGGAGGAACCACTTGTGGAAGAAGAACCGGATGAAGATATTGGTCGGGCTAATGCTCTTGCTCACCGTTATCACAGTTGTATTCTATTTGATCCTAGTGTAGGCGGCGGTGGCCACTTCATATTTGTAATGTGAGATGATATGAACTTTGTATTCGGCGCTTGTGTAAAAATTTGGCACTTGACACTATATATGTATCTCGATCGGGCTCTAAGTGTTTGTATTATATATATGTCGGTTTTCATGCATCTACTAATTGTGCAATGTATTTTATACTCATCTGGATAAATCCTGTATAAATACCTGATTATACACCAGGAAAGTATTTTACTTCGAATACATGTTACACAATCAGTGGCGCATATAATTATATAGTTAGTGGCGCATGGCATATCTGTGGCGCATACACGTAAATGCGCCACAGAAGTCTGGAACTTCTGTGGCGCATATCCATATGCGCCACAGGAAGTAGTTATCAGTGGCGAGGTAACAGTGGCGACAAAGATATGCGCCACAGAAGTCCCCTTTTCATGCGCCACAGATAGGCTGTTTCCTAGTAGTGTTGGGTCTTCTGGATCAGAAGATGGTGGCTCCAACTGGCGCCACTCTCCCGCCTGAGGGCATCATTTTAGCGTAGATGTTGGCTAGAGGGGTCTAGAGGTGGAGAGGTGATACATTGCAAATGTATCTATAATTTTTGATGTTCCATGCTTGGTTTTATCCACTCTCTTGTGTTTTGTTCCAACTTTGGAGTACTTTTCATATGATTTTTTGGACTAACCTATTAACAAGAGCCACAGTGCCAGCTGCCTGTTTTCTGTTGTTTTTGGTTCCAGGAAAGTCAGAAAATGAATATTCTCGGAATTGTATGGGACAAAAGCCAAAGTGCCTATTTTTCCGGAAGTCATCAGATGCCAGAATACGAGACGGAGAGGGGCCAGGGAGCCACCACACCACCTGGCCGCGCGGCCAGGCCTGGCCCTCACCAGGGGGTGGTGTGGCCTCTCCCGACACCCCCTCGGCCTCTCCTTCCGCCTATATATTGCCCTCGGGACGAAAACCCTAAGGGCCCAATCAAAAATCCACGAAAGAGTCTGTAGTCGCCGTCATCTCCATCCCTAGATCGGGAGGGATCTGCAGCTCTTCCCGACACCCTGCCGGAGAGGGGAATTCACCCTGGAGGCCTTCTTCATCACCATGCAAGACTCCGGTGTGATGCGTGAGTAGTTCATCCTTGGACTACGGATCCATGTAGTAGCTAGATGGCTGGTTCTCCTCCTTTGTGCTTTCAAGTCTAGATCTTGTGAGCTCCGTTCATGATCAAGATCATCTATTTGTAATTCTACATGTTGTGTTTGCGGGGATCCGATGGATATTGAGATGCTATTTCAGATTGATTATTGATTCTATCATGTCTTTGTTATTTGTGATCTTGCATGCTTTCTGTTGTTAGTAGCTATCTTGGCCAAGTAGATGCTAGCAACTCCAAGAGTTAGGATTTATGCTCGATAGTGGGTTCATGCCTCTCGTAATCTGGGGAAGTGACAAAAATCTCTAAGGTACTAGATGTGTTGTTGCTACTAGGGAGAAAACAACAATCCTTTGTTCATAGAACAATTGTATTGTTTACTTTACATGATTAAATAAAGCAATAATGTATTGCTTGCAACTTAATCTTTGGAGGGGTTTGGATGATAACCTGAAGGTGGATTATTAGTCATAGATGCAGTTGGATGGCGGTCTATGTATAATGTTGTAATGCCCAATCAAGTCTCAAAGGAGTCAAGATGATTAGTATATGCATGTATTGCTTTCTCGATGTTTGTCAATTGCCGCGCTGTAATTTGTCCAAACAGCATGTTATCTAACTTAAGGAGAGCCACCTCTAGTGAACTATGGATCCCGGACCTTTCTTTACATACAATCTACAAACTGTTTACTGCTTTGTATTTACTTTCTGCAAACTATTACTTCTTTCCATTCGATACGTTTAATCCTTTGTTTTCAGCAAAACACGGTGAGATTGACAACCTCATCGCAAGTTGGGGACAAAGTTCTATGGTTGTGTTGTGCAGGTCTCCACGTTGCTACTAGCACCGGTAGTGCGCCTGCCAAAGCTCAGCTAGTAACACCTTTGGGGTGTTTCCTTGCTCCTACTGGTTCGATTAAACCTTGGTTCCATAACTGAGGGAAACTTGCTCCTACTGCTCATCATACCTTCCTCTCGGGGTTCCCAATGAGCTCTACATCAACACCGCCATCAAGCATTTTTCTGGGCGCCGTGCATTGAGCCATCAAGCATTTTTCTGGCGCCGTTGCCGGGGAGTCAAGGACATCTTCACAAGGGGAGTCCCGCATAACCAATCTCTTTACTTTGTTATTTTTGTTTTGCTTAGTTTTCTTTTTGTTTTGTTTGCTTGTTTAGTTATTCAAAAACACAAAAAAAATAGTTTTACTAGTTTGCTTTCTTATTTGAAAACCCAAAAAAATGACTACTTTTGAAAACACTAAGTTGTGTGACTTCACTAGCACCAACAACAATGATTTTATGAGCACACCTATTGCTCCACCTGTGCCTAAAGATACTTTCTTTGAGATAAAACCTTCTTTGCTCAATCTTGTTATGAGAGAACAATTTTCTAGTATTGGTAATGAAGATGCTGCTTCCCATCTAAATAACTTTGTTGAACTTTGTGAGATGCAAAAGCATAGGGATATAGATGGTGATATTATTAAGCTGAAATTGTTTCCTTTCTCTTTGAGAGGAAAAGCTAAATAATGGTTGAATTCCTTAACTAGGAATAGTATTGATTCTTGGACTAAATGCAAAGATGCTTTTATTGGAAAATACTATCCTGCTGCTAAGATTATATCCATGAGAAGTGAAATAATGAAGTTTAAACAACTTGATAATGAGCATGTTGCTCAAGCTTGGGAAAGAGAAGATGAAATTGCTAGAAACATTAGTGTTTCTACTATTACCACCACTAGTGTTGAGGCTAGTAATAGTTCTACTACTTTAGATGATAAATTTGATTTTGATCTTGATGGTTGCAACATCTCTGAAGTTATTAAGTTCCTACAAAAGCTTGCTAAAAGTCCTAATGCTAGTGCTATGAACATGGCTTTTACAAAACACATTACTGATGCTCTCATATAGATTAAAGAAGAAAAGATGAAACATAAAGCTTCTATTCCTATAAAACAAGAAGATGGTTGGGAACCCATCATTAATATGAAAGTGAATGACTTTGATTTCAAAGCTTTATGTGATCTTGATAGTAGTGTTTCTATTATACCTAGAAGGATTTATGATATGCTTGATTTGCCTCCACTTGAAGATTGTTATTTGAATGTCCCACTTGATAATAATGCTAAAAAAAACTCATGGGGAGTCTTAATGATGTTCTTATTATGGTTAACAATTCCTATGTCCCCGTTGATTTCTATGTTTTGGATGTTGAATGCAATGCTTCTTGTCCTATTACTTTGGGAAGACCTTTTCTTAGAACTGTTGGTGCCACCATTGATATGAAAGAAGGCACCATTAAATATCAACTCCCACTCAAGAAAGGTATAGAACACTTCCCTAAAAAGAGATAAAAGATTGCTTTTGATTCTCCTATGAAAACAAAATTTGGTCTTAATGCTTCTTCATTTGAGAACACTTGATTCTTTCTTTGCTTCTTATGCCTAACTTAAAGGCGTTAAAGAAAAGTACTTATTGGGAGATAAACCAAAAGTTTTAGATGAGTCTTGGAAGTTATTACTTCAGTAACAACCGCTCCTTATCCTTTTTATTTGCTTTTTGTGCCAAGAGTAACCTCTAGTGAGAGAGAAGTAATGATTGATAAAGTTGTTGTCCCAAAACAGATTTATGTGCTTCACCGTAAAAATTCGTGTAAAATCTCTGAAAGTCTTTTTAAGGCGTGAATTTTTGTGCTTCTGCCCCGGGTTATTCTCTAACTTTCGTTAGTTCAACACTTTTTGATTTGAGCAACAGAAGATCTTAGAAAAAATTCGTCTTTACCTGCTGGTCTGTTTTGACAGATTTCTGCCATTTTCTGCATTTGCTTCTTGTTGGTTCCTTTTTGAGTTCTTTTGGGGAATTAAGCTTTTTGAGGGAAGTTCTATAGTATCTAGTGTTCTAATTTAAGTTTATTTGGTGTTAGAACTGAACCTTAAGACTTATTTATCTTGAGTGCACTAATGTTGCTAATAAAGATTGTGTGAAGTTTTGTATGAAGGAAAAAATTTCAGGTGTACGGAAGGAATGAGTAATGAGATGAAGGATGGACTAAATCTCAAGCTTGGGGATGACACACGTGTCACCCCAAGAAATATCCAAGAAGTACAAGCGTGAAAGCTTGGGGATGCCCAAGGCATCCCCTTCTTCATCAATAAAAATCTCAGGTTTCTTCCAAACGCTTCATTTTTATTATTTCATGCACAGTTGTGTTGTTCTTGGAGCTTCTTCTTTTTCGTTTTCGTTTTGGTTTTTAGTTTGCTTGGTTTTCTTAGTTTTATGAATAAATTGGTTGAACCCCCTCTTTCATACATTGGTTTGCAAATAGTTTGGTTTGGTTTGGAAAAGAGTAGGAAAGTTCACGCTTATGTGATAAAAAGAGCTTGTTTTTGACTATGGCCTATGCTCTGTCATGCCATGCTTGATATTGTTTTGGCTTTATGATTAGTATTCTTTTCTGTAGCACGACTTGTTATAAACAATTGAGATTGCTTAATGTACCTTGGATGAATCATGCGTTGTTTTAGCATATTAAAGCATAGTATAGTGGTATTCTCCTTTGATGCTTTATTTGGGTTGACTTGGCGCATGCTCACACCATGTTATGACTATATCAAATCACCATAGACTTTATGATCCTTTAGTTTTAAACTTCTAGTATCACTTTATGATTTGATCAATGATGTTTTGTCGCTCTGCATGATTATGGCCATTATTGCTCTCTTAGTTTGTCGCTCCTAGTCTTTTGCTAGCCTCCACAACCAAGTATGAGTTCCACTCATGCATCCAACTCCCTAAACCAAGTTATTCCAAAGAGTCCACCATACCTACCTACTAGCTTATGCTATTCCAAGTATATTCATGCTTTTGTTTACCTTCCAAATTAAACTTGTTATGAGAAAACTAGTGATTAAAGCTCTCATGAACTTGATGGCACACTTTACTTTATTGCCTCTAATAAACTTGAACCATTGGGTCCTTCTTTGTTGCGTATATGCTTGCGCTTTATAAGTTGAAATTAGCAGAACCATGTTTCATGGGGAACGCTTTCAACATTGCACTTGTACATCGTACCCCGTTGATATCATGTTCTTTTGCTTACGGATCCCGGCGGTGTGAAATAAAAGTGGAACTTGTAAGATCATGGAGTTTGTATGTGTGTTAGAGAAACGCCTGGGCCGCTAGCCTAAGCCATGCCTAATCATGGTGGAAACTTGCATCATCACCATAATGAGCACTCTATGAAGCATCCTCAATAAAAACCTATGCAAATAGCAAATAAAAAGATCGCTGAGATGCTCATTGTCTGCTTGCCTTGTCATTTTGATTATGGGAAAGCTCTCGTATCATGTGCAAGGGTACCGTGGCGGTTCTTAATGATACACATATACTTACAATGACAAGAGCTTACTCGTGACTGAAGTTGAGTAGCATGAGGATCGGTCTTCGTAAGTAAGGGGCATGAGATTTCGGTTTATAACTTGTCAAGCATATCCTCTTAGTTGTGTCACTTTAACCTTAATCACCTTCAAGATGCTTATGATAGGGGCAATGAGAGCTGAAAGCTATAAGTACCAAAATTTTTGGAAGCTCTTTATGAGACTTGAATCCCTACTTCCTTTTACAAAGGCCTTTCTGCCACCATTATATTGAGTCTCCACCTTCTATCTTTATGCACCTACTTTGAGAGCATAGTGGCCATTCTTAGTTCTATGTGCATTGTCCCAAGATTAGTTGATTGATGCATAACTTGATATTGCTTGTTTTAAACTATTTGTATCTAGTCACTCTTATGAACTTTGAAGGTGTCCTATGCATTTATATTTGCTACTCTATGAGGGACAAGCTGAATACTATTATGCTATGTTTTCTTTATGTGAAACAAACAAACGTCTTGCAAAGCATTGTTATTCATGAATCTTTTGTTTGTGCCTTTTCATGTTGCATCATAGTTTCTTTGTCTTATTGCTAGAACTTTGTCTTTCATGTTATGATTGAAGTACTATGATCCCAACTTTGAATGTTTTAAAAATACTTTGATCAAGTCTTTGATGGTGCATGTCACTTCAAAAATTATTCTTTCTTTTTATCACTTACCTACTCGAGGACGAGCAGGAGTTAAGCTTGGCGATGTTGATACATTGCAAATGTATCTATAATTTTTGATGTTCCATGCTTGGTTTTATCCACTTTATTGTGTTTTGTCCACACTTTGGAGTACTTTTCATATGATTTCTTGGATTAACCTATTAACAAGAGTCACAGTGCCAGCTGCCTGTTTTCTGCTGTTTTTGGTTCCAGGAAAGTCAGAAAATGAATATTCTCGGAATTGGATGGGACAAAATCCAAAGTGCCTATTTTCCGGATCAGATGCCAGAATACGAGACGGAGAGGGGCCAGGGGGCCAACACACCACCTGGCTGCACGGCCCAGCCTGGCCCGTGCTAGGGGGTGGTCTGGCCGCCTCTGGCGCCCCCTCGGCCTCCCCTTCCGCCTATAAGATACCCTCGGGACGAAAACCCTAAGGGCCCGATCAAAAATCCACGAAAGAGTCTGTAGCCTCCGTCATCTCTATCCCTAGATCGGGAGGGATCTGAAGCTCTTCCCGGCACCCTGCCGGAGAGGGGAATTCACCCTGGAGGCCTTCTTCATCACCATGCAAGCCTCTGGTGTGATGCGTGAGTAGTTCATCCTTAGACTACAGATCCATGTAGTAGCTAGATGGCTGGTTCTCCTCCTTTGTGCTTTCATGTCTAGATCTTGTGAGCTCCATTCATGATCAAGATCATCTATTTGTAATTCTGCATGTTGTGTTTGCGGGGATCCGATGGATATTGAGATGCTATTTTAGATTGATTATTGATTCTATCATGTCTTTGTTATTTGTGATCTTGCATGCTTTTACATTGTTAGTAGCTATCTTGGCCAAGTAGATGCTAGCAACTCAAGATTTAGTATTTATGCTCGATAGTGGGTTCATGCCTCCGTAACTGGGAAGTGATGAAATCTCTAAGGTACTAGATGTGTTGTTGCTATGGGGAGAAAACAACAATCCTTCGTTCATAGAACAATCGTAATGTTTACTTTACACGCAGTTCATAAAGCAATAATCTGTTGCTTGCAACTTAATACTGGAGGGGGTTCGGATGATAACCTGAAGGTGGATTATTAGTCATAGATGTAGTTGGATGGCGGTCTATGTATAATGTTGTAATGCCCAATCAAGTCTCAAAGGAGTCAAGATGATTAGTATATGCATGTATTGCTTTCTCGATGTTTGTCAATTGCCCCGCTGTAATTTGTTCACCTAGCATGTTATCTAACTTAAGGAGAGCCACCTCTAGTGAACTATGGATCCTGGTCCTTTCTTTACATACAATCTACAAACTGTTTACTGCTTTGTGTTTACTTTCTGCAAACTATTACTTCTTTCTATTCGACACGTTTAATCCTTTGTTTTCAGCAAAATACGGTGAGATTGAAAACCTCATCGCAACTTGGGGACAAAGTTTTGTGGTTGTATTGTGCAGGTCTCCACGTTGCTACTAGCACCGGTAGTGCGCCCTGCCAAAGCTCAGCTAGTAACACCTTTGGGGTGTTTCCTTGCTCCTACTGGTTCGATTAAACCTTGGTTCCATAACTAAGGGAAACTTGCTGCTGTGCTCATCATACCTTCCTCTCGGGGTTCCCAATGAGCTCTACATCAACACCGCCATCAAGCATTTTTCTGGGCGCCGTGCATTGAGCCATCAAGCATTTTTCTGGAGCCGTTGCCGGGGAGTCAAGGACATCTTCACAATGGGAGTCCCGCATAACCAATCTCTTTACTTTGTTATTTTTGTTTTGCTTAGTTTTCTTTTTGTTTTGTTTGCTTGTTTTGTTATTCAAAAACACAAAAAAAATAGTTTTACTAGTTTGCTTTCTTATTTGAAAACCCAAAAAAATGACTACTCTTGAAAACACTAAGTTGTGTGACTTCACTAGCACCAACAACAATGATTTTATGAGCACACCTATTGCTCCACCTGTGCCTAAAGATACTTTCTTTGAGATAAAACCTGCTTTGCTCAATCTTGTTATGAGAGAACAATTTTCCGGTATTGGTAATGAAGATGCTGCTTCCCATCTAAATAACTTTGTTGAACTTTGTGAGATGCAAAAGCATAGGGATATAGATGGTGATATTATTAAGCTGAAATTGTTTCCTTTCTCTTTGAGAGGAAAAGCTAAATAATGGTTGAATTCCTTAACTAGGAATAGTATTGATTCTTGGACTAAGTGCAAAGATGCTTTTATTGGAAAATACTATCCTGCTGCTAAGATTATATCCATGAGAAGTGAAATAATGAAGTTTAAACAACTTGATAATGAGCATGTTGCTCAAGCTTGGGAAAGAGAAGATGAAATTGCTAGAAACATTAGTGTTTCTACTATTACCACCACTAGTGTTGAGGCTAGTAATAGTTCTAATACTTTAGATGATAAATTTGATATTGATCTTGATGGTTGCAACATCTCTGAAGTTATTAAGTTCCTACAAAAGCTTTCTAAAAGTCCTAATGCTAGTGCTATGAACATGGCTTTTACAAAACACATTACTGATGCTCTCATAAAGATTAAAGAAGAAAAGATGAAACATAAAGCTTCTATTCCTATAAAACAAGAAGATGGTTGGGAACCCATCATTAATATGAAAGTGAATGACTTTGATTTCAAAGCTTTATGTGATCTTGATAGTAGTGTTTCTATTATACCTAGAAGGATTTATGATATGCTTGATTTGCCTCCACTTGAAGATTGTTATTTGAATGTCCCACTTGATAATAATGCTAAAAAGAAACTCATGGGGAGTCTTAATGATGTTCTTATTATGGTTAACAATTCCTATGTCCCCGTTGATTTCTATGTTTTGGATGTTGAATGCAATGCTTCTTGTCCTATTACTTTGGGAAGACCTTTTCTTAGAACTGTTGGTGCCATCATTGATATGAAAGAAGGCACCATTAAATATCAACTCCCACTCAAGAATGTTATACAACACTTCCCTAAAAAGAGATAAAAGATTTCTTTTTCTTCTCCTATGAAAACAAAATTTGGTCTTAATGCTTCTTCATTTGAGAACACTTGATTCTTTCTTTGCTTCTTATGCCTAACTTAAAGGCGTTAAAGAAAAGTACTTATTGGGAGATAAACCAAAAGTTTTAGATGAGTCTTGGAAGTTATTACTTCAGTAATAACCTCTCCTTATCCTTTTTATTTGCTTTTTGTGCCAAGAGTAACCTCTAATGAGAGAGAAGTAATGATTGGAAAAGTTGCTGTCCCAAAACAGATTTCTATGCTTCACCGTAAAAATTCGTGTAAACTCTCTGAACGTCTTTTTGAGGCATGAATTTTTTTGCTTCTGCACCAGGTTGTTATCTAACTTTCGTTAGTTCAACACTTTTTTATTTGAGCAACAGAAGGTCTTTGAAAAAATTCGTCTTTACCTGCTGGTCTGTTTTGACAGATTTCTGCCATTTTCTGCATTTGCTTCTTGTTTGTTCCTTTTTGAGTTCTTTTGGGGAATTGAGCTTTTTGAGGGAAGTGCTACAGTATCTAGTGTTATAGTGGAAGTTTATTTGGTGTTATAACTGAACCTTAAGACTTATTTATCTTGAGTGCACTAATGTTGCTAATAAAGATTGTGTGAAGTTTTGTATGAAGGAAAATTTTCAGGTGTATGGAAGGAATGAGTAATGAGATGAAGGATGGACTAAAGCTCAAGCTTAGGGATGCCACGCGTGTCACCCCAAGAAATATCCAAGAAGTACAAGCGTCAAAGCTTGGGGATGCCCAAGGTATCCCCTTCTTCATCAATAAAAATCCCAGGTTTCTTCCAAACGCTTCATTTTTATTATTTCATGCACAGTTGTGTTGTTCTTGGAGCTTCTTCTTTTTCGTTTTCGTTTTGGTTTTTAGTTTGCTTGGTTTTCTTAGTTTTATGAATAAATTGGTTGAACCCCCTATTTCATACATTGGTTTGCAAATAGTTTGGTTTGGTTTGGAAAAGAGTAGGAAAGTTCACGCTTATGTGATAAAAAGAGCTTGTTTTTGACTGTGGCCTATGCTCTGTCATGCCATGCTTGATATTTTTTTGGCTTTATGCTTAGTATTCTTTTCTGTAGCATGAATTGTTATAAACAATTGAGATTGCTTAATGTACCTTGGATGAATCATGCGTTGTTTTAGCATATTAAAGCATAGTATAGTGGTATTCTCCTTTGATGCTTTATTAGGGTTGACTTGGCGCATGCTCACATCATGTTATGACTATATAAAATCACCATAGCCTTTATGATCCTTTAGTTTTCAACTTCTAGTATCACTTTATGCTTTGATCAATGATGTTTTGTCGCTCTACATGATTATGGCCATTATTGCTCTCTTAGTTTGTCGCTCCTAGTCTTTTGCTAGCCTCCACAACCAAGTATGAGTTCCACTCATGCATCCAACTCCCTAAACCAAGTTATTCCAAAGAGTCCACCATACCTACCTACTAGCTTATGCTATTCCAAGTATATTCATGCTTTTGTTTACCTTCCAAATTAAACTTGTTATGAGAAAACTAGTGATTAAAGCTCTCATGAACTTGATGGCACACTTTACTTTATTGCCTCTAATAAACTTGAACCATTGGGTACTTCTTTGTTGCGTATATGCTTGCGCTTTATGAGTTGAAATTAGCAGAACCATGTTTCATGGGGAACGCTTTCAACATTGTACTTGTACATCGTACCCCGTTGATATCATGTTCTTTTGCTTACGGATCCCGGCGGTGTGAAATAAAAGTGGAACTTGTAAGATCATGGAGTTTGTATGTGTGTTAGAGAAACGCTTGGGCCGCTAGCCTAAGCCATGCCTAATCATGGTGGAAACTTGCAGCATCACCATAATGAGCACTCTATGAAGCATCCTCAATAAAAACCTATGCAAATAGCAAATAAAAAGATCACTGAGATGCTCATTATGCCTTGCCTTGTCATTTTGATTATGGGAAAGCTCTCGTATCATGTGCAAGGGTACCGGTGGCGGTTCTTAATGATACACATATACTTACAATGACAAGAGCTTACTCGTGACTGAAGTTGAGTAGCATGAGGATCGGTCTTCGTAAGTAAGGGGCATGAGATTTCGGTTTATAACTTGTCAAGCATATCCTCTTAGTTGTGTCACTTTAACCTTAATCACCTTCAAGATGCTTATGATAGGGGCAATGAGAGCTGAAAGCTATAAGTACCATAATTTTTGGAAGCTCTTTATGAGACTTGAATCCCTACTTCCTTTTACAAAGGCCTTTCTTCCACCATTATATTGAGTCTCCACCTTCTATCTTTATGCACCTACTTTGAGAGCATAGTGGCCATTCTTAGTTCTATGTGCATTGTCCCAAGACTAGTTGATTGATGCATAACTTGTTATTGCTTGTTTTAAACTATTGTATCTAGTCACTCTTATGAACTTTGAAGGTGTCCTATGCATTTATATTTGCTACTCTAATGAGGGACAAGCTGAATACTATTATGCTATGTTTTCTTTATGTGAAACAAACAAACGTCTTGCAAAGCATTGTTATTCATGAATCTTTTGTTTGTGACTTTTCGTGTTGCATCATAGTTTCTTTGCTTATTGCTAGAACTTTGTCTTTCATGTTATGATTGAAGTACTATGATCCCAGCTTTGAATGTTTTGCAAATACTTTGATCAAGTCTTTGATGGTGCATGTCACCTCAACAATTATTCTTTTTATCACTTACCTACTCGAGGACGAGCAGGAGTTAAGCTTGGGGATGTTGATACATTGCAAATGTATGTATAATTTTTGATGTTCCATGCTTGGTTTTATCCACTTTCTTGTGTTTTGTTCCAACTTTGGAGTACTTTTCATATGATTCCTTGGACTAACCTATTAACAAGAGCCACAGTGCCAGCTGCCTGTTTTCTGTTGTTTTTGGTTCCAGGAAAGTCAGAAAATGAATATTCTCGGAATTGGATGGGACAAAAGCCAAAGTGCCTATTTTTCCGGAAGTCATCAGATGCTAGAATACGAGACGGAGAGGGGCCAGGGAGCCACCACACCACCTGGCAGCGGCGGGCTCGCCCAGCCAGTGGTGTGGCCTCTCCCGACACCCCCTCGGCCTCTCCTTCCGCCTATATATTGCCCTCGAGATGAAAACCCTAAGGGCCCGATCAAAAATCCACGAAAGAGTCTGGAGCCGCCGTCATCTCCATCCCTAGACCGGGAGGGATCTGAAGCTCTTCCCGGCACCCTGCCGGAGAGGGGAATTCACCCTGGAGGCCTTCTTCAGCACCATGCAAGCCTCCGGTGTGATGCGTGAGTAGTTCATCCTTGGACTACGGATCCATGTAGTAGCTAGATGGCTGGTTCTCCTCCTTTGTGCTTTCATGTCTAGATCTTGTGAGCTCCATTCATGATCAAGATCATCTATTTGTAATTCTTCATGTTGTGTTTGCGGGGATCCAATGGATATTGAGATGCTATTTCAGATTGATTATTGATTCTATAATGTCTTTGTTATTTGTGATCTTGCATGCTTTCCGTTGTTAGTAGCTATCTTGGCCAAGTAGATGCTAGCAACTCCAAGAGTTAGTATTTATGCTCGATAGAGGGTTCATGCCTCCGTAATGGGGAAGTGACAAATCTATAAGGTACTAGATGTCTTTGTTGCTACTAGGCGAAAACAACAATCCTTTGTTCATAGAACAATCATATTATTTACTTTACGCGGTTAAGAAGCAATAATCTGTTGCTTGCAACTTAATACTGGAGGGGGGTCGGATGATAATCTGAAGGTGGATTATTAGTCATAGATGCAGTTGGATGGCGGTCTATGTATAATGTTGTAATGCCCAATCAAGTCTCAAAGGAGTCAAGATGATTAGTATATGCATGTATTGCTTTCTCGATGTTTGTCAATTGCCCCGCTATAATTTGTTCACCCAGCATGTTATCTAACTTAAGGAGAGCCACATCTAGTGAACTATGGATCCCGGTCCTTTCTTTACATACAATCTACAAACTGTTTACTGCTTTGTGTTTACTTTCTACAAACTATTACTTCTTTCCATTCGATGTGTTTAATCCTTTGTTTCAGCAACACACGGTGAGATTGACAACCTCATCGTAAGTTGGGGACAAAGGTCTGTGGTTGTGTTGTGCAGGTCTCCACGTTGCTACTAGCACGGGTAGTGCGCCCTGCCAAGGCTCAGCTAGTAACACCTTTGGGGTGTTTCCTTGCTCCTACTGGTTCGATTAAACCTTGGTTTCATAACTGAGGGAAACTTGTTGCTGTGCTCATCATACCTTCCTCTTGGGGTTCCCAACGAGCTCTACATCAACACCGCCATCAAGCATTTTTCTAGGCGCCGTGCATTGAGCCATCAAGAGGTGTAGCTTCTTCTACATCAAAGCCAGTGGGTCTCAGTGGCGTAGAGTGGCGTGGTATCGGTGGTGGACACATGATGATGGACAAGCACATGGTGGAGGAGTTGCCTGGCATCATGGCAACATTGTCGATGGCCTAGATGAGGATGTTGTGGATCTCCTCCCTCATTGGTCGATGGTATGATGATAGTGGAAGCTTTTCGAGTGTGTGCATGTCGTGTGTGCTGAGGGTCAGCAGGAACGAACGTGTGCTCCTAGCTTAGGCATAGGGTGACTTGGTGATGCCCTGAGACTAGTTGATGAGGCATTGTTGTGAGTCTAGGGCACAAGGCCCTGATGGCATAATTCCCCATTGTCGGGTTTGTAGGTGTAGATTGGTGGTTTAGGTTTGTTTGATGTATGTTCTTTCTTGACATTAGTTAAATAAATTAGTAATAAAGGTTGTATGCATCTTTCTATGCACATGCCGGAATTACACCAGGATTCATATCACTAATTAAACATATCAAATAGGGAAATTTAATTTTTACCCTTTGCGTACGACGAATGGCTCTAGAGCTGCAAAGCGTTGCTGCCATCGTCCTGTGCCCTAAGTCACCACTTCCCACGATCTCCAAATGTGCAAGATCCATCTCCGCACCAGACCCGGTTCACATCGACCACGGAAGGCATGCCAACAACAACCGGGACTCACGAACTTCGCTTCTAGCCACGAGAGCACGACATGATAGGGGACAACGACCGGGAGGGGGGACATGAGAGTGATGAGGTGTCCCCACAATGGAGAACAACGGGCTAAGGGATGCACTAGGGGCACGACGGTGGGCGGAGGAACAAAGAGAGAGAGAGAGAGAGAGAGAGAGTGAGAGAGAGAGAATTGCACGAAAATGATCTCTAAACCATTTTTAAAAAGGTATACACAATTGTTTAGGATAAACCGAACAGTATACATGTCTAAAGATGAAAAATGTTTCCTTGCCAATTAAACCCCACAAGCTGGCATTAGAAGAAGAAACAAGCAGGCGTGGTTACGACCTAGAAAACGAAGCAAAAAAGAGTATACATCTAATGGGCTATCTTATCACCTTCGGTCCATTTAAGCTGGTCTGAGGTAAAGCCACGTGGTTATTGTCCTACCATTGAAGGTTCACTTTTTTCATGTTTGAACTGCTATAGCGCGTTCTCGAAAGTCTGAAAAAACAAAATTGTCAGGGAAAAAAGAAAAATATGCAATATACTGGCAACTTACATTTTGGTCTGCACTGAGAGACAAGCGAGGGCACTTTTGTCCTTATAATTTCCATAAAAAAATATCCACTATTCTAAGATCAAACAAATTGTTTCGCGAAAAAAGATCAAACAAATTAAACGTGACGTCATTGAACACAGACTGCACTCTGCATCGCGAAAAGGTTTTCCCGATGAAAGCAAATCCGCCGTATGTGGCCAAGGAAACTTTTGCACATACTAGCTAGGATGAAAAGTGATCTTCATTTGGCTCCTCCTCTAACTCGTCCTTTCCTTTTCCTTTGTGTATACGAGATGAAGAAGAAGAAGTGTACCTCCATCGTTCATGCCCGCCTGGCCAACCATGTTTCTTCTGCTACCATCTCCTCATTCCATTGTCGTCGTCTTGAGCTTAAGCTTTCGTGTGACACGCGCCACCGGTTGGTTCTCTACATCACTACATGCCCATGAATTTTTTTTCTACTCAATGCAGTTTCGATGTTAAGTTGGAGTGCCATAAATGTGCTGACGTGTATGTGTATCATTCCCTAACGGAATACCTTTTTTTTTTGACATGTTCCCTAACGGAATACTGATCCAACAAAGAGAAGTGATTTAAAGCCATTTTATTGCTAAAGCCCAACACAATAAAAAGCTGCTTTCGAACAAACAATATTTTTCTATGACTGGCACGTCTACGTGTGTGATCAAAAGCCGCTAACAATATTTGTCCACGGGTTCACTCGAGGAGGCACCACAGACATACCGCACGCCTATATAATGGCACCTCGCAAGCTTCGTGCTTCATCATCGGAAGCTTTTCCATCCACCAAACTAGCTAAGCTAAAGAAGAAAACCTTCCGAGATCCATCCACTGCGAGCGAGAGCTTCGAACATGGCCATGAAGGTTCTCGCATTGGGCCTGCTGGTCCTTGCATGTGCAACAACGACCGCCCTCGGCTGCAGCGGCGGAAGTCCGTGCCCGGGCAACCAATGCTGCAGCAAGTACGGGTATTGTGGCCTTGGAGGTGACTACTGCGGGGCCGGCTGCCAGAGTGGCCCGTGCTATGGTAAAAGAGCCAACGTCGATGGAAATGTCATTCCTGGCAATGCTTGCAGCAGCAGCAGTCCGTGCCCCAGCAATCAATGCTGCAGCAAGTGGGGGTATTGTGGCCTAGGCGGTGACTACTGCGGCTCCGGCTGCCAGAGTGGGCCGTGCACCGGAGCCAAGCTCAATGAAAAAGTTGTGCCCGGCAACGCGTGCAGCAGCAGCAGTCCGTGCCCTAGCAACCAATGCTGCAGCAAGTGGGGATATTGCGGCCTCGGCGGCGACTACTGCGGGTCCGGCTGCCAGAGCGGGCCGTGCACCGGAGCCAAGCTCAATGAAGATGATGTGCCCAACGCGTGCAGCAGCAGCAGTCCGTGCCCTGGCAACCAATGTTGCAGCCAGTGGGGTTACTGTGGCACCACCATCGACTACTGTGGTGCTGGCTGCCAGAGCGGCCCGTGCTCCGGAGGCAAACTCCTCTCTGATGAAATGTGGTAGACATCGGTGTGCATGTCGTAGTGCTATGTGTCGATCTGCCTCCAATAAATGGCCTGATGCATGGATGTCTCAAAGGGGCCCATTTGTATGTGTAATAAAGATGGACTGCGGTCCAGTCCTTTTTTAGTGAAACATATGTATCGAACTACTGGAACTGCATTGGTTGCATGTGATCTACGCTTGGATCGGTCGCTAGGGACAGAGAACCAACAGTCACGGTATGTTGGCCTATCCAAGAGATGTTTCTTTAATCCCCGCTATACAATTCAGCCAAAGCTAATTTCATCACTGGTATAGGATTGCGACGGGCTCCGTCGGTAGGGCCAGAGCAACGAGAGTCATGGTATGTTCGCATATCGTGGTGAATTTTTATTTGTTTTGCTAGAAATCAGGCATCTGATTTTTAGTTATGTCTCAGTCGTCTCTCTCACCATTCATACCTCGTGATTCGTGCAGTGTGAAAGTTACATATGAGTTGCAACTAGGTGGGAATTTAATAAATTGCAACTAGGTTGTAACTGGAAATTTAATAAATTGTCACTAGGTTGCAACTGATAATTGGTATAAATTTTATAAGTTGCAAATAGTTTGCAACTGATAATTAGCACAAAATAATAGGATTACGTCAATGACCAAGACATAACTAAAAATGAGGCGCCTGAGATCTAGACGCTCCCATTTTTTATAGCTTGTATTTGGAACTGAGAACTTCGTCATATAAGGCCATGTTTGTTTAATCCCTTGTCCTAAAGGAATAGAGTGGATTTAGGGGATTTTACTTGCAAGGGATTTAAACCCCCTCAATCCCTTTCAATCCACTTCAATTTCAACTAAACCAAACAAGTCCTAAAAGACTTCATGCCTAAAAAAATAACTTTCAATCACCCAACAGTAGGCGACATGGGGTGCAATGCCGCCGGTAGCTCCCAAGCCCCCTCCCTCCTCCTCGTCACTGGAGGATCCGCTAGGCGAATCCTGGCCCTCGTTCAGTGGTGACACATCATGAGGTGGTGGCTTAGTGGCATGTTGTTGTGGAGGCGCGGTGCGAACACAGACGGTGATGACGCATGGGATGCAGACTCCGCGGCAGAGGCACCCTCCTGCCACAGCTGTGACCTCTAGCCTGCTCATGACCCATATGAGCATGTAGATCCTAGCTATGGCAGCAGACGTGTGTGTGGTTTATAGTTTGTGATGGTTGCTAGGCACCATGCTGGTGCCGGCGGCCGACCAGGTGGCGGTGGCTCGGTGTTGGTGAGAAGCTGGTCGACCTTCTGCTTGCTGCCAAAATCTCTGGCTTGCTTCTCCTCGGCGGTGAGTCCAAAGGTGCCTCCTTGCTGCATTTCCGTGGGTGTTGGGGTTGATGGTAGGGCCGAGGAGAAATCCCTGCATGAAGGTGATGGTGGTGATGCCTGTGGGCGTCGTCACCTCCTTGGAGGCGTTATCATGGCTCTGCCCATTCCTCCCCATCTCCAGCATCGGGGGAAACCCTATATCCGTTTCCGGATTAGGCGGCAGCGGCGCGGCTGTGTTGTTCCCTCCTTAGGGCATCTTCTAGGTGGCTCGTGGAGTTCTCGGTGCGTCATTGAGTCGGTGGTGGCCACCGCATGGAGCACGGGCTCTCGGGCACTATGTACACCATCGCCGACGCTTCTTGGTCGATGCATCTGCCAGTCGGGTTCGCTCCCGTTGTTCTCTTGCCGACTCTTATGATCTTATGGGCGGACGGTACAATGGCTTGTGCCTTCCCGGAACTGAGGTCGGTCTCATCAAGTTTCCATAATCAATTGTGACATGTCCTAGAAGCTTGGTGTATCGCCCTTCTTCACAGGATACGATACAAGGCGAGTCCTTGTCGTCTAGTTGATGTTAGTTGTCTTGTAAACTGTGTGGCATCGTGTTTGTATCGTATCCTAGTGGGGTAGGCAAGGACTGTTGGGTCCGCAGCATAGAAAACAAAAAATTTCCTACGATGAGAACTACACACCAAGATCTATCTACTAGGTACAGAGCAACGGGTGGACATACATCCATCGAGAACTTACCCTCGAAGACAACGAGTTTTGTTAACGAGTAGGAACTCGTGGTTGATGTAGTCGTACACTTGCCGATCTCAAGATCGTGTGGAAGTCCGAGCGCCGCAACTCAGCAGTGCATCCGTACTCGCACACACGTTCAAGCCACCGGACAACCTCCACCTCCTCGCTCCAGCGATCCAGCGGAAGCAGCAACTCCTTCCAGACGAAATGCCACCGGAAACATGTATCTCGCTAATCCGAGACCATGGGGAAATAATTCTAGAGGGGGAGAGAGATCCTTCACGAGGAGGTATGAGGAAGAAGGAGGAAGAGGGGGGCCTTTTATAGGAGGAGGGGGGGTACCCCTCCCCATGGCCGGCGCATGGGGGGGTGACCCTTCACCTCCCCCATTCATGTGGTGGTAACCCTCCACATTAAAATGCCTCTTCACATTCCCTTTTAAAGTCCTCACTTTAAATGCATTAAAATTCTCTAAGTTTAATGCTCTCTCATTTAATAAAACTCTTTTATTATATTTATTCAGAATTTTTTTAATTACTTTAATTAACAAACATTCACATATAACCCCTTGCAATATTTCAATATCACATGCAGAACCACTTTCTGCAATTTTACCCGAAACAATTTCCGGTTTCTATCGAAACAATTCCTGCGCTTTGCAATTCTTTCGTCTGAAACATATGTGCTCCAAAATGGTGCCGGTAACTCTTAAGTGTGCCACCCTATGGTTCGCGAATAATGCAGACATGATTGAGACTCCTCTCAGATCAATAATCAGAAGCGGGATCTGGAGATCCACACTGACTCATGCATATTCAACGATGACTTCTGTGATCGTGAGAACCTTTAACGCTTGTAATTTAATCCCTTTGTCTCATGATATAATACATGTCCGAGATTCGATCATCGGTACCCAAATACCTAGTTTGATCTCATTACCGACATGCACTCTTTTCTCGTTCCCGTGATATAAGATTCTAGTGATCACATCACTTGCTTGCAAGCTACCTTAATGTGATATCATCGAGAGGGTCCAGAATATATCTATCCGTCATCGGGATTGACAAATTCCACTTTTGATCCATGAGCCTCAACATAACACCTTCGTAGCACTGAACCCATCTTTATAGTCACCCTGTTACGGTGTGACGTTTGTGAAGGGAATATGCCCGAGAGGCAATAATAAAGTGGTTATTATCTTATTCCATATTTATGATAAATGTTTATTTTACATGCTAGAATTGTATTGATCGGAAACATCAATACATGTGTGTTTAATAAACAAAAAGGGTTCCTAGTTATGCCTCTCTTATAGACTAGCTTGTTGATTAACAAGATGATCAAGGTTTCCTGATCATGGACATTGGATGTTATTAATAAGAAGGTCACACCATTGGTGGAATGATGTGATGAACATTCATCTGAAGAATAGCATTACGATCAAAGTAATTATGTTTATATTGCTATAATATCATACAAAGTAATCTTTATCCTTAGACCATGAGATCATGTTAATTGCTAACACCGGAAGAGTATCTTGATAACATCAAACGTCACACCGTAACAGGGTGACTATAAAGGTGGGTTCGATTACTTTCTGAAGGTGTTATGTTGAGGCTCATGGATCAAGAGTGGGATTTGTCTATCCCGATGACGGATAGATATACTCTGGGCCCTCTCGGTGATATCACATTGAAATAGCTTGCAAGCAAGTGATGTGATCACTAGAATGTTATATCACGTGAACGAGAAAAGAGTGCATGTTGGTAACGAGATCAAACTAGGTATGGAGATACCGATGATCGAATCTCGGACATGTAATATATCGCGGGACAAAGGGATTTAGTTACTAGCGTTAAAGGTTCTCACGATCACAGAAGTCATCGTTGAATGTGTAGGAGTCGAGATGGATCTCCAGTCCATTTGTTGATTATTGATCAGAGAGGGGTCTCGATCATGTCTGCATTATTCGCGAACCGTAGGGTGACACACTTAAGGGATACCGACACCATTTGGAGCAAATATGTTTCAGATAAAGATTTAACAAAGCACTGGAATTATTTCAATAGACACCAAATCTGTTTCGGTGAAAATGCTGAAATTGGTTCTGCAGGTAATATTGAAATGTTGCAGGGGGTTTTATGTGAATGTTTGTTAATTAAAGTAATTAAAAAAATTCTGAATAAAAATAATAAAAGGGTTTTATTAAATGAGAGAGCATTAAATTTGTAGAAATTTAATGCATTTAAAGTGGAGACTTTAAAAGAGAATGTGAAGGGGCATTTTAATGTGGAGGGGTTACCACCACATGAATGGAGGAGGTGAAGGGTCACCCCCTCCATACGTCGACCATGAAGGAGGGGCACCCCCCTCCTCCTATAAAAGGCCACCCCTCCTCACTTCTCACATACACCTCCTTGTGAAGGATCTCTCTCCCCCTCTAGTATTATTCCCCCATGGTCTTGGATTAGCGAGATACATGTTCCTGGTGGCTTTATCTAGAAAGGAGTTCTTTGCTTCCTGCTTTCTTTGGGCGAGGATGGAGGTTGTCGGGTGCGGACGTGTGTGTGATCATGGATGCCGCTGCGGTGCTTTGGACTTCTGGTGCTGGAGCTGGATCTAATGGACGTCTTTGGGCGGACCTGGACTTCATCACGATCTTGAGATCGGCAAGTGTACGACTACATCAACCACGAGTTCCTACTCGTTAACAAAGCTTGTTGTCTACGGGGGTAAGTTCTCGTTGGATGTATGTCCACCCGTTGCTTTGTACCTAGTAGATAGATCTTGGCGTGTAGTTCACACCGTAGGAAATTTTTTGTTTTCTATGTTGCGGACCCAACAGTGGTATCAGAGCCTGATCTATGCGTAGGTGCTTAGCACGGGTAGTACACATATGTTGATATGTGGGCGATGATGATCATGTTATTGCATCTTCTATGTATTTTGGATATTGGTGGCATAGTGGGATGAAGCGGCCCGGACCAACCTTACATGTCGCCATTACATGAGACCAGTTCCACCCGACATGCAACTTGTTTTGCATAAGTGGCTGGCGGGTGTCTGTCTCTCCTACTATAGTCAATATCTGATTTACAACGAGTTGCTAATAACTTAGTTATCCTCGTTGTGGTTGATGTTCGTAAGTAAGAACGGTTCTATCTCCGAAAGCCCTAAGCCACGTAAAACTTGCAATTGATAAATTAGAGGCGCCTAGTTTAGATCGTTGTTGGGCTGGTGTATTGATATGGTATTGTTGTAAGTAGATGTATGATAGATACTCTTACAACACACTCAACGTGTAAGTTCCATATACCTTGGCCTTACACACAAAGGAATGATAGAGATCATACCACGATGCAAGTGATAGAGATCAAATGCATGGACCATATCATCTCACTTTACACATTAGATGTTAGCATCTTATCTTTGCTAGTTTGGCGCTTTTCAGCAGCATTGTAAGATGATCCCTCTTTTAGATATCAAGATAAAAATGTGTTCTTCCTTAAGTATGCACCGTTTTGTGGATCATATTTCGAGACATCACGTGATGATCGGGTGTACTTGACTCTACGCTTTTATACAAACGGGTGTAAGACAGTTTTACACATGCGAGTACTAAGGTTCTTACTTGGCGAGCCTAGCATGTACAGACATGGCCTCGGAACACGGACCGAAAGGTTAAGCATGAGTCATATAGTTGATATGATGCCCATATAGATGCTCGCCTTTGAAGCTACAACAACTCACGTGATTATCAGACTTGGTGTAGTGGATTTGGTTCATGTAATCACCAAAAAGGCACGAGGGATGTCGTTTTTGAGTGGGAGTTCATTTCTAATTTGGATTAGTCGAACCAAATTTGTCATAAATTAAATCAAAGTGAATTTGCATAGTTTGTTATAGTCATTGGCATTCGTTTTCTACCTTATGCTTAGTTTTTATTTGAGATAATAGAACTATAGAATTCTGGATATTTAGTTTACGAACTGGTATCATATTGTTTTGAATGTCAATTTAAAGTTTATAAGTCCTATTGCAAACTTTCAGCAAACTCTATTTACTCCATGAAGTTTAATAAGTAGTATTAAATCAAGAGTAAGAATTCCAATGTTAGTATCTAAAGTATCATGTTTTCCTCCATGATTATTGATATTCAAAAAGTTGTTTTAATATCAAGATTATATTGGAGCTGGAAATTGTTTCAGAAACCATCATGTGTGAAAGATATTGTGATATCTGAAACAATGTTTTTGGTTGCATTATGATAGAGTATAATTTAGCAAAATACATGTTCTCATATTGTATGAGAATTTGTGAAGGATGGAGATGCTAGGCATCCGAATCTACCAAAAAGGTTTTGGGAACTGATATTATACTTGTGATTCTTCCTTATAAGCTATAGTAGCTTGATCATGAAAGTTGTCATGATAAGGATGAATAGAAGATGTAAGTAAAATGTTTACTACACTAGTAGATTACTAAAGAATGGATTTTTGAAAGAATGCCAAACATTTGATGATGGTGATCCACTTCAAAGTGCAAGTCTAAAGGTATTAGTATTTGACTATATACGCTTTGTACTATGTGTCATGTGAATAACACCACTATTGATGTTGATAGATTCTTTTAAAAGAAAAAGGAATTGCTGAAAGAGAATCTATAAAATATTTGGCAGAAAATATAAGGTTGGAGATGTCCAACTTGGGTATATAGAATATATACATTTTATGGTTGTATTCCTTGCTTGTTAAAAAAATGTGGTTCTTAGGTATTGGATACCGGTATTGGATACCGAATTGGTTGGTATGAAGTGTCATACAGGACAATGCAATTCATGAACTACAATGGCCTAAGTAAACCAGCAAGAGAATGAGTGATGATGTTCATCGAAAACAAATAAAGTGTTATTGTGTTTTTCGTTGTCATCAAACCAAGCCTTCAAGATTTGTTTAAATAATTGTTATTTTGTTCCGGTATCATGAGAACAATGGTTGTTCAAATAATTACCGTATTCCATAAAGGATGGATGAACTTTTACAAGTCTAGTTGGAGAAATCACATCCATAAACACTATTGCTAAAATGTCGCAAGACAAATGATTGAAAGATCACTTATGAAGTGACATTGCTGTTTAAATTATATTTGAAAGATAACATGAAGAAACTATTGGAGATATGCCCAAGAGGCAATAATAAAAGTGGTTATTATTATATCTTTGTGTTTATGATGAATGTTTACATCCCATGCCATAATTGTATTATAAGGAAACACTAATACATGTGTGTTTTGTAAACATAAAAGAGTCCCTAGTAAGCCTCTTGTGGAACTAGCTTGTTGATTAAATGATGATCATGGTTTCCTGATCATGGACATTGGATGTCATTAATAACAAGGTTATATCATTAGGAGAATGATGTGATGGACACACACCCATAGTAAGTGTAGCATAAGATCAAGTCATTAAGTTCGTATTGCTGTAAGCTTTCAAATGCATAGTAACCTAATCCTTCGACCATGAGGTTATGTTAATCACCATCACCGGATGGGTACTTTGATGACATCAAACACCGCTTCGTAACTGGGCGGTTATAAAGGTGTCATTGGGTATTCTGAAAGTATGTGTTGAAGCACATGGACCAAGATTGGGATTTGTCCATCCATATGACGGATAGATATTCTCTGGGCCCTCTCGGTGGAATGTCATCTAGATAGCTTGCAAGCATGTGACTAGGTCACAAGGGATGACATAACATGGAACGAGTAAAGAGTACTTATCGGTAACGAGGTAGAACTAGGTATAGAAATACCGACGATCAAACCTCGTATAAGTAGAATATCGCGTGACAAAAGGAATTGGTTTCGTATGTTAAATGGTTCTATCGATCACGAAGTCATTGTTGAGTATGTGGGAGCTATTATGGATCTCTAGATCCCGTTGATGGTTATTGATCGGAGAGGTGTCTCCATCATGTCTGCATATTCACGAACCGTAGGGTGACACACTTAAGGTTCAAAGTTGTTTTAAGTAGATATGGAATGTGCGTTGGAGAACGAATGTTGTTCGGAGTCTCGGATTGGATCCGGGACATAACGAGGAGATCCGGAATTGTCCGGAGAATAAGATTCATATATTGGGGATCATTTTCTAAGTTAGGAAATGTTCCGGAGTGTTTGTATGGAGATTCTAGAAGGTTTCAGAATGTTCTGGAAGGTTCTAGAAGAGTTTTTGGTGTTTGCTTGAAAACCAAGAAAGGGTCAAGGAAACCTTGTGGGGCAAGACATGGATTCGTGGGGGAGGAGGACTCCTCCCCCCTTCCCAACCCGTCGGCCGAGGAGGGGAGTCCTACTAGGACTCCCCCTCCCATGGCGCGCCTCCCTCCTTTAAATAGAGGGGAGGGGGCGCCCCCTCCTAGCCCTCTCATAACAAACCCTAGCCGCCGCCTCTCTCCTCTTCCTTCGCTCTGCTCCGGCTTAGGCGAAGCCCTGCAGAATTCTCTCCTCCACCACCACCACCACACCGTCGTGCTGCTGGGATTTAGTGGAGAAGATCTACTACCTCCGCTGCTCGCTGGAACGGGGAGAGGAAGGTGCCTTCGACTCCATGCGTGTGACCCATTGAAGCGCTGCGGAGCAGCGCGGAAGGATCGTCGACACGATCTTGAGATCGGCAAGTGATCGACTACATCAACCACGAGATCCAATCTCGTAACGCTTTCGGTTCTACGAGGGTTAGTACCGATCTATCTCGTTGCTCATGTCTAATAGATTAGATCTTGGCTTTTATCTAGATTAGATCTGGGTTTTGTTTGTTCTTGCGGTAGAAATTTTTTGTTTTTCCATGCTACGAACCCATCAGTGTTATCAGAGCCTTGTCTATGCGTAGATCTGTTGCACGAGTAGAACACAATGATGTTGTGGACGTTGGTGCTCGTGCCGTCTTTTGCTTTGTGTACTTTGCATCTTGCGGTATGGTGGGATAAAGCGGCTCGGGCTAACCTTACATGTCATCGCACATGAGACTTGCTCCACGCTTGACGTGTAACTTGCTTTGCACAAGTGGCTTTGCGGGTGTCTGTCTCTCCCATCATAGTATAGATCCAATATACACTTTGCACTTGATAGCACTTGTATCAACGTTGTGGTTTAGTTTCGTAGGTAAGATCCATTCTTATTCGAAAGCCCCAAACCACGTAAAACTTGCAAAGAAAATTAGAGGCGTCTAACTTGTTTTTGCAGGGTTTTTGTGATGTGATATGGCCATCATGTGATTGTGATTATATTTGATGTATGCAATGATCCTTGTTGTAATATGGCAACCGACAGGAGCCTAATGGTTGTCTTTAATTCTGTTAAGACCTGCGTGTCTATTCATCTTGTAATAGCTTTATTGCAAGTAGTTGTAATAGTTGCTGGTGATGATGGACAACCATGGAGGCGCACCACTGACCTTGACGCAATGCTGGTGATGATGGAGATCATGTCCGTGCTTTGGAGATGGAGATCAAAGGCATAAGAAGAAAGGGCCATATCGTATCACACTAATTATGAATTGCCTGTGATGTTAATCCTTTATGCATCTTGTATTGCTTAGATCACGACGGTAGCATTATAAGATGATTCCTCTCACTAAATTTCAAGTAATAAAGTGTTCGTCCTTAGTTGGCACCGTTGCTAAGACTCGTCGTCTCGAAGCATCTCGTGATGATCAGATGTGATAGATTCTACGTGTGCATACAACGGGTGCAAGCCAGATTTGCACATGCGGAAACTAAGGTTAATCTTGACGAGCCTAGCATGTACAGACAGGGTCTCGGAACACGGAATACCGAAAGGTAGAGCATGAATCATATAAGTGATATGATGAACATGAAGATTGTTCGCCGATGAAACTACATCTTCTCTCGTGAAGATCGGACTTGGTGTAGTGGACTTGGTTCGTGTAATCACTAAGACAATGTGAGGGATGTTGTTTTGAGTGGGATTTCACCTAGTTAATTTAAGAATTAAAGTAGAACTCAATTTATCATAAACTTAGTCTAAACTACATGCAAATTTGTTGTAGATTATGGCGAATCTCTCCATCAATTTCAATGCGTTCCTAGAGAAAGAAAAACTTAAGAACAATGGAAGCAACTTCACGGACTGGTTCCCTAGACTAAAGATCGTCCTCAGGGCTGGTCAGTTGACCTATGTGCTCGAAGCACCACTAGGTGACCCACCTGCAGAAGATGCCACCGATGACGTAAAGAATGTTTATGCCACTCGGAAACATCACTATTCCACAGTTCAGTGTGCCATCATGTACGGTTTAGAATCGGAGCTTCAGAAGCGCTTTGAGCACCATGACCCGTTTGAGATCATTAAGGAGCTCAAGCTCATTTTTGAGACTCGCGCGGCCATGGAAAGGTATGAGGCTTCCGACAAGTTCTTTACCTGTAAGATGGAAGAGGGTAGCTCCGTTAGCGAGCACGTACTCACCATGTCTAGGTACGCAAACAAACTCCGAGAGTTGGGGATACCGATTCCTAATGAGTTAGGAATTCATCGTTTCCTCCAATCACTGCCACCAAGTTACAAGAACTTTGTGATGAACTACAATATGAAGTGCATGAACAAGACGTTGCCTGAACTATCGTCCATGCTGAAAACTACTGAAGTGGAGATCATGAAGGAGCACCAAGTGTTGATGGTCAATAAGACCACCAATTTCAAGAGACGGGGCAAGCCTAAGAACAGGGGCAACTTCAAGAAGGACGGCAAGAAAGCTGCCGCACCTGCTAAGAAGCCCAAGGCTGGTCCTAAGCCTGAAACTGAGTGCTTCTACTGCAAGGGTGCTGGTCGCTAGAAGCGTAACTGCCCCAAATACCTGGTAGATCTGAAGAACGGCAACATCAAGAAGAAAGGTATATTCGATATACATGTTATTGATGTGTATCTTACTAGTAATCGTAGTAGTGCCTGGGTATTTGATACTGGTTCGGTTGCTCATATTTGTAACACGAAACAGGAGCTGCGAAATAAACGAAGACTGGCAAGAGACGAGGTGACGATGCGCGTTGGAAATGTCTCCAAGGTTGATGTGATCGCCGTCGTCACGCTCCCTCTACATCTACCATCGGGATTAGTTTTAAATTTAAATAATTGTTATTTGGTGCCTGCGTTAAGCATGAACATTATATCTGGATCTTGTTTATTGCGAGACGGTTACTCTTTTAAATCTGAGAATAAAGGTTGTTCGATTTATATGAGTAATATCTTTTATGGTTATGCACCTGAGATGAATGGTTTATTCTTATTGAATCTCGATAGTGGTGATACACATGTTCACAACATAGATGCTAAACGAATAAAATTGAATGATAATTCTACATACATGTGGCACTGTTGTCTTGGTCACATTGGAGTGAAGCGTATGAGGAAACTCCATTCTGATGGACTTCTTGAATCACTTGAAAGATGCGAAGCATGTCTAATGGGAAAATGACTAAGACTCCATTCTCTGGAATAATGGAGCGAGCTACAGACTTATTGGAAATAATACATACCGATGTGTGCGGTCCAATGAGTGTAGCATCGCATGGTGGATATCGTTATGTTCTCACTTTCACGGATGACTTAAGTAGATATGGGTATGTCTACTTTATGAAACATAAGTCCGAAACTTTCGAGAAGTTTAAGGAATTTCAAAGTGAAGTGGAAAATCATCGTAACAAGAAGATTAAGTTTTTGCGTTACGACGGAGGTGAATATCTGAGTTACGAGTTTGGCATGCATTTAAAGAAATGTGGAATACTTCGATTGACACCGCCGGGAACACCACAACGTAATGGTGTGTCCGAACGTCGTAATCGAACTCTCTTAGATATGGTTCGGTCTATGATGTCTCTTACAGATTTACCGCTATCATTTTGGGTCTATGCATTAGAGACAGCCGCATTCACTTTAAATAGGGCACCATATAAATCCATTGAAACGACACCGTACGAATTGTGGTTTGGTAAGAAACCTAAGTTGTCATTCCTTAAAGTTTGGGGTTGCGAAGCGTATGTAAAGAAGTTACAACCTGATAAGCTTGAACCCAAAGCGGAGAAATGCGTCTTCATAGGATACCCGAAAGAAACAATTGGGTATACCTTCTATCATAGATCCGAAGGCAAAGTTTTCGTTGCCAAGAATGGATCCTTTCTTGAGAAGGAATTTCTCTCGAAAGAAGTGACTGGAAGGAAAGTAGAACTCGACGAGGTTATTGAACCTTCTCTCGGAGTTGAGAGTAGCGCAGCACCAGAAGATGTTTTGTGCCTTTGCACCAACCGGAGAGGAAGCTAATGATGCTGATCATGAAACTTGAACGGTTCTGCTGAACCTCGCAGTCAACGAGGGTTCGTACCACTCTGATTGGTATGACTCGCCTTGAGCGTCATGTTGGTGGACAACACCGATGACCTGCGGACGTATGAAGAAGCTATGGTGAGCCCAGATTCTGACAAATGGCTAGAAGCCATGAAATCCGAAATGGGATCCATGTACGAAAACCAAGTATGGACTTTGGTAGACTTACCGGATGGCCGTAAGGCTGTCGAGAACAAATGGATTTTCAAAAGAAAAACAAATGCTGATGGTAATGTTACCATCTATAAAGCTTGGCTTGTCGTGAAAGGGTTCCGACAAATTCAAGGAGTTGACTACGATGAGACTTTCTCACCAGTAGCGAAGCTAAAGTCTGTGAGGATTTTGTTAGCAATCGCTGCATATTTCGATTATGAGATTTGGCAGATGGATGTCAAAACGGCGTTCCTTAATGGTGACATTGAGGAAGAGTTGTATATGGTACAACCCAAGGGTTTTGTCGATCCTAGTGATGCTGACAAGGTATGCAAACTTCAGCGCTCCATTTATGGACTGAAGCAAGCATCCCGGAGTTGGAATCAACGTTTTGATAAGGTAATCAAAAACTTTGGATTTATACAAACTTATGGAGAAGCTTGTATTTACAAGAAAGTGAGTGGGAGCTCTATAGCATTCCTAGTACTATATGTAGATGACATATTGTTGATTGGGAATGATATAGAACTTCTTAATAGCGTTAAAGCCTATTTGAATAATAGTTTTTCGATGAAGGATCTTGGCGAAGCGGCATATATTCTAGGCATCAAGATTTATAGAGATAGATCAAGACGCCTAATAGCGCTTTCACAAAGTACATACTTAGACAAAGTTCTAAAGAAGTTTAGAATGGAAGAGAGCAAGAAAGGGTTCATGCCCATGTTGTCAGGTAAGACCTTGAGTAAGACTCAAAGTCCGGCTATGGCAGAAGATACAGAAAATATGAATATTATTCCCTATGCCTCGGCCATAGGTTCTATCATGTATGCCATGCTGTGTACAAGACCGGATATAACACATGCTGTTAGTTTGACTAGCAGATATCAAAGTGATCCTGGAATGGAACACTAGGCAATCAAGAATATCCTAAAGTACCTGAATAGGACTAAGGATATGGTTCTTTCTTATGGAGGTGATGAATAGCTTGTTGTAAACGGTTACACTGATGCTAGTTGGAACACCGATCCAGATGACTCGAAGTCACAGTCTGGATACGTATTTATTTTGAATGGTACTGCAGTGAGCTGGAGGAGTGCCAAGCAAAGCGTTGTGGCAAAATCTTCAACTGAATCGGAATACATAGCTGCTTCGGAGGCTGCACAAGAAGCCATATGGATGAAGGAGTTCATTACTGAACTTGGCGTGGTTCCCAGTGCGTTGGACCCGATGGCCATCTACTGTGACAACACAGGTGCCATAGCTAATGCATAGGAGCCAAGGTCACATAGCAAGCTGAAGCACATCAAGCTACGTTTCCATGCTATTCGCGAGTATGTCCGAGATGGTGACATAAAGATTTGCAAAGTACACACTGATCTGAATGTGGCAGATCCGTTGACTAAACCTCTCCCTAGAGCAAAGCATGACCAACACCAGAACGCCATGGGTGTTAGGTATATTACCATGTAATCTAGATTATTGACTCTAGTGCAAGTGGGAGACTGTTGGAGATATTCCCAAGAGGCAATAATAAAAGTGGTTATTATTATATCTTTGTGTTTATGATGAATGTTTACATCCCATGCTATAATTGTATTATAAGGAAACACTAATACATGTATGTTTTGTAAACATAAAAGAGTCCCTAGTAAGCCTCTTGTGGAACTAGCTTGTTGATTAAATGATGATCATGGTTTCCTGATCATGGACATTGGATGTCATTAATAACAAGGTTATATCATTAGGAGAATGATGTGATGGACACACACCCATAGTAAGCGTAGCATAAGATCAAGTCATTAAGTTAATTATTGCTGTAAGCTTTCAAATGCATAGTAACCTAATCCTTCGACCATGAGGTTATGTTAATCACCATCACCGGATGGGTACTTTGATGACATCAAACACCGCTTCGTAACTGGGCGGTTATAAAGGTGTCATTGGGTATTCTGAAAGTATGTGTTGAAGCGCATGGACCAAGATTGGGATTTGTCCATCCATATGACGGATAGATATGCTCTAGGCCCTCTCGGTGGAATGTCATCTAGATAGCTTGCAAGCATGTGACTAGGTCACAAGGGATGACATAACATGGAACGAGTAAAGAGTACTTATCGGTAACGAGGTAGAACTAGGTATAGAGATACCGACGATCAAACCTCGGATAAGTAGAATATCGCGTGACAAAAGGAATTGGTTTCGTATGTTAAATGGTTCTATCGATCACGAAGTCATCGTTGAGTATGTGGGAGCTATTATGGATCTCCAGATCCCGCTGATGGTTATTGATCGGAGAGGTGTCTCCATCATGTCTGCATATTCACGAACCGTAGGGTGACACACTTAAGGTTCGAAGTTGTTTTAAGTAGATATGGAATGTGTGTTGGAGACCGAATGTTGTTCGGAGTCTCGGATTGGATCCGGGACATCATGAGGAGATCCGTAATTGTCCGGAGAATAAGATTCATATATTGGGGATCATTTTCTAAGTTAGGAAATGTTCCGGAGTGTTTGTATGGAGATTCTAGAAGGTTTCGGAATGTTCTAGAAGGTTCTAGAAGAGTTCTTGGTGTTTGCTTGAAAACCAAGAAAGGGTCAAGGAAACCTTGTGGGGCAAGACACGGATTCGTGGGGGAGGAGGACTCCTCCCCCCCTTCCCAACCCGCCGGCCAAGGAGGGGAGTCCTAGTAGGACTCCCCCTCCCATGGCGCGCCTTCCTCCTTTAAATAGAGGGGAGGGGGCGCCCCCTCCTAGCCCTCTCATAACAAACCCTAGCCGCTGCCTCTCTCCTCTTCCTTCCCTCTGCTCCGGATTAGGCGAAGCCCTGCAGAATTCTCTCCTCCACCACCACCACCACACCGTCGTGCTGCTGGGATTCCATGGAGAAGATCTACTACCTCCGCTGCTCGCTGGAACAGGGAGAGGAAGGTCTGCTTCGACTCCGCACGTGTGATTGCTGAGCTGAACGCGGCGCCGGAAGGATCGTCCACACGATCTTGAGATCGGCAAGTGATCGACTAAATCAACCATGAGATCCAATCTCGTAACGCTTTCGGTTCTACGAGGGTTAGTACCGATCTATCTCGTTGCTCATGTCTAATAGATTAGATCTTGGCTTTTATCTAGATTAGATCTGGGTTTTGTTCGTTCTTGCGGTAGATATTTTTTGTTTTTCCATGCTACGAACCCATCAGAAACTCCATGTTGATGGATTTTTGGAGTCTTTGATTTTGATCAATTGACGCATGTGAGACTTTCCTCGAGATAATTGAAACTCCGTCCATAGGCCAGAGAGGAACGGATGACTAGCTTATTGGAAATCGTGCATGCTGATGTGCATAGTCCATTATGTGTAGCCATATGCGATGGATCTTTTTGCTTCATATGCTTTCTCCAAAAATTTGAGTGAATATATCTGTATATTTACTTAACAAGGAAGAAGTATGAAACATTTGAAAATTGTTCAAAGACTTTCAAGATGAAGTGGAAAATCATTGTAACAAGAAAATAAAGAGTTTATGATTCGATCATAAAGGAAGATATTTGAGTTACATGTTTAGCAAAAACACCTAAGACTTGAGGAATTGTTCCATGATTTGTGTTTCCCGATAAACCATAGGAGTATGGCATATTCGAGAGATAAAATCAAACCATGTTTGACATGGTAAGATCAAGGGTGTCATTTATAAAACTGCCATTATGTTTTAAGGATTGAAGCTTTAGAGACTACCGCTTTTACACTGAAAAGAGCACCATCGTGATCCATTGAAATGACACCATATGAGTTATGGTTTGGGATAAAACCCGAATTGTCTTTTCTTAAATTTTGGTATGCTATGCATAAGTAAAATGTTTACAACCAAAGTCGGATAAGCACGTCTTTGTAGGTTATCCCAAAGAATTTGTTGGGAATTTCTCCATAACACCAAGGACAAAGAGTTTGTTACTTGGAACGTCAAGTTTCTTGAGAAGGAATTTTTCGTGAAAAGTTAAGTGGGAGGACAATAGAACTTTGATAAGGTTGTTGAACCTTAGCTATATGTGCTAAATGGCGCTTGGAAGAAGTGTCCGGTGGCGGCCACAATGCTCATGGCTCGTGATTACAAAGGTGTGATCTCGGAGATTAGAGTTCCTATAGAACCGTGTGGGTTAAGAATCAAATAGTAAGATTTGATAAGCAAGTCGTTATTGTTTTGACAATGATGAACCGACTACATGCAAAGAAGCGATGATGGGCCCTGACTCCATAAAATGACTAGAAGTCATAGAATCCGTGATAGTATCCATACACGAGAAAACAAGTTTCTGAACTTGGAAGACCCTCCGGAAAGGCGTGAAGCCTATCGGTCGTGTTTGGATCTATAAAGAAATAAGACATGGATGTTTAACATCTATGAAATAGTCGACATGTCGGAAAGAAGTTTACGACAATGTTCAAGGAGTTGACTATGACAAGATTTGATCTTTCATAGCGATATATAGTCTTGACGGATTAATGTAGCAACCACTACATATAATTTGGTATATGGTAGTTGAATAAACAAAACAAGGTTCTTCTAATAGAACGGTAACCTAGGACATGTACATGACATGGTCCGAAGGGTTTTGGTAATTCAAAGGGTGCTAAAAGGGCATGTAAACTTCAATAGTTGAAATAAGCATAGCGGAGTTGGAATCTTCACCATGATGAAACTGTTAAAAGAGTTTAAATTCATCGGAGATGATGAAGATGCTTGCATTTTCAAGAAATTAAGTGGGACCGCTGAGACATATTTCTAATACATTATGTAGAGGACATATTGTTGATTGGAAATGATGTATCTTGTATTGACACAAGTTAAGAATTTCATTAAAATAAGATTTCGATGAAAGACTTGGGCAAACCCGGAATATTAGGCATCAATATCTATATGGATAGATTAAGGCGCTAATATGGTTGTGCCAGACATACATATATGAGATATTGAAAGGGTTCAATATGGAAACAACAAGAAAGGTTCTTGCTGCATGGAAATGATTGTATCAAAATTCAAGTGTTTCAACACTTGGTGAGTAAAATCACATGAAGATTTTGATCGATTATACCCTGATATGTATATCTCCAGAATGTCCTATGCTCTAAATGTTATGAGCATATACCAGAATGATTCATAATATGATCATTAGACAATAGTAAAGATATTCTTATGAGCATTGGAAGAACTAAGAATATATAATGTATAAGTGACAAATAGTTAAAGGTAGTTCATTGTAAAGTGTTACATTGATACTAGTTTTGTCACAAGATACAAATTAAATTTATCTCAGTTTAGACTATGGGTGGCACAATGTAATGGAAAGGATGTTCCATGATGGATTTGGATGAGTTCCAAAGTTGAGACATTATGACGGATACTACAACAAAAGGCTAAGTATATGACTGCTATAGTAGCAGCAAAGGAGGGCATTTGTGTTAAGTAGTTTGTTATCAAACTAGGTGTGGTTCAAAGTGGACTAATACTATGAAGATATATTGTGTGACAATAATATCAACATATTTTGAGCCGAACGAACTAAAGGTCTCAGCAAAGGACCAAATCTATACAATGCCATCTCATTTGAGAATGAGTGATGCGTGGAGACGCAGAGACATGCAAATACACACGGACCTGAAACTGTCAGATCCAGATGTTATGTTAACCACTAGCAATAGCGTATATGCAACACCAGAAAGCCATAGGTGTTCAATACGCAAAGTTTTTCAAACTAGATTATTGACTCTAGTGCAAGTGGGAGACTGAAGGGAATATGCCCGAGAGGCAATAATAAAGTGGTTATTATCTTATTCCATGTTTATATAAATGTTTATTTTACATGCTAGAATTGTATTGATCGGAAACATCAATACATGTGTGTTTAATAAACAAAAAGGGTTCCTAGTTATGCCTCTCTTATAGACTAGCTTGTTGATTAACAAGATGATCAAGGTTTCCTGATCATGGACATTGGATGTTGTTAATAACAAGGTCACACCATTGGTGGAATGATGTGATGAACATTTATCCGAATTATAGCATTATGATCAAAGTAATTATGTTTATATTGCTATAATATCATACGAAGTAATCTTTATCCTTAGACCATGAGATCATGTTAATTGCTAACACCGGAAGAGTATCTTGATAACATCAAACGTCACACCGTAACAGGGTGACTATAAAGGTGGGTTCAGTGCTATGAAGGTGTTATGTTGAGGCTCATGGATCAAGAGTGGGATTTTTCCATCCCGATGACGGATAGATATACTCTGGGCCCTCTCGGTGATATCACATTGAAATAGCTTACAAGCAAGTGATGTGATCACTAGAATGTTATATCACGGGAACGAGAAAAGAGTACATGTCGGTAACGAGATCAAACTAGGTATGGAGATACGATGATCGAATCTCGGGCATGTAATATATCGCGGGACAAAGGGATTTAGTTACTAGCGTTAAAGGTTCTCACGATCACAGAAGTCATCGTTGAATGTGTAGGAGTCAGTATGGATCTCGGTCCGCTGCTGATTATTGATCTGAGAGGGGTCTCGATCATGTCTGCATTATTCACGAACCGTGACACACTTAAGGGATACCGACACCATTTGGAGCAAATATGTTTCAGATAAAGATTTAAGAAAGCGCTGGAATTATTTCAATAGACACCGAAACTGTTTCGGGTGAAAATGCTGAAATTGGTTCTGCATGTAATATTGAAATGTTGCAGGGGTTTTTATGTGAATGTTTGTTAATTAAAGTAATAAACAAAATTCTGAATAAAAATAATAAAAGAGTGTTATTAAATGAGAGAGCATTAAATTTGGAGAAATTTAATGCATTTAAAGTGGAGACTTTAAAAGAGAATGTGAAGGGGCATTTTAATGTGGAGGGGTTACCACCACATGAATGGAGGAGGTGAAGGGTCACCCCCTCCATGCGCCCGACCATGAAGGAGGGCACCCCTCCTCCTATAAAACCACCTCTCCTCCTTCTCACACACACCTCCTTGTGAAGGATCTCTCTCCCCCTCTAGTATTATTCCCCCATGGTCTCGGATTAGCGAGATACATGTTCCCGGTGGCTTTATCTGGAAAGAAGTTGCTGCTTCCGCTGCTTTGCTGGAGCGAGGGACGGAGGTTGTCGGGGTACCGGACGTGTGTGCGATCACGGAGGCACCGCTGCTTTGCGGTGCTGGACTTGGTGGTGCTGGAGCTGGATCTGATGGGCGTCTTTGGGCGGATCTGCTAGACTTCATCATGATCTTGAGATCGGCAAGTGTACGACTACATCAACCACGAGTTCCTACTCGTTAACAAAGCTCGTTGTCTATGAGGGTAAGTTCTCGTTGGATGTATGTCCACCCGTTGCTTTGTACCTAGTAGATAGATCTTGGCGTGTAGTTCACACCGTAGGAAATTTTTTGTTTTCTATGCTGCAGACCCAACAGTTTGATGTTATCAAGATACTCTTTAGGTGTTAGCAATTAACATGATCTCATGGTCTAAGGATAAAGATTACTTCGTATGATATTATAGCAATGTAAACATAATGACTTGATCGTAATACTATATTTTGGATGAATGTTCATCACATTATTTCACAAATGCTATGACCTTGTTATTAACAACATCCAATCTCCATGATCAGGAAACCTTGATCATCTTGTTAATCAACAAGCTAGTCTATAAGAGAGGCATAACTAGGAACCTTTTTTGTTTATTAAACACATATGTATTAACGTTTCCGATCAATACAATTATAGCATGCAAAATAAACATCTATCATATATAAGGAATACAGAATAACAACTTTATTATTGCCTCTCAGGGCATATTTCCTTCAAGGACGGTATCTCTTGAAACAGGCGGTTGTCACGGTGCTCGTGATTCAGGCGCCTCCTGCACTGACGGGGTAGTAGAGTAACACAACATGAACTACACAGACGGGGTAGGCAAGGACGGTATCTCTTGAAACCGGCGACCATTGTCAGAAAGGAGAGACACCGTGCCTTCGTGGATGGTGTGAGCTGATTCGAGACGATAGTGAGGCGCGTTCAGACAACCGCGAGTGGACAAAACGATCTTCACAACTGCAACCTCGAACTCTTGCTCCTCACGGTGTTCATGATTCAAGCGCCTCCTGCACTAACCACATCCACTGACCTCGGCAGCTGTGTCAATAGGCACACCGCGAGATTGTACGCCGTCCTCTCCTGGTGGTTTCCTTTTCCTTGCACCCTCCCCAACCAATACATGTAAAATACATACATGAACTTTGCAGTGAGCAAACAATGTGGAAGAAAGACTAAAGAAACCATAATTGTTAGGGAAAAAAGAAAAATATCCAACATCTTGGCAACCTACATTTCTGTCCTCTCCGAAAGACAAACAATTACACGTTTTATCCTTATAATTTCCATAAAAAAAGTTTCACAATTGTAAGATCGAACAAATTGTCTCATGAAAAAATCAAACAAATTGCGCGTGACGCCATTGAACACAAACTGCACTCTGCATCGCGAAAAGGTTTTCCCAACGAAAGCAAATCTGCCATATGTGGCCAAGGAAATTTTTACACATACTAGCTAGGCCCACAAGGAGGATGAAAAGTGATTTTCATTTGGCTCCTCCTCTAACCCGTCGCTCTTTACTTTTCCTTTGTGTATACGAGACTAGGAAGAAGAATTGTACGTCCGATCCAGCGTTCATGCCCACTGGCCGACCTTTGATACTTCTTGTTTCTTCTGTCCATTGTCGTCGTCTTGAGCTTGAGCTTTGACAAGCGCCACCGGTTGGTTCCATACATCACTACATGCCCATGATTTTTTCCCTACTCAATACAGTTGCGATGTTATCTGTAGGATAAATTTGGAGTGCCATAAATGTGCTGATGTGTATGTGCGTCATTCCCTAGCGGAATACCTTTTTTTTTTGACCTGTTCCCTAACGGAATACTAATCCAATAAAGAAAAATTATTAAAGCCATTTTATTGCTACAACCCAACACAATTAAAAGCTGTTTTGGTGAACAAACAATATTTGTCTATGACCGGCACAATATCTACGTGTGTGACTAAAAGCTGCTAAATATTTGTCCACGGGTTCACTAGAGGAGGCACCACGGACGTGCTGCACATGGCAACTCGCACGCTTTGTACTCCATAATCGGAAGCTTTCTCATCCACAAAACTAGCTAAGCTAAGGAAGAAAACCTTCCAGAGTTCCACCGCGAGCAAGAGCTTTAAACATGATTATGAAGGCTTCACTGGTAGAAAACAGGCCTCTAGTTCTAGTTTATAAGAGTCTTTAATCCTGGTTACGTAACCGGGACTGTCCAAGGGACTAGAGGTTCGATATTTAGTCCCGGTTCTATTATGAATCGAAACTAAAGGAACTCCATATGGTCTCGCGTAGTGCGCTAACACGAACCGAAACTAAAGGGTCTCTTGCCACGGCAGCATTTTGGGCAATCGCCTGCCGCGGCAGGAGATGAGAATTTAGGATTTAGGATTTTGTGTTTTCCTTTTCATTTTGTGTTTAGTGTTTAATTATTTTTTATTCTGTATTTTCATTTTAATCAAGTTTCTGTATACATACACGACGCTACTACATAGTGTACACATATATATATATATATATAGGTAAAATAACAGAGGCACCATGGTGTCCAGACACCATACGTGATACGCGCATTTTTTTGCCATGACATGTACATACCTGAAGATATATATATGTAAGTTACACATACATAAGATACACATACCTAAAATATGCATACTAGGGTTACATATACCTTCAGGTATATATACCTAAGATGTACGTACCCTGCATCCATGTGTATATATACAACTTGGGTACATACACCTTAGATATGCATACCTTGGGTATGTATATCTTAGATATGCACATCTTAGGTATGTGAAATTTGATTACGTACGCTTCTAAGTATGTATGAATTCGAAGATGCTGGTATGATAGATTTGTAAGTATCTTGCTTGTAAGTATCTTAGATATAGTATATGAACATACTTAAATAGATAAAATATTACAAATATTTCTGTAAGGTAGTATATGAGAGGTGGGTGTAGTTACACCCGGGAGTAAGAAGTATTTTTCCTATATATATATATATACACCAGAGCTTTTCTATAACCGGTTGCAGAATATTATTCTGTGCACCAGACTGCATTTCCCGTTGTTAATTGGTGTACTTCTCGAATGGCAGTATTGAGCATCTCATTTGAATTCTGTGAACTGCCCATTTGTTCTAATATATAGATTTTACTTCTAGTTTTTCAAACTGTTGATCATAATTCTACAAATGATCTGCCGTCGGAAAGATCTTGGAAAACCGTAACTTTTTTGTTTTCAAAGTTTTCGAAGATTTTACACGGTTTGAATTTAATTTAAAAAATACGTAATCCATCTATATGGAAAGATAACGAATTTTTACTCCGATTTTCGAACCCCTTTTCCAACTGATACAAATGATATATGAAATTGCGCAACTTTTCGTTTTTAAGTTTTTTAAAATTCTATATGGTTTTAAAATAATTTTGAAAATACTAAAATTCGGATCTATTTAGAACGAGCGGACGGTATTTGTACGATATTTCTAAACCGTTTGTCGGAATGATACAAATGACATGGCGTTGGAAAGCTATGAAGTAGGAGCAAATTTTTCGTTCAGAATGTTTTCCCAAATTCCTCGTGGTTTAGAAGCAGATTTTAAATTATTATCCGCTCGTTTTAAATTCCTTATGGTTTAGAAGCAGCTGTCTGAACTTTTCTCGACTAGTATTTGTACTTCTTGGGCTATACATTTGTGCTTTCCAAAGTCGAAATGTGCACTTCCTTCATTTTGCAGACTTATTTAGTATTTTTCAAATATTTCACTTTATATAGCAATCCACATTAGCGTCGGCGTTGTATATATGGTAGACCATTTGTATTCACCCCCAATATCTAGTTTCATATGTAAATTTCCCTCTATGGGACATGTATACTGCATGTTAACTTCCTATGTGCTCCACCTATTATAGTCTGCACTTTCTCTGTTTTAAATTTGAAACTCCCTTTGTGGGTCATTTGTACTGCCTTTTAACTTTCTCTGTGCTTCTTCCCTGTTGTAGTCTACACTTTCTCTTTTTTAAGGACTCAGTGGTCTTAGTTTACATAGACACGGTAGCCTTAGATGTTAGGGACAGATGATGCGTCATCGTTGACGCGGTAGCATCGACGATTCGCGTCAGCGGCGACGGGCGACGAAGCCGAGTCATTGGTCCATAAGATTGTGTTGGGCACCTGCACGTCGACTTAGGGTTGGGGGTGGGTGGTGTTAAAACCCCTAACTAATATATCGTTATGGAAACAAGACTTAGATTTAATTTCTCACTTAGTACCTATCGACACATTAGCGTCGATGCTTCATGATAGACCATTTGTATCCCCCAATATCTAGTTTCATATCTGAACTTTCCTCTGTGGGGCATGTGTACTTCCTGTTAACTTTCTCCGTGCTTCACCATGTTGTAGTCTACACTTCCTCTATTTTAAATTTTAACTCCCCTTTGTGGGGCATGTGTACTGTCTGTTAACTTTCTATGTGCTTCCCCTATTGTAGTCTGCACTTTCTCTGTTTTAAATTTGAACTTTCCTCTATGGGACATGTGTACTTCCTGTTAACTTCCTCTGTGCTTCTTCTCGGTTGTATTCTACATATTCTCTTTTTAAGGACTTAGTGGTCTTAGTTTACGTAGACGCGGTAGCCTTAGGTGTTAGGGTACCAAGGGTGCATCGTCGTCGACGAGGTAGCGTCGACAAGCGACGTAGCATCGGTACCCTAACACCCATTTGAGGCTTCGTCACCCGTACGCCGGGTTAGCGGCGACGGGCGACGAAGTCGAGACGCTGGTTAATAATGTTGTGTTGAGCACGCGCACGACGACTTAGGGTTGGGGGTGGGTGGTGTTAAGGGACCTGCAAACAAGACTTAGATTTAATTTCTCACTTGGTACCTGTCGACGCGTTAGCGTCGATGCTGCATGGTTGACCATTTGTATTCACCTCCCGATATCTAGTTTCATATTTGAACTTTCCTCTATGGGCATGTGTACTGTTGGTTAACTTTCTCTGTGCTTCCCACCTGTTGTAGTATGCACTTCCTCTGTATTAAATTTGAGCTTCCCTCTGTATGGCACCTGTACTGCCTGTTAACTTCCTATGTGCTTCTTTCTTGTTGTATTCTGCACTTTCTCTTTTTTAATAACATAGTGGTCTTAGTTTACGTAGACGCGGTAGTCTTAGGTGTCGGCGTATCGAGGATTCATCGTCCGTGTCAATGATCGACGTAGCCTTAGTACCCTAACACCCTTTCGAGGTTTCTTTACCCGTACACCACGTTAGCAGTAACGGACGACGAAGCCGAGACGTTGGTCTATAATATTGTGCTGAGCACATGCATGATGACTTAGGGTTGAGGGTGGGTGGTGTTAAGACCTCCAACTTATATATCGTTATGCAAACAAGATTTAGATTTAATTTCTCACTTGGTACTTGTCAACGCGTTAGTGCCGTCACTGTATTGGTAGACCATTTGTATTTCCCTATAATATCTATAATATCTAGTTTCATATGTGAACTTCCCTCCGTGGGGCATGTATACTTTCTGTTAACTTTCTTTGTGCTTCCCCTATTGTAGTATGCACTTTCTCTATTTTAAATTTAAACTTTCTCTATGGAGCATTTGTACTGCTTGTTAATTTTCTCTATACTTTTCTCCAGTTGTAGCTTGTATTTCCTCTTTTTAATGACTTAGTGGTCTTAGCTTACGTAGATACGGTAGTCTTAGGTGTTTGGGTGTAAAGACCCGAACCTGTTAAGGTATAGATCCATGTGTTTATAGTGCTAGTCCCTGGATCGAATAGCTAGCACCCACAGTTTAAGATGTAATATCAAGATACAAAGGTCATATTACATCGCATGATCCAGAATATAAATACTTTATTACATACTCACAGCCATAGGCTATCTTATTACAAAGCAGCAGAATACAAGTAAAGCATGGAGTCCTTCATCTTCATGTGCCACAGGCAAACATGTTGGGTGTAGACTCATAACCTCTATCATCAATCCACACTCATCAATAGAATAACCTGCAACATGATAGGTTGCAGCCACAAAAGGGTCAATACTTTGAATGTATTGGCAAGTGTCACAAGTTGGTGAATATAAGTAGGACTATTACTACATGCATATTTGGCTAAGTAGAGCTTAGGCTTATTTGTAGAAAGCAACATGGTTTTATCCTATCTTTGCAAAATAGTTTTGATCTTTCAACAACATTCTGAACTCCTTGGCAAACTCCAAGTGCTTCTACTCCCTTGTTGTCACCATTAAGTTTTACTTTGAGAAATTAGAATGTCGAGATCTTCCATAGCTTCAGGCCTTAGTTGCTCAGAATTTTCCATAACCGGGGACACGGCTAAGTACTTAGAATTTAATCTTCTGCAGAAGTTGCACACTTTACCCACAAGACACAATCTCGTCTTGACGCCACTAGTGACCGCTGGATTAGTACTCACCAAGATGGAGTACCGGCAGATCGAGAATGTGACAAAGTTTTTCCATAGAAGTCCTCCCAATACATAATGCCAGCACGTCTACCAGGCACCAATGCAAGGATAAACCTCCAATGCATAATTCTAGTTAACCTGAAGAGGTACCAATGCAAGGGTCTTCCACTGTGTAATTGACTAGGCCAGAGCCCATTTGGCATGTGGCTGTACACGAAAGCCACTATACGAGAAACATGTTCAATCTCTAAGTTCCTGGGTGGTATTCTCCTAGTGCACACACGAAAGAGATAGCCATAGACATGGTTCCCTTCGTTGCCACCTTATTCTCAACTGAGTATCCACATTCCACCCAGGTGATTCATTGAGTACTTGTTTTATTATACAAAACATATATTTTTCCAACACTTCATATAATTACAATATGGTATAATCCACCATGAATCTATAGCAGGGCTAAGCATCTACAACTATAGTATTTACACTAGGGAAGATATAAAGGATATCCTAAATAGGACATAGCATAGCATAGTATCATAGTAGTCCTATCATGCATACTACAAAAATCCACTAAGTGTAATGAAAATAGTAGGACATGGATGATAGTGCCACTTTCCTTAGTAGTTGGTGGTGTTGGTACACTCTTTGCAGTAACACACTTTACAATCCACACAATCTATCAAACAAAACAACCAAGACAAAACATGTACAAAGTCAACACTAATGGCAATACAAAAATCATGCAAAATATGCAAGCATGCAAGATGGCAAATTTTATTGTATAAATTGTTATAACAAGGTTTTGAACAATACTAAGTGTTTCCTGAACATTTTATAATTGCAAGATTACAAATGCAACCATTTGTGTAATTGTAACAATTAGCAATAATTTCTATCATTTGGAAAGGCCAAACTCACTAAATAATTTCCATGCTATTAGGCATAGCCAACCAAATTTATATTTTGGTCTTACTGGATAGAGGGTTCAATTTGCAATCCATAGCAAAAAGATTCACCCAAAAATAATTTACAAAACAATTTTTATGGTTAAAATACTCCTAAAAAGGTTCTGCCTAAAACTTCTATTTTACAGAAGCTAAAGGGTGAAATAAGGCCTCAGCAGTGAAGCTCTCATTTTTATGAATCCATAGACACCAAATTTGCATTTTTCTGATTTGTGGATCAAAAGTTATTAAATTTCTAAGTTTAATACAAATTCTGCCTATTTTCTAATTTAAACAGACGCTCACTCCTACGTGGCATGTTCTTATTGGCTCGTACCGGTTCGGGCGGATCGGTAACGTGGGCCGTTGGATTTTAAGTGGCAACGGGCGATCCAGATTAGCCCGTACCGTTTCGCTCGCCGATCTAATCCTAGCCGCAGACGACGGATCGGACGGCGCTCAGCGTGTCGACCACAGACTGGCGGCGCTGGCGACGGTCTTGTGGCCGTGGGTGGCGCTCCGGTGATTCTAGAGGGGCAGGGAGACCGTGTACTATTACCAGCGATCGCCGCGGTCGAGGTGGTCTCGGGGATGGTCGCGGTCGATGAAGGGGCGCTCAGATTTGCCGGGGATTCCTCGCCGGAGTTTTGCCAACGGCGGAGCTCGTGTCTCCGAGACGGTGTTGTCGACCTAGGGCTCGAGCAGACAAGGCAATAGGTCAGCGAGGTGTGCTTGGTCGTGTAGAAGTTGGTTGTAACCAAAAGAGGGCGGCGGGAACCTGCGACTCACCGGAAATCATCGGTGAACGGCGGCGGCAGAGGGTGACGCCGGTGGTGACCGTGGCGATGACCTAGGGCACAAAAAAAGAACGGGATTTGTCAGTAGGCGCGCCAGAGCATGGAGAAGCTAACAGGACAGAGGGGAGGGCGCGGGGTTGTCGGTTCTCGCCGGAATCCTCGCCGGAGCTCGTCGGGGTCTGCGGTGGTCCGAGCAAGATTCCGAGCAGCCTAGTGGCTCTCAGGTGACGGTGTCTGAGGGGAAAACGAAGAGGAGGGGGTAGGGATTAAGAGGCCGTGGTCGGAGTGGAGTTTAATTCGCAGAAACGCTCGAATTCGAGCCGATTTGGAAACGGCAGAGGAGGGGAGTGGGTTGTTCGTCGTTCGGTTGAAGATGGTGAGGTGGAGGGTGACGTGGAGGTGGGGTCAAGCCGTCAGCGAGGGGGTGTGAGGAGGGGTCGGTGAAAGAGAGGGAAGGGGAGTCTGGGTGGGCTTAGTGGGCTAGGTTTGGGCCGAGTTGCTGCTGCTGTGTTTTTTTTCCTTCAGTTTTTCTTTTTCTGTTTTCTTAAATAACTTTTGATTTAATGATCCAATTTGAATCAAACAAATTTCTAAAAATTTGTAAAACTCAAATTTGGTTTTTAGGGCATTATAGAACACATTTACTTTCTAACTCAAATTTTTCTAATCAAATTTATTCACTTTGGCTTTAATAGTTAATATTGCCTTTCTTAATTATATTCTCAAAATAATTCATATCTTTTTATCCATGGCCCCAAATTGGATGAAACCAATTTCTATTGTTTTATTAATTTGTCCTTTATCTTTTTAGCCCTCATAGGAGTTCTTTTGTTTAATATAAATATGGAGTATATCCATAGTATTGTGTTGTTCTTAGGGTTAACCAATAATTAAAGTTTTAGGGTTTGAGATATTTTTCACTTCTCTTAGGTTTTTAAAATGCAACCAAGTCAAGATGCTCATGCATGCTCCATGATTTGGGATTTTAAAACATGCACACCACTTCACAAACAAAAACCATTTTATTTGGCTTGGGTTTTGGAGGCATTATATTAAATGTTCCAAAAGTTTTTGTTCCTTCTGAAATAATGAAGAACTTGGTTCTTCATTTTGTTTAAAATTTTCACATTTCAAAATTTGGAAAATTTTGGGATGTGACATTGGGTATCGAGGATTCATCGACGTCGACACGGTAGAGTCGGCACCCTAACACCCATTCGAGGTTTGTCACCCGTACGCCGTGTTTTGAGTTTTGATTTCCTTAATAGTTGGCACCAATGATTTCTTTGGCACTATAAATTCTAATTTAATTATCGTTTTCATTCCATAATAAATTAAAAATCTAGCTTAACAATTACGTGTTGTTATTTTTCAAAATAGTGTAAATATATGAACTTAAACCTACACAAATTATTCTTAACCCTTGAGAATTAAATAAAACTGGTTTGAACAAAAAAGTTTCATCTAGTTGACACCTTTCCAACGATATATTACTTGTATCATTTGCATAAACCATTTGGCAATAAATGTAAAAATAATCCGGTGCCAATATCTAAGAACTACGGAGGATAATTCGAAAAATACTCTTAAACTGTAAGAATTTTACATATGAATTTATATTGTATTCTCCATATGAATTTATAACCTCATCAACCAAAAATCCCGTCAATTTATCTTGAATTGCTAGTAGATGGTCCTGTGATAGGAGCTTTTCCTGCATCTTCGGTGTACGGCTACTACATCTGTTCGACCCATAAATAATGACATATGGGTTTGTTTGGCCGTGAGCCACACTGGTCAGTGACTCAAAGCGTGTTTAGGGTTGAACTGCTCGCTGTGAGAAAGTCCGTGGCGGGGAATTTTCCGCCTGACCGCGGTGGGGTTCGTCTCCCGGGATAGCAGTGCTCCGTTGTGATGGCTCCAAGTGTCCTTTTAGTCATCCATCCCACGACCGAAAAGAATCGAGACTACGTGAATAGCAGTTTGAGCCGAAACAATCTAACGCTATTATTTACTCTGATTTTCGTGAGACCCGAGGATACAGTCGTAATAAAATTTTTTTTATACTCTTTGATCCAAATTAACTGTCTCAACTTTGTCTACATCCGGATGTATCAATACACCAAAACTTGTCTACATAAATCCCTCTCTTCCCCCTCTCCTTAATCCCTTTCAATCCACTTCAATTTCAACTGAACCAAACAAGCGCTAAAGGACTTCATGCGTAAAAAATAATTTTTTTAATTTTCTTTGATTGGTTTTAAAATAGGTTCAAAATTTACGGTCATGTACATTCATAGCAAAGGGTTGAATATTTGATTTTGTTCATGGAAAGTGCCTACAATCATACTAGGTACCAAAAAAAATAGGTTTTCCCTGTTTTGTTTTGGGACAAAACTAGAGCATACGTGATATAAAAGAAAAGTTAACTAGAAAGTCAGAAAATTCCTTAAAGAATTGTCCATCACACAAAGTCTTAATGTGTGTGAGAATCGCACTGGTGCCATTTCGCCCCATAGTTTTTAGTTTCTTCATAAAATCTCATTTTTGGCACTAATAAAGTGGAAACTCAATTTTTTTAGTAAAAACATAGGAAACTCTTTTGTCACTTCTATTTGTCATGCCAAGATGCACCTATGTGCGAATTTTGGAAAAATCATCACGAAGTATTCCATGTATATTGCCATGATAATGCGTATCTAGTTGAAACCCAAGATAATTTATACAAATTACCATGTTGCACAAAAGGACTTCACGGACAAGTTTTTTATTTTCTCTGAATTTTATTTTGTTGGTTTCAAGACGGGGTGAAACTATAGACATGTCCATTCATGGCAAGGGCTTTAATATTCAAACTTGCCTAGAATCCTACTAGAATGCCCTAGAGTAGTTTTCCTAATTTTTAGAATACAACTAGAGCATACATGCAATTAAAATTTCAGTTACTTTTGTAAAGTCGGCCAAACTCAATAAAAAGTAAATTTAGCTAGAAAGCGAGAAAATTGTGCATATATGGGAATTCACCATCCCACAAGGTCTAATATGGATGAAAATTGCAGTGGTGCCATTTTTCCCCATAAATTTTGTAGTAGCTTCAGAGAAATCGCATTTCTTACACTAATTAAATGGAAGCTTAATTTAAAAATTATACTTTTGTTTGTCATGTCTAACGCTAGTATAGATCAACACTATGGACACGGGTCAAAAAAAACTTCGGCAATGGGTTCGTTGCCTGGGCTATGTACCTGATGTAAAGGCCTCTTTGAAAAATGGAGACAATGACGGTCACACATGTGGTCCAATTTTGGCAAAGGTCTTCCACTTATCTCCATTTCCTTTAGATGGGGCTCATTAGTTATAGTTATTCTGGTTTCACTAGTTATGATTATTCTAATTCCACTCGTTTGCAGGGAGCTTTTTCTGTGTGTGTATAGCAGGAATTTATATTTCATAACACCTGCATTAAAGTGGTAACAAATTTCATTCATAACATAGGCCAATGTAAAGCATCAAATTTCTACCATAATATAACCATTACAATTATCATGTCAATAGCAACAACATATCTCATTACATGTAAAAAATCAACATATCTCATTTAACCTATAAGACTTCCTATAAGAGTGGAAGCCTTGAAGATAAGTCATCAGGGTGTCTATCATTGTGTCCTTGATGCATGTAGTTCCATCGTATACTTATTCAACGGTTTTCCAGATTTCATGTGTTGACTCCATGGTTCTAGTGTTGGCAAACTCGTTTTCACTTAGGGAACCAAACAAAGCATCAACAACACGGAGTAAAGGTGATCCTCCTTATTGATCCATTTAGTTGCACCTTCGATTAGAACGGTATTTCCCTCCTTGTTGACATTTGTCTTCTGTGGGAGAATCATTCCTTGATTTGTGACTCTCCACACATGTTCATCGATGGCCCCGAGGTGGATCCACAACTTTTACCTCCAAAAAGAATATTTAGTGCCATTAATAAAGGTATATTAATATAACTCCTAACATTTCCAAGAGTCGGCCTTTGGCGGTCAAGACAAAAATAGATACAAGGGAGAACTTGGCTCTCAAACCAATTGAAAGACCAGGATATGAAAACTAGAGGGGGTATAGGAATTTACAAAACTTACCGTGAATTAAAAAATATTATGCAGAAACAATAGTTAACTCATAGATAGTAGGACGAAGCTCTCAATAGATGAAGACAGGTTGAAGCACATTGATGGATATATATACAAATATAATATGTGAATGCTTCAACCCTAGAGGGAGATCAAACAACTCAAGTAAAACAATGGGAAATCAAGAGAGTAAAGGAGATTAGTACACATAATTTGTTTTACCAAAGTTCGAGATGTCAACACCAACTCTATGTCTCTGTTGGCAGAGGCTATGCACGGATGAACCTAAGTCCAATCGACCTCACATGTTGATGACTAAGTCATATTTTCCATGAGTGCAAGTCTACCGGCTCCGCCTGATCACTATGGCAGGTCCTTGAAGGTGATCTATGAACCTCGCCATGGCCTATCCACACCCTTGACGCTCAACTACGCTACCTCTACCAGCCCTCTCCCTGGGCGCTCATGGCAATACCTTTCGCAAGTCCATACCTTGGAGCTCAGCGGTAGACACCTAACCATCTTGGAGATGTTGAATCTAAGTGTAACAAGTTGATCTTGTTGGCCAAGGCCTCTCTTGTTTGATTATCAACCAAACTACAAACAAGGAATACTCCAACTCTCGATAGATATGTGTGTGTATGTGATAGATAAAGGGGATAAATTGAAGTGTAGATCGCAATGATCTTAGGAAATTCATCTCGGTTCTGCCACTATCCTACCCACTTGAGCTTGTGTACTATTTATAGGCACTTGTAACAATCTATATGTTGGGAAAGTGTATTGACGTACTAAGGAAGTGTATTGGCTAGTTCTTCAACATGCGGTTTTTCTCATGGAAGTTGTCCTTTATGGCTAGTGTTGTGCAAGTGATACATCAATCACCCGAGGCTTCAATAATGTCCATGAAGCCTCAAATCCTAGGTACTAGCTTATTGCCACATGACACACTAAACTCAACATGTGTTACTAGGCCGAGGATTGTACTTCAACCATGGTGTTCAAGCTAGGGTATCAAGTTGTAAGCTTGGACTGATACCTCAAGATATTTCCAATGGAAATGTATGGGTTGTTGTTGTAGTTGTATTTGAATTGGACTGAGATGAGCACAAAACACTTTTTGTGTTCTTCCTTCATAATCATACCCCCACACCCTAATAGTATGGTCGTTTGTATTACTCAGAACTATAAAAAATAATACTAAGTCTTCATATCGCTCTGTTCCAAGTCTTCAAGCATGGTGGAAACACTCCTTTGCTTCACGACAGTGTTTGCGCCTTTTTTTTTTGCTTCAAATGGTACTATTCTCTAGTGTTGTTCGGGGATAATTCTTCATGTACGCTTGAGTCACTCCTTGATTCAAGGCAGTGCATGTGTCTTTGTATTTGGATCATCGTCACTATAGCAGATAGTTTTCAAGGGAGTTCAGTTGAAAACTTGCAATGAGCAAGAGTGTGCACGGTGAGTCCTTCATTGATTGCTTTTTAGCCCATCAATGTTGGCAGATATTAGTTCAAGGATGTTTTAGTTCGGTTCCTTTCTTCGAGAAAGAGTATGCACCTTGATTTTTGCATTGGGTGATGTCTTCAACGTTGTTCCTTAGGCACACCGTATGTATTTATTTGGTGGTGTATGTCTTCTCGAGGGGTTCTCTTCTTGGTATGAAACCAATTGCTAGGACTTTGTACCTATATACACTAGATATAACTGTTAGTCCTTAACCATGTTGTCATCAATCATCCAAAACCCACTAGAGGGCATTGGATGCACTTTCAAGATCCTAAAGGGATAGGGGTCTTCTGGTTGCCTTGTACACGTGCGGCGGAAATGATATCCAGCAGCGTTCTGGATGGCATTGATATTGGTAGCGTTCAACTATAGCAGTGGTGGACAATATGACGACTGGAGCAGGGCATTAGGCGGTGGCAGAAGATCCTAGGCTTGGATGCCTGGATCTCCTCACTTCCATCAGTGGCGCCTCTGATTCATGCAGGGTCATTCCTTCTGTGTTGGTGGGAACCTCCGACGAGCTAACCTTCTATACTTCCATATCTTCTAGTTCGTAGAACTGCCATCGGGGAGAAATCCTTTGCATAGATCTACCATTTTGGATGATGCGGCGATGTCCCTGGATACCGCCAACCTCCTTCGAGAGTACCGCCATTGTGGTGGTCCCCTCGAGCTCTAAGGTAAACCTCAGGTTTGGCTTGCCGAACTAGACAGTGGCGACGTGTGGCGTCTTCTACCTCCTTGGATAAAAAAATTGGAGATCATTAGAGAGAGGATTTGGAGGAATGTCGGCTTTGGTCCACTAGAGAGGACTGGTCGTGTGCTCCGAGCAAAACACTAGATTTGGGTCTTCTAGTTCAGACGATGGTGGCACCACCTGGCACCACTCTCCTTCCCCAGGGCATCATTTGGGCGTGGATGTTGGCTAGAGGGGTCTAGAGGTGGATCGGTGTATCTTCTTTATCAAATACGGTGGGTCTTGGTGGTGTGGCGCGACGGGGTCTATAATACCTTGGACCCTGAGCTCTAAGTAACAAGCTAGGATGAACCCAAAGTGCATAAGGTGTCCTATCGCGGATGACCAACGTCCACCCATGTGTAGGCCCTGTCTAAGCGGAGCAGGGCATGGTACTGGCAAACCACCCTATCCACTTTGCAGGAACATCGTATCAAGTGCGAGCGGTGTAGTCGACAGGTATGCGAACAAAATATACACAAATAAGTATGTATGTCAGCGACATACAAGAGGACATCAGAGAAATTCCATCTATAAAGAATAGAAATATTGCAACACCATATGGCAAGATCCAAATATCCTAGATAGATATAATAGGTTAGGATACATTCTCATACATCAAACAACATAGTATCAAGCGGAAGCGGAAAACAAGATCCGAGTATCGATTAAGAAGCAAATCGGCATAAGATGCCCTGAAAATTAGCACATCCCGCCCACAGATCTCACAGATCTCCATCCCCGGAATATCTACACAAGAGGGTCATTGCCTCCTTCATCGGCCTCACCGGCGTAGTAGCCTCCATATGGATGCACCTAACAACCTAATCAACAATTTTTGTAAGACCCTAGGGGTACTCCGCAAGTCTTAATGCATCTAAAGGGAACAACCTGGTGGTGACGCAATTGCAGCGAAAGACTAGCAATTTTATAGACATGCTACAACATCCACGTAACCAGATATGGATGGACGCTCATTAATTAGAAACAACAGTTATATAAGTGACATAAATAAACATCGCTCGCCCTCCTTCTCACTTACCGAACGAGAAGGTGTAAGAACATCCCATCCGTCGGCAATTTTATTAACCATTTCATCAGCGTTGCACTATTTACTAGTCACGTTTTAGTCAAATTGAACACGATACTTTAGTTATAGTCATCTATGATCGAGAAACTATGCTCCAAGTCGTTCATAACGGCGGACACATCCATAATATGCTCCAAGTCGTTCATAACGAGAATAGTGTGATAGTTAAGGAACATGAATCAAGTACACGGGTCCTATGGGACACAACTAAGCGTGGAAGAACCAAATAACAGCTATTTCCTACCGGTGTCTCTTTGTTTAGTTATCCCATTACTACCTAGTTTAAGTTATTTAGGTATCTCATTATCCAAAGACTCGTGCAAACCCTACACATGCAATTCTATGACTCGCATGGCTCAAACAACTCCTATAGTAATGGCGCATAAGATTGAGGTACAAGTTTTGGTGGGGTTTAAAAGTACAGACTATGTAGTACTTGGGATTTAATTTAATGCACTCGTGACTCGATGATGCAAGAATAAGATAGAGACATAGGTATTATATGTATGCAAGCATGGGGAAATGCTTGCCTGTCGGATCAGTAGTAGGGTAATCGGAATTCGGGTAGTACTCTTGGTTCTCTTGATAATTCCCTTGCTCGGCGCGTCTGTCCGGAATAAAAACCAAACACACAAAGGGCCATAATAAATAAAGCGTACAATCATATGAATATATGCGACAAGAAAATAAGGTATTCTATGATGGAATGATGCACAATTGCATGGTGTAACATATCATGGCATAGGTGAGGTGTGAGAACAATAATAAAGCACTTTGATTAATTATTTAGGCATGTTTTGCTCCCATAAACATTGATGTGTTTATTATATTTACATGATGCATGAATCAATTCATATGACGGAATGCGTAGTTAGAACGGGTTTGTCGCGTTGATCGATTTAGACATATTATTTATCAAATTTGTATTTACGGAATTAAAGTTAGGAATTAATGAAGGAATAGGCATTTAGTAGTATTTAAATTATGTCGTAATTTTAAATTGCTCAAATAATATTTTAAATATCATATTCATAATCCGCATGTTTTTCTGATTAGAAAACATATATTATTTATATTATTTAAAAATTTGAATTTAAAACAATTATTAAATCAAATTAATTCAATTAGGGTCAAAGTCAAAGGTTTGACTAGTTAGAGTTGACTCTGGTCAATTTTAAAAATAGTTTTGAATTCATATTCAAAAATTATTCATATTTCATTTTATAAGTTTTACCAAATTCAAATTATTTTAAAAGATATGAATTAATTTAGATTTAATCATTTTATGAAATTTTTATTATTTAGAAAATATCCTGGAAAACTTTCTGTAACAAGGCCTCATCTAAAGCCTCCCAATGACATGTGGGCCACCAATGGTGACTAGGCTACTGCGCGCGGGGTATGTGGGGCGGACACATGGTGGAGTGGGGGACTGCAGGGTGGGAGTTCGAAAAGTAGAGGGGGATTTTTTATAAAATCTTCAGGAGGTTGTCTCTTAACTAAACCGCAGATCTAGCGGAATGAGATGAAGTCAACCCGAGTTCCGAAGAAGATGGCGAACAAATGGTGCCGAATTTGGGTATTCCGAAAAAGCAGAAGTTGTAGTTCTCCTCAATATCTACAACTTTTATTAGAGCAAGTACAATAGGGTGACATCAGCTGGCTATAAGCTATTAAATAGAATATTTGTGCTGAGTTGGAAGAGAGAAGAGGAGAGAGAAAGAGAGTGGGCTCTTATGCAAGAGCCACCTCTAGCACGTGCTTCTAGGCACTTTGTGAGAGTGAATGGTGGGCCAATTGATAAACTAGTATATTTCTATATTTTGTATTATACATGTTGGCTATTGAGTTGACTATAGATGTCATGACACTACCTTATAGCCAACAGTTGGTTATACTATTGTTCTTGCTCTTAAGGGTGTATCTTCACACGAGAAACGGTTGCACCAGAAACAAGCCGAGAAAGGGCCAGGTTCAGTCTAGATCGTGACAGTTTTCAGTTTTCAGAGAACGTCGATTTTTTCGAACTTCGGCAAATGATTTCCAGAGCTACGGAGATCCGTTTCACGGGATGTTGGAAGCTCTGAAAAGCTGGAAGATCGAAGAAGAACATAGGTGGAGTAACCGCTCCGGATATGGACTGCGACTGGAGGAAGTTTGCAAGGAACAGAGGGTACAACGGCTGTTGACTGAAACTGTAGTACGCAGTCAGTTCGTTGTGACCAGTTTCGGCGGATAACCACGAGCATGTCCAGGTTCCAATCAAGGCGCCGGTTGCTGCAATGGAGAGCTGGTTCAACCAGCTACAGAGGAGGGTGAAGGAGATCGGCAGCGGGCCGCTATCGTGGAGGTGGGCTTGTGAGAAAGTTGCAGAAAACCAGGCGGTTGGCTTCTATTGTTGATGTTCATGCGCGGCGCGCGCGGCGTGCCAGTCGCACGGGAGCACAGTGCGTTGACTGCGGCGATGAGCAGGGAGGACACGGATGCAGGGGAGGATGGGCTGCTCATCGAGGACCTTGCGATCATGGCAGACGAGCTTGAGGAGGAAGATGCCGGCGGCGAGGCAACTTGGCCGACGATGGCGAGCGTCGGGTGTATGCAGGCGGTGGCGGCGTTCCGGGTTCTTCTCCACCTCGCTCAGGTACCGTACGGCGCCAGGTAGACGTGCAGCTCCTCGCGCAGCTAATGGACATCAAGTTTCGGCGACGGTGGTAAAAGAGACTAAAAGGACGACATCGGCTAGGTTTTAGGTGACGAAGCCATGGTGGCGGCGGGGAGGAAGAAAAGTGGGGTTCTCGATCTGGGGTGGTTGGAAGGATGGAGAGGGAGTGGTTGAGAGGAAGGTCGCCTCTCCTTCTACTACTTTATGCCAGGGCAGGGGAGAGGGAAGCACGCGCACGGCATGGGCTGTCCTCGATCACGGGGAGAGGGGAAGAGGAACAACACCATGCACGGGAAGGGTTTAGGTCGAGCCGGGCCAGGGAGGGGGTGAAGTCGGGGTCTAGTCCTGGAACTGGGTTCGGCTAGGGGGTGTGGGGTTGTCGATCCAGGGTAGGAGGGTTTGTTTTAGCTAACTAGATTAGCTAGATGATGTGTGCGTGTTTGCGAGTATATACAATAGGATTTAGGATTTAGCTAGGTATTTATCTAGGAATAGTTAGCTAGCTTAGGGTAGAATAGAGCAAAAGATTGGATGGTTTAGGTAGGACATTTTGAACAAATTCAAATAAAAACCAAAAACACCAAAAGGTATTGAGTGGAAATGATGGCACATGCATATAGGAATTAGAGAGAGGGAGTTAGATTAGCTTGATGGATTTTTAAACAACATTTCAAATAAGAACAAAAACTCCCAAAAGATATTTGATAAGAATAATGGCACATAGGAGTGCTATTATTTCGTGTGGGTGGCCAAGAGGTTTATTATTGCATGTGGATAGAATAGAGGTGGTGATGATCACATGCATATAGATATGCCCCCAACTCAACTTGGTCATCAAGCAATATATCAAGAACCAACTACAATATATCAAAAGGCAAATACATTTAATAAGGCAAATGCATTATGAAGAGAAGAACCAAATGAAGAGAGGTTTTATATGATGCTCAAATGCAAGGTGGCATGGTGACATGAGCATGATATAATGATAATGCAATAATGATATGTAGGAAGTAGCATTACATATAATAGACAAGTAGCATCCCAATTGTTACACAATTGGGATGCTACAGGGTCTCAGAGGTGAACGCATGATTAAAGATGAGCGCATGGTGGAGGAGTTGCTCGGTGTGGTGGAAGCATCGACGGCGGTCCGAATGAGGATTTTGTGGATCTACTCCCTCATTGGTCGATAGTATGACGGCAGTGGAAGCTTTTGGAGTGTGTGCATGTCGTGTGTGCTGAGGGACAGCTGGATCAAACATGTGCTCCTAGCTTAGGAATAGGGTAACTGGGTGATGCCCCGGGACTAGTTGGTGAGGCATTGTTGCGAGTCTAGGGCACAGGGACCTGATGGCATAATTCCCCATTGTCGGGTTTGCAGGTGTGGAGTGGTGGTTTCGGTTTGTTTTATGTATGTTCTTTCTTGACATTTGTTAAAGAAATTAGTAATAAAGGTTGTATGCATCTTTTTTATGCACGGGCAGGAATTACACCGGAATTCAAATCACTAATTAAACATATCAAATACAGAATTTTAATTTTTACCCTACCGAACGACAAATTCACCATGCTCCAGAGCTGCAAAGCTTTGTGTAACATCCCGTCCACTAGGCCCCGGGGTATCACTATGGAAGCTTACTAGGATCTCTAGACTAGCCCCACAGACCAACACTAGCCTTTTTGCGCACTTTGTCCTCACTCGTACGCACCCGGTACCCACTTCATGGTCGGTCACCCATCCTCAAATTGCTCCAGGCTAAGCACGCTTTACCTCAGAGTTCTTTTCAGATGAGCTTCCAAAAGAGAAGTTGCAACTTGTTGATATGAGTATCCCAATCCTATTAAGCCATGTGCCTAGATCTCATATACACCTACCCTTAGAAAATTGATGCCCTCATCAATCAAGCGCAGGCCAGGAATGTCTCCTCTTGACACGCGTCTGCGCGTCTAATGCCGACACATGTGCCATGCTGTGTCCACTCCGGGCTACATGCGTCATGCTCCACATGTCCCGCCACTTACCTGCATACGCCCATTTAACCGCGAGGATCGGCTCTGATACCACTTGTAACACATCGTCCACTGGGCCACGGGGTGTCATTCCTGGCAGCTTAATAGAATCTCTAGACTGGTCCCACAGACCAACACTTGTCTTTTCTGCGCACTTTGTTCTCACTCGTGCACACCCGGTACCACTTCCCGGTCGGTCACCCATCCTCAAATTGCTCCAGGCTAAGCATGCTTAACCTCAGAGCTCTTTTCAAATGAGCTTTCGTAAAAGAAGTTGCAACTTGTTGATATGAGTATCCTATCAATCCTATTAAGCCATGTTCCTGGATCTCACACTTTGCTGTCAGCATTCTCTGCCGCTAATTCGCCACTGGCCACGATCTCCAAATGTGCAAGATCCATCTCCGCACCCAGACCCAGTTCACATCGACCGTGAAAGGCATGCCAGCGATGATAGGGACTCACGAAGTTCACTTCTAGCCACTAGAGCACGACATGATAGGGGATAACGACCGGGAGGGAGGACATGAGAGCGACGAGGCGTGGACAATGCAGAACAATGGGCTAAGACCTAGAAAACGAAGCAAAAAATAATAAAAGATTATACATGGATGAAATCTAATAGCCTATCTTACCACCTTCGGTCCGTTTAAGCTGGTCTGAGGTATCGCTCATGTGGTTATTGTCCCACCGTTAAAGGTTCCCTTTTTCATGTTTGAACTGCTATAGTGCTGTCTCGCGCGCGAGGTCCTGGATCCCGCACGATGTCGATCCGGAAGTGAGCAAACAATGTGGAAGAAATCCCGAAGAAACCAAAGTTGTCAGGGAAAAAAATAAAAATATCCAATATCATGGCAACTTACATTTCCGTCCGGCTCTGAGAGACAAACGAGGGCATATTTTCTCCTTATAATTTCGATAAGAAGAATTCACCATTGTAAGATCAAACAAATTGTTTTGCGGAACAAAATCTAACAAATTGAACGCGACGCCACTAAACATAAACTGCACTCTGCATCACGAAAAGGTTTTCCCAACTGTTATATGTTGATCCAAATTCTACAAAGTAAAGGCCAACTTCGACGAGCGGAGAGCTTTCTCACGGAGGCTTGGGCGATGCGGATCGTTGATGACCTAGGTTACCACCGCTATATATACTTCTTGTAAGTCACGGTTGGGATAAGTTGCATCTGTGAAATCCCCGGCGTTGTGTAAACACTCTCCGATATAGTGAAGTTTCGCTGGCTGGCGCCCGTGGTTTTTCCCCTCTCTTTGTTGGAGAGGGTTTTCCACGTTAAATCTGTGTCCACCTCGCTGCAATTTTATTTTCGTTCTTCGTTATTTACTTGTCGCAAAGCTAACAAGTGGTATCAGAGCCCCAGGTTCTAATCTAGGGTTTGCGACATGTCGTCATTGAAGTTCGATCTACCGCAGCTGGACTACTCCATAAGATTATGCTTGTGGCAGGTGAAGATGTGGGCGATTCTCGCCCAAACTTCAGATTTGGATGATGCGCTGGATGGATTCGGGGAAAAGGATGTTAAGAGCTAGTCTGACGAAGAAAAGCGGAAAGACCGTAAGGCTTTGTCTATGATTCAACTTCATCTATCCAATAATATTTTGCAGGAAGTCTTGACAGAGAAATCTGCTGCTGCCCTTTGGGGGAAACTGGAATCGATCTGCATGTCAAAGGATCTAACCAGTAAGATGCATGTGAAGATGAAGTTGTTCTCGCATAGATTGCAGGAAGGTGGATCGGTAATGAATCACTTATCTCTTTTCAGAGAGATTATTTCTAATTTGCAATCTATGGAAGTAAAATATGATGATGAGGATCTAGCCCTATTACTCTTATGCTCGCTGCCTAGTTCTTATACACACTTTCGTGATACAATGTTGTTGAGCCATGAGAAGATAACCCTTGATGAAGTGCAAGATGCCCTCAAATAGAGGGAAAAGATGAAATCAATGATGCAGGCAGATGGGGCGTCTTCCAAGGCTGAAGCTCTGCAGGTTCGTGGCAGGACCGAGCAGAGATTTAACAACCATGGCAACCGAGATAAGAGCAAAGACGGCAGAGGTCGTTCGAAGTCCAAGGGAAAGGACAAGTTCTGCAGGTATTGTAAGAAATCTAATCATGTTATTGATGATTGTTGGAAGCTGCAGAATAAGGAGAAAAGGAACGGTACTTACCAACCGAAAGATAAGGATCAAGGTAATGGTAAGGCTTCTGTTGTTTCTGGTGATAGTTCTGACGGTGAATGTTTAGCCGTTTTTGCTGCTTGTGCTTCTCGTGATGATGAATGGATACTTGATACTGCATGTTCGTTTCATATTTGCTGTAACAAAGATTGGTTCAGTTCATATGAGTCTGTGCAGACTGGAGATTTTGTACGTGTGGGGAATGACAACCCGTGCCATATTGTCGGAGTTGGATCTGTTAAGATCAAGACACATGATGGCGTGACGCGTACGTTGAATGAGGTGAAGCACATACCAAGCATGGCCAGAAATCTGATCTCCCTGAGTACCATGGACGTTGATGGATACAAGTACGCCGGTGGACGTAGGTTGTTAAAAGTATCGAAAGGCTCTCTTATTCACATGATAGGTGATATGAATTCTGCTAAGTTATATTTACTTAGAGGTAGCACTTTGCCTGGTATTGCTGCTGCTGTTACTGCTAATGATTCTGATGATTGTGGTAAAACAAATCTTTGGCATATGCGCCTTGGGCATATGAGCGAACATGGCATGGCAGAATTGGTTAAGAGAGAGCTGATTGATGGTTGCAACTTGGGTAAGTTTGAGTTCTGTGAGCACTGCGTTTTTGGTAAGCACAAAAGAGTTAAATTCAATGCTTCCGTTCATACCACCAAAGGCATTTTAGATTATGTGCATGCTGATGTATGGGGACCTTCCCGTAAGACATCTATTGGTGGTGCTAATTACATGCTTACTATTATTGATGACTACTCAAGAAAAGTGTGGCCATATTTTCTGAAATACAAATCTGATGTTTTTGATGCTTTTAAGAAGTGGAAAGTTATGGTAGAAAAGCAAACTGAAAAGAAGGTAAAGGTACTACGTACTGACAATGGTATGGAATTCTGTTCTAATGAGTTTGAGGAGTTTTGCAGTAATGATGGTATGATCAGGCACCACACCATCCCTTATACTCCTCAGCAGAATGGTGTGGCTGAGCACATGAACAGAACCATCATCTCGAGGGCTCGCTGTATGTTGTCCAATGCAGGTATGCATAGACGTTTCTGGGCTGAAGCAGCCAACACAGCATGTTACCTCATCAACATGTCACCTTCTATTCCACTTGAGAAGAAAACTCCTATTGAGGTATGGTCAGGTTCGCCTGCTGATTATTCACAGTTGAGAGTTTTTGGTTGCACTGCTTATGCTCATGTTGATAATAGAAAGTTAGAGCCTAGAGCTGTCAAGTGCATATTCCTTGGTTATGGTTCAGGAGTTAAGGCATATAAACTATGGAACCCTGAAACTAAAAAGATTTTGTTGAGTAGGAACGGTGTTTTCAATGAATCCGTTATGTATCATGACAACTTGCCATCAGATCCCTCTCCTGTTGCTATTGGAGAGGAGGGAGTTCGTGTGCAGGTGGAGCACCTGCAGAAAACTGTTGATAATAATGCTGTTGTTGATGATACTCATGAGGAAAATATTGATGATGATGTTGTTCAGCACTCACCTACTGTTTTGCAGCAGCCACAGGAATCTATTGCTGCTGATAGACCGAGGCGTAACATAGTTCCACCTCGTCGTTTGATTGAAGAGTGTAATCTTACTCATTATGCTTTGAGTTGTGCTGAACAGGTGGAGCATGATACTGAACCTGCTACATACAATGAGGCTGTTGCATCCGTTGACCGCGAGAAGTGGGTTTCTGCTATGCAAGAAGAGATGCAATCGCTTGATAAGAATGGCACATGGGAAGTTGTGCGCTTGCCTAAACAGAAGAAGGCCGTCCGCTGTAAGTGGATATATAAGAGAAAAGAAGGTTTGTCTCCTAATGAGCCTCCAAGGTTTAAGGCAAGGTTAGTAGCAAAAGGTTTTAGCCAGATTCCAGGTATTGACTATAATGATGTTTTCTCTCCGGTTGTGAAGCATAGCTCTATTCGTACTTTCTTTGGTATTGTTGCTATGCATGATCTTGAGCTTGAGCAGCTAGATGTAAAGACTGCTTTTCTGCATGGTGAACTGGAGGAGGAGATTTACATGGACCAACCTGAAGGGTTCATAGTTCCTGGAAAAGAGGATTTTGTGTGCAAATTGAAGAGGTCGCTTTATGGTTTGAAGCAATCTCCAAGACAGTGGTACAAAAGGTTTGATTCATTTATGATCTCACAAGGTTTTAAGAGGTCTCAGTTTGATAGCTGTGTTTACATAAAGTTTGTTAATGGATCACCTATTTACTTGTTGTTATATGTTGATGATATGTTAATTGCTGCCAAGAGCATGAAAGAAATCACTACTTTGAAGGCACACCTAAGTAGTGAATTTGAGATGAAAGATCTTGGTGCTGCTAAGAAAATCCTAGGTATGGAAATTAAACGGGACAAAAAACCTAGGTTGTTGTTTCTTAGTCAGCAAAGTTACGTTGAGAAAGTTCTTCAACGTTTTAATATGCATGATGCAAAGTCAGTTAGTACTCCTGTTGCTCCTCACTTTAAATTGTCAGCATTGCAATGTCCTAGTTCTGATGAAGATATTGAGTACATGTCTCGAGTTCCTTATTCTAGTGCTGTTGGTTCCTTGATGTATGCCATGGTTTGCTCTCACCCTGATTTATCATATGCTATGAGTTTGGTGAGTCGTTACATGGCTAATCCTGGTAAAGAACATTGGAAAGTTGTTCAGTGGATTTTCATGTACCTCTGTGGCACATCCAACGCTTGCTTGAAGTTTGGCAAGACTGATGAGGGACTCGTAGGCTATGTGGATTCAGATTTTGCTGCCGACTTGGACAAGAGGAGGTCCCTCACAGGTTATGTGTTCACGGTAGGTGGATGTGCCGTGAGTTGGAAGGCAACGCTGCAACCAGTTGTTGCTCTATCTACAACCGAAGCAGAATATATGGCTGTTGCTGAAGCTTGCAAAGAGTCTGTTTGGTTGAAAGGTTTGTATGCTGAGCTTTGTCAGAATGATTCTTGCATTAACCTGTTCTGTGACAGTCAAAGTGCTATTTACCTTACTAAGGATCAGATGTTCCATGAGAGAACAAAGCACATTGATATCAAGTACCATTATGTTTGTGATGTTGTTGCACATGGTACACTGAAGGTATGCAAGATAAGCACTCATGATAATCCTGCTGATATGATGACAAAGTCTGTTCCTGTTGTTAAGTTTGAGCTATGCTCAAGCTTAGTTGGTATAACTGCTTAGCCCAAGTGGCTATTCGCGCCGAAAGTGTTTTTTTTGTTTGTTCAGGGAGATGATTACTGTTAATGCTATAAGAAGGAATTTGTCCCAAGGTGGAGTTTGTTATATGTTGATCCAAATTCTACAAAGTAAAGGCCAACTTCTGACGGAGCGGAGCGAGCCCCCCGCGGTACGGATCGTTGATGACCTAGGTTACCACCGCTATATATACTTCTTGCAAGCCGCCGGTTGGAATAAGTTGCATCTGTGAAATCCCCGGCGTTGTGTAAACACTCTCCGATATAGTGAAGTTTCGCTGGCCGGCGCGCGTAGTTTTTCCCCTCTCTTTGTTGGAGAGGGTTTTCCACGTTAAATCTGTGTTCCTCTCGCTGCAATTTTATTTTCGTTCTTCGTTATTTACTTGTCGCAAAGCTAACACCAACGAAAGCAAATCTACCGTATCTGGCCAAGGAAATTTCTGCACATACTAGCTAGGCCCATGAGCAGGATGAAAAGTGATTTTCATTTGGCTCCTCCTCTAACTCGTCGCTCTTTCCTTTTCCTTTGTGTATACGAAACGAAGAAGTGTACCTCCATCGTTCATGCCGCCTAGCCAAGCCAACCGTCCTGGGCTTGAGCTTTCTTGTGACACGCGCCACCGGTTGCTTCTCTGCATCACTACATGCCCATGATTTTTTTCGTACTCAATACAAGTGCGATGTTAATTTGGAGTGCCATAAATGTGCTGATGTGTATGTGTGTCATTCCCTAACGGAATACCTTCTCTTCTTTTGACATGTTCCCTAACGAAATACCTTCACTTTTTTTGACATGTTCCCTAACGGAATACTAATCCAACAAAGAGAAGTGATTTAAAGCCATTTTATAGCTAAAACCCAACACAACAAAAATCTGCTTTCGAACAAACAATATTTGTCTATGACTGGACGTGTGTGGTCAAAAGCCCCTAACAATATTTGTCCACGGGTTCACTTGAGGAGCCACCACGGACGTACCGCACGCCTATATAATGGCACCTCGCAAGTTTAGTGCTTCATCATCGGAAGCTTTCTCATCCACCAAACTAGCTAAGCTACATAAGAAAACCTTCCGAGTTTCATCCACTGCGAGCGAGAGCTTTCAACATGGCCATGAAGGCTCTCACATTGGGCTTGCTGGTCCTTGCCTGTGCAGCAGTGGCCGCACAAGGCTGCAGCGGCGGTAGTCCGTGCCCGGGCAACCAATGCTGCAGCAAGTACGGGTATTGTGGCCTCGGAGGAGACTACTGTGGGGCTGGCTGCCAGAGCGGCCCGTGCTATGGTAAAAGAGCCAACGTCGATGGAAATGTCGTTCCCGGCAACGCTTGCAGCAGCAGCAGTCCGTGTCCTGGCAACCAATGCTGCAGCCAGTGGGGTTACTGTGGCACCACCTCGGATTACTGTGGTGCGGGCTGCCAGAGCGGCCCGTGCACCGGAGGCAAGCTGAATGAAAATGTTGTGCCCGGCAACGCGTGCAGCAGCAGCAGTCCATGCCCTGGCAACCAATGCTGCAGCCAGTGGGGTTACTGTGGCACCACCCCGGATTACTGTGGTGCCGGCTGCCAGAGCGGCCCGTGCACCGGAGGCAAGCTCCTCTCCGATGAAATGTGGTAGACACCGTTGTGCATGTCGTAGTGCTGTGTGTCGATCTGCCTCCAATAAAATAGCCCGATGCATGAATGTCACAAAGGCGCTCATTTGTATGTGTAATAAAGATGGACTGTGTGAAGTCCTTTTTTAGTGAAACATATGTATCGTACTGCGCTACTGCTGGAACTGCATTGGTTTTCAGTTGAAGCATGCATGCGTTCTACGCTCGGATCGGTCGGTAGGGGCAGAGAACCAACATTCACGGTATGTTCACCTATCCAAGACATGATGCTTGGATTCTCGCTATACAATTCAGCCCAAGCTAATTTCATCACTGGTATAGGATTGTAGACGGGCTCAATCGGTAGGGCCAGAGAAACAATAGTCATGGTATGTTCGCATATCCGGTCATTTTTTATAGCTTTTATTTGCAACTGAGAACTTCTTCATGTTTGGTTAATCCCTTGTCCTAGAGGCTTAGAGTGGATTTGACTTGCAAGGCATTATATTTAGGCCCCCATCAATCCCTTTCAACCGCTTTCAATCCACTTCAATTTCAACTAAACCAAACAAGTCCTAAAAGACTTCATCCGTAAAAAAGTAACTTTCAACCTCTTGGCCCCTCGTCGTCACCAGAATATCCGCCAGGCGAATCCTGGGCGGCAATGGCAACGGCGGGGATCTCTCCCTCATTCAGCGGCAACGCCGAAAACTTCTTTCTACCGGCGCCGGTATGTGCCAGAGTGGAATCCACCCCCCACTTCCCTCCTGTGCTTTTAGATCCGTGCACCACATCCGGGCCTCCTGGTCGTATTCCCCGCCCCCTCCTTCCCGTATTCCCTTCCCCTCGCTTGGTCCCACTCTCACCGTCCACGCTCCCTATCCAAGCTCACCGGAAACGCACCCTTTCCGCGTCCCCCCCCGCCGTCATCCCTTTCTAGCCCACTCCGATTCCACCGCCGCCGCCCTCACTCCGCCGCCTCCTCCGCCGTCATCCCTTTCTAGCCCACGCCGATTTCGCTTCCGCCGTCGTCCTTTTCTAGCCCACGCCTCCACCCCCCTTCATCCTCCTTTCAGATCTGCGGCGCGGCTCGCTGTGGAACTCCACCTCGCCATTGGCCTTCCAGCCGAGATATCACCCTTTGCCGGGCCAAGGTAACTCTCTCTCCATCTTTTCTTCCTGTTACTATTCCTTCCTCCTCGGCTAGCTCTTCAGTTGCTTACACTACTGATCTCGATTTTTACAGAACGACAGTGTACACCTCCTCTAGGTTTACAATTTCCATTTTTTAGATCTAATTACTGCTCGAATGTCTGTAGCATCCAATCCATGTAGACAACCATCTCATCTTTGCAACACTTCCAGATTTTAGATTGAATTTCCGAAATTTATATAGATGTAGCATCGGTTAATCTGACAAGAAAACTACAAACTTACTGATAATTAGACCACTGTATTCGGCAAACTTTGTTTCATCTACAGATTATTCATAATATAATGACTGTGTCATAGTTTAACTTGTATCATTTTTTCTGCCTCATTTGCATAAATCCCACTACAAACTTACCTAATCAAAATGATTCATTGATTATTCCTTTATCTAAATAAATGTACCAGGATGGAACAAGACGTAGAAGATCCTGATACGTCATGCCGGAGGTCCCTCTGGCTAAATTCAGCTTCTACGAGAGCCACCGCTGCTGAAAGTTCCTCCACTCTTACATCCATGAAACGCAAACTACCTCCTGATGTACTCAATCCCGTTTCGAAAGTGCCGAAGCCATTATTCCGTAGGGTATGTGGTTGTTTTCTGATTTCTCAATGACCCAATAACTGTTCAACACATTCTTCCTAGTGTCTCCCATATTTCCAGAACATATGTTACAGAGTTGCTCCTCACATGATTCTAGATATCATCAAGCAGCTTAGTCTAATGCAGAAGGACTGGATATCAGACATGGGATTCCAACCACTGATTTTCATGCATGATTGTAGGATTCGAAAAGCTCTCACAATGAAATTGATACATCAAGTAGACTGTCAGACCAAGTCATTAGTTATCAATGGAATTCCATACCCAATAAAGGATTTCATGCATAAAGTCCTTGGATTCTCTAATGGTAACATCCCTGTACCTTTATCCCGTCGAGGAATGTATAAGTCTAAACCTTACAGGGGGAAGACAAAGTTCAGATCAGAAGGAGCTAGGAGGGGGATCAAGCTCGATAGAGCTATCGAAGAACTAGTCAAACTCCAGGACAAAGATGAGTTTTGCGTACAGTTCATGATGATTTTTCTTTGCATCTATCTGGCTCCAACCAGTGGTCATATCCTGAATCGAAGCTACATGCACATGTTTGAAAACCAAGAACAGATCAAACAAACGAACTGGCCAGAGTTCGCTGTAGATTACCTAATCGATTCGATTGAAGATTACAACAATTCAACTGTGGCTAATGTATACATCCATGGTTGTGTGGGAATTCTGCCCGTATGCTCTTACTCAGCACTTACAAAAAAAAATTACCTTCTTCTTTTTTATTCTTCTCTGTCACTGAAGCAGGTACTAACCAATGTCAATTGTCTATGTTCTCAGCCACAGATAATTGAGGTTGCAGAAGGTATCCCAGCTATTTCCGTCATCACGAATGCATTATTTCATCAATTAGACGTAGACCACCTTAGCCAAGCATGCACCGCTCAGTTTCCCAAATTGGGAAGTCACCTGGTAAAACCCTAAAGCTCCTCATTTTCTGATAGATTTAACTGTTGTTTCACTTTTCTCCCTTACCATACCACGTACTATCTTGGTCTTAATTTTGTTAGGGTCCTACTGATCTCCCGGATTGCACATTGTCCGATGGAGAAGAAGACGCACCTGATAGGTTGCTTCAAGATAACATCGTCGCACAATCATCTTCTATGCATTCAACACAGGCTACGGGAACGCCTTCTGTTCAAATATCTACCTTTGAAAAACAGAAGGTAATAATTCTTAACAACTTTTTGTTGTTTATTCCACTGTTGCTATTCTCGAACCCCCCTACAGACTATATGATATTTTGATTAAACTTTTTTATTCGACAGATCTTATTAGCGGACCTTCAGTCCCTAGAGGATGGATACAACCTCCGGCGACAGAAAATCGTTCAATTCTACCAGAATCGTCTTAAAAACAAACTTGTTGAGCTCGACCAGAGGAAAAAGGCTGACATGGAGAACTTGCTCGAAAATCATCATTCAGTCCCCGCATCCTCTATCCTACCTAAGCCCCCAATCAGAGATTCCAATAAGCCCAATTCTCCCCTTCTTGAAACAACTCCAACACCACCCAGTGTCCAGGATACCCTACATACTCCATCCCAAAAACCTGCTAGTGCTCAATTGTGTGCTGAACCTCTAGATATTGTTCAGGACACATGTACCGAAACAAACCAACCTCCTCTCAGAGAAGAAACCTTTCCCAGCCCACAGCTTGAGAATTTCAATCTCTTTGCAAACCAGCAAGGGCCATGTCATCATGACACATCGGTCCATTCAATAGATGTTCAAGCTGCAGCTACCCTGTCTTCACTCAGTGAGCACATACAAGGCACTCTTCAAACCCATCATGAAAAACCAGCTATGCCCCCGTCTATGCTTTCTCCTACCATGAACTATGTAGTTCAGATAGGACATGCAACATCTACCGAAGCTAGATTGATATCTCAGAATGAAGGTGTCCAAGATGATCAATTAGTTATTCGTAGTTCCGTATCAAAGAAACTCTTTGATAACAACCCACCAAAGCCATGCGTAGAACAAAATACGCTACAACCTTTTGTTGATCCAGCCCCAATTCCACACTCTTCCACTACGAGTGCGAACTATCAGCCAAAAGAGCCACCCCACCCTAATCCAGACCTCAATCAATCGGTAACATGTTCAGAGTTTCTGTTAGTAAATATGGTATCCTCTATTACAATAGGAACAAATGACGAACATACTGGTCAAAAAATTGCCACTCCAGGACATACATATGCTACGACATCCATTCCCCTAAAGACCACACCAGGCAACCTGTCAGACAATTATATCGCCAATGAATCAAAATATACAATGTCCAGCTTGCCCTCTCTGTCCGTGAATTTGCAAACTGCATCCATAGAACCCCCTGCGGTGGTTACCACACAAACTTCTACATCTGGATCTGACAATGAATATGAGTCTACATCAGATAGTGACATACCCATGCCAAATAGTGATCAGTCAGATTCTGACAACGACTTAGCCGCTAAAATTGCTAATATATTTGCCACTCCAGAATTGCCATCGCCAAGTTTGTCAGGCCAATTTGGAAGTTTCACTCCTAGTAAGCCAATCAATTGTTGCCTTGTACTTATATTACCACCAACATTCCGTCTTCATCTTATACCTAACCTTTTCTATCATCTCATGTTCACAGATACTACTTCTGAGGAGTACATTGATATCGTGGAATCTCCCAACTCACCACCTCAGGAGAAAACAACTTACATAGGACAACTCACTTCTCCAATCCCTGGAGGGCGTAGCTTTACTGACCCCGATAGCTGCAACACTGCAGCAAAATGCCGGCCACAACGTTATCAAAAGAATGACTTGAATGCAGAAGGTTTCGCCGAACTGGTGAAAAACAAGGGCAAGACTGTAGGTGAACTTGCAAAGATGTACACTCTCCACGTCAAGAATTCCAGATTCAGGTCCACTAGGAGAACAAAACCAGTCAACCAGAACAACACTTGGCCTGCAAAGATCAGAATATGCGGTGCATCTGTAACAGAGAGGGAATTTGTACACTCTCTCATGCCAAAAGGCCATGTAGACCTTAACTTCATGTGGCTTTGCAATGTTGCAATCATGCAAGACTGGGGTTCAAATTCCAAAATAATTTTGAACCAACCAATCATTGTAAGTGGAACCTACCCTCTGCTTACCACTCTTAGCTATCCAGCCTACTGTTCTAATTCTTACTGTATTTTTCTTATAGAAAGAATTCATGAAACCATACCATCAATGTGACCACATTAGAATGGCAAACAGGCTAAGGAAGTTGAAACTCCATTTACTTGAACAGGTATGTCATATATTGCATTTTATAGCAACCACTATCTACAAGTTTTATTGGTTTCAACAATTGTACTCTCTGCTCACCATGTCTTACCAACTTCATAGCTGTTCCTTCCTATCTGTGATAATAACCATTGGATTCTCATCATTGTCAATTTGGCGCAACAAGCCATAGAGATATATGATTCTCTTACTGTCGTTAAGAAAGGTGAACATCCACACAAGGACCTCTGGAAGACGATTGTGAGTTTCTATATCTTCTTTAAAGCTTCCATATTCATCCTGACGGTTTAATGACAACGACTAATTACAAACCTCAGGGTACTAATCTTCAAGATACATATAACCTTGCGAGGTCAACTAAAATACCCATTTATGACGGATTCAAGCATATTTATCCTGCGATGCACAACCAAACTAACAAGTAAGTTTTCTCCACTATAACCTATACTATAACTAAATTTACTTACTTCACATGCTTAACCTGCCAGACATTAACTATTCTATTACTTTGTTTCACTAGCGATGACTGTGGATTCTTTGTCATCAGACTACTTGAATGCCATAATGGCAAAGACCTGGTTGGCAATGAAAAGGTATTCAACTTCACTATTCCTAACTCCCAAATTATCCTATAAACTAATCTCCTCATATCTTTTATTCAACTGTGCAGATATCCATGTCTGTTTACCGCTCTCAAGTTTGCGAGACTCTCCTCCACCATCGACTAAATGACTTAAACCCTGACCGCCCAGATCTGATGAGCATCTCTCCTGCCTTCTGAAGTATCCAGCTCCTGGTTCACCGATCTGTTTCGATAACAATGCAACATGATTTTAACTTCTACATTCGAATTATTTTACGTTTTCTGAAGAACTTCTACCATCCGTATCGCATGTACAGTTAGATGTTATCGCCGTATCAAGCCTTTTGTCTATTTTTTCAAGAACCATACCTATCTGTGTGTGATAACTATTCAGGAACTCCTTATGTAAATAAACCCTTGCAGTCATGTATACTAATGATTATGTATAATGTCTCATAATCACTATGGTTATTTCATCCTATGCTTTCTATTCACAACAATCCACCCTATGTTTCCTAATTCAAACATTTCGAACGACGTGAAAATTACTAAAGCATATTTCCCCATTAATCCCTCCTATTCCCTTACTTTTTAAAAATAACAAATATACATATAAATCAAATGAACAACTAGAAAAGAACTAGAAATAATTCATAAGAATAACCGAAATAGCAAGAACATGTTCGATTCAATTGAAAATACATATCAAATGTCTCAACCAATTGAAACCACCTTATGAAAATTATCGTAACCACAAAACAACTTTAAGGTAATTGGAACGACGAAACAATGTTCGGAAATATTGAAACAACCACTTCAAGTTTTCGAAACCTCTAAAACAATTGGTGGCTTCAATTGTTTGAAACATGGGTTGTTGTTTTCAATGAAATGAAACCTGGGCTGGTGCTTCTTGTTCTTCTTATGTGATGGTTTCAATACTTTCAAACATGTAATAGTTGTTTCAAACGCTTGAAAGAGGTTAAACGGGTTTCAAATGTTTGTACTGGCGGTTAATTTTTTTTAAACATGTTTTCGTGGTGTTAGATAAATGAAACTTCGTATTTAGGTTCTAGTGATATTTGGGTGCTTGTTTCAATTAAATGAAACTTTGTCTTCAGGTTTAGGTTCTTCATATATGCTGCTTTCAATTATTTGAAACATGCATTAGTTGTTTCAAACGTTTCAATCATGTCTTAGTTCTATCAAATGTTTGAAATAGTGGTTTCAACTGTTTCAAACATTTTTTTCTGTTTTCAGATAAATTATACTTGCTTTTCAGCTTCGAGATTCTTTTGGTGGGTCATTTGAATTAAATGAAACTTTGTATTGAGGTTATATTTCAACAATGTTTGAAAAAATTGAAACAACCAATTCAAGTTTTTGAAACTGCTAAAACAATTGGTGGCTTCAATTGTTTCAAACATGGTCTGCTATTTTTAATGAAATGAAACCTGCGGTTCTTCTTATATGGTGGTTTCAAATGTTTCGAACATGTATTAGTTCATTCAGATGTTTCAAACATGTTTTAGTTATTTTAAATGTTTCAAGACATGGTTTCATTAATGTCTTAGTTCTATCAAATCTTTGAAACAGTGGTTTCAATTGTTTGAAATATTTTTTTGTGGGTTCAGTTAAATGGTACTTGTAATTGATGCTCCAATCATTTTTGTGTGGTGGTTCCAATTAAATGAGTTGTTTCAAACATATTTGAGTTTTCTCAACTGTTTGAATTGATGGTTTCAACTGTTTCATAAATTTATTTCTTGTTTCAATAGAATGAAACTTGCTCTTCTCGTTCCATTTCTTTTTATTCTGTGGTTTTGATTGTTTCAATTATGTATTAGTAGTTTCAAAGATTTCAAACGGGTTTTAGTTTTTTCTAATGTTTGCATTAATGGTTTCAATTGTTTCAAACATGGTTTCGTGGTTTCAATTGAATGAAACCTTCACTTTTGATTCCGGTTCATCTTATATGGTGGTTTCAAATGTTTTGGACATGTATTATTTTATTCATATGTTTCAAACATGTTTTAGTTATTTTAAATGTTTGAAGACGTGGTTTCCACTATTTAAAACATGGTTTACTGGTTTCAATTAAATGAAACCTAGTTAGTTGTTCTGGTTCTTCTTACGTGGTGGTTTCAATTCTTTCAAACATGTATTACTGGTTTCAAACGTTTGAAAGATGTTTTAGTGGTTTCGAATGTTTGAAATGCTGGCTTAATTTCTTTGAAACAGGGTTTTTTGTTTTCAGATAAATGACAATTGCTATTGAGGCTCCTATTTTTTTTGTGTGCTGTTTCCAATTAAATAAGTTCTTTCAAACATGTTTGCGTTGTCTTAATTGTTTTAATTCACGGTTTCAATTGTTTCATAAATGGATTTGTTGTTTCAATTGAATGAAATTTTGTCTTGTCATTCCTGTTGTTTTTACTGTGTGCTTTCAACTGTTTCAAATATGTATTATTGTTTTCAAATATTTTAAACCTATTTTAGTTTTTTCTAATGTTTGTACTTCTGGTTTCAATTGTTTGAATCATTGTTTTGTGGGTTCAATTAAATGGAACTTCGAATTGAGGCTCCAATGGATTTACTGTGCTCGTGCCAATTAAATGAGTTGTTTCAAACATGTTTGAGTTTTCTCAACTGTTTGAATTGATGGTTTCAACGGTTTCATAATTTTTTTGTTGTTTCAATAGAATGAAACTTGGTCTTGTTGTTCCGTTTCTTTTTATTCCGTGGTTCCAATTGTTTCAAATATGTATTAGTGGTTTCAAAGATTTCAAACTTAGTTTTTTCTAATGTTTGCTGTAACGGTTTCAACTTTTTCAGACATGGTTTGCTCGTTTCAATTAAATGAAACCTTCACTTCTTATTCCGGTTCTTCTAATATCGTGGTTTCAAATGCTTCGAACATGTATTAGTTCATTCATATGTTTCAAACATGTTTTAAATGTTTCAAGACGTGGTTTCAATCATGTCTTAGTTTTATCAAATCTTTGAAAGATTGATTTCAATTGTTTGAAACATTGATTTGCGGGTTCAGTTAAATGGAACTTGTAATTGATGCTCCAATCATTTTTGTGTGGTGGTTCCAATTAAATGAGTTGTTTCAAACATATTTGAGTTTTCTCAACTGTTTGAATTGATGGTTTCAACTGTTTCATAAATTTATTTCTTATTTCAATGGAATGAAACTTGGTTTTGTTGTCCCGTTTCTTTTTATTCCTTGGTTTTGATTGTTTCAACTATGTATTAGTGGTTTCAAAGATTTCAAACATGTTTTAGTTTTTTCTAATGTTTGCAGTAATGGTTTCAATTGTTTCAGACATGGTTTGATGGTTTCAATTAAATGAAACATTTACTGGTGATTCCGGTTCATCATATATGGTGGTTTCAAATGTTTCGAACATGTATTATTTCATTCATCTGTTTCAAACATGTTTTAGTTATTTTAAATGTTTGAAGACGTGGTTTCCACTATTTAAAACATGGTTTGCTGGTTTCAATAAAATGAAACCTAGTTCATTGTTCCGGTTCTTCTTACGTGGTGGTTTCAATTCTTTCAAACATTTATTCCTGGTTTCAAATGTCTGAAAGATGTTTTAGTGGTTTCGAATGTTTGAAATGCTGGCTTAATTTCTTTGAAACAGGGTTTTTTGTTTTCAGATAAATGACAATTGCTATTGAGGGTCCTATTTTTTCTGTGCTGGTTCCAATTAAATAAGTTGTTTCAAACATGTTTGAGTTGTCTCAATTGTTTTAATTCACGGTTTCAATTGTTTCATAAATGGATTTGTTGTTTGAATTGAATGAAACTTTGTCTTGTCATTCCGGTTGTTTTTCGGTGTGCTTTCAACTATTTCAAATATGTATTATTGTTTTCAAATATTTCAAACCTGTTTTAGTTTTTCCTAATGTTTGTACTGCTGGTTTCAATTGTTTGAATCATTGTTTTGTGGGTTCAATTAAATAAAACTTCGAATTGAGGCTCCAATGGATTTACTGTGGTTGTGCCAATTAAATGAGTTGTTTCAAACATGTTTGAGTTTTCTCAACTGTTTGAATTGATGGTTTCAACTATTTCATAATTTTTTTTGTTTCAACTGAATGAAACTTGGTCTTGTTGTTCCGTTTATTTTTATTCTGTGGTTCCAATTGTTTCAAATATGTATTACTGGTTTCAACGGTTTCAAACATGTTTTAGTTTTTTCTAATGTTTGCAGTAATGGTTTCAACCGTTTCAGACATGGTTTGCTGGTTTCAATTAAATGAAACCTTCACTTCTTATTCCGGTTCTTCTAATATCGTGGTTTCAAATGCTTTGAACATGTATTAGTTGATTCATATGTTTCAAACAAGTTTTAGTTGTTTTAAATGTTTCAAGACGTGGTTTCAATCATGTCGTACTTCTATCAAATCTTTGAAAGAGTGATTTCAATTGTTTGAAACATTGTTTTGTGGGTTCAGTTAAATGGAACTTGTAATTGATGCTCTAATGATTTTTGTGTGGTGGTTCCAATTAAATGAGTTGTTTCAAACATCTTTCAGTTGTCTCAATTGTTCGGTTTCATGGTTTCAATTGTTTCATAAATGGAATTGTTGTTTCAATAGAATGAATCTTGGTCTTGTCATTCCGGTTCTTTTTATTGTTTGTTTTTGATTGTTTCAAATATATATTAGTGGTTTCAAAGATTTCAAACATGTTTTAGTTTTTTCTAATGTTTGGAGTAATGGTTTCAACTGTTTCAGACATGGTTTGCTGATTTCAATTAAATGAAACCTTCACTTCTTATTCCGGTTCTTCTAATATCGTGGTTTCAAATGCTTCGAACATGTATTAGTTGATTCATATGTTTCAAACATGTTTTTGTTGAAGACGTGGTTTCCACTATTTAAAACATGGTTTGCTGGTTTCAATAAAATGAAACCTAGTTCGTTATTCCGGTTCTTCTTACGTGGCGGTTTCAATTCTTTCAAACATGTATTACTGGTTTCAAACGTTTGAAAGATGTTTTAATGGTTTCTAATGTTTGAAATGCTGGCTTAATTTGTTTGAAACAGGGTTTTGTGGTTTCAGATAAATCCCAATTGCTATTGAGGCTACAATGTTTTTTGTGTGCTGGTTCCAATTAAATCAGTTGTTTCAAACATGTTTGGCGCTTCCAATTGTTTTAATTCAATGTTTCAATTGTGTCATAAATGGATTTTTTGTTTCAATTGAATGAAACTTGGTCTGATCATTCCGGTTCTTTCAAACATTGTGTGGTTTCAATTGTTTCAAATATTTCAAAGAGGTTTTAGTTTTTTCTAATGTTTGCAGTGCTGGTTTCACTTGTTCGAAACATGGTTTGGTGGTTTCAATTAAATGAAACCTGCACTTCTGATTACGGTTCTTCTTATATAGTGGTTTTAAATGTTTCGAACATGTATTACTTCCTTCATAGGTTTCCAAACATGCTTTTGTGGTTGCCGATAAATGCAACTTCGTATCGTTCTTCCGTTTCTTCCGATGTGATGCTTCTAATTGTTTCAACCATCTATTACTAGTTTTAGACGTTTGAAACATATTTTACTGTTTTCAAACGTTTGAAAGAAACTTGTTCTTTTTTTCCGGTTCTTTTTATTTGATTGTTTCAATTGCTGGAAATAGGTATTATTGGTTTCAAAGATTAAAAATATATTTTACTGGTTTCTAATGTTTGAAGTGGTCGTTTCAATTATTTCAAACATGGTTTGGTGCTTCCAATTAAACCAAACCTTGGCATCTTCTTCTTGTTCTTCTTATATTTCAAACAAAGTATTTTTTTAAGATAAATGAAATTTGGTACTGAGGTTCATTCGGTTTTTAGATTGTGGTTTCAATTTTCGTGGGCTAGTGGTTCTAGTTCTTCTTATGTGGTTTTTTCAATATAATGAAACTTGGTTTCAATAGTTTAAAACATGTATTTGTGTTTTATGATGTTGCAAAACTATTGATGGTTTCTAATGTTTGAAGTGGTCCTTTCGTATGTTGGAAGTGGTCGTTTCAATTATTTCAAACATGGTTTGGTGCTTCCAATTAAACCAAACCTTAGCATCTGTTACTGGTTCTTCTTATATTTCAAACAAAGTATCTTTTTATGATTTTCAACTACTGACCATGAACACAGCAGTAAAGCAGCGCCAGATTTCAACTTCGTTGGAGCCACAATGAAACAAAAATTAAATATAATATATATAGGAAGGTACTATTAAATAGATTCAAAGTGCTACAACATAAATCCCATGTTTACTAAAAGGAACCGTCCGAACAGAAGTTTTGAGAAAAATATTATAATGATAAAATGAAACTTGAACTCCATCCACAGACTTCTAGCCATTAGTACACATCCATGCCTTCTAATTCGCCACAAACCCAGAAGGCAGGACAACCGTGTTTCCATCGATAGATAGGGCTTCATACAACAGGAACTTTTTGAAATTGTCAACACTTCCCTGTTACAGATTAACCCATTAGCCTTTTTCTATGGACATTTCAATAAACATTTTATAGTACTGTAAGTAAACAAGTTACCTCAGTGTGCTCTGTAACAAATCCAGCACCATTGAAATACTTAATTGCCAATAGAGTCAATATGCCTGATTGCTGGCTGTTTTATATAAAAAAATTATTACCAAAACTCTACTGATAAATATGCCACCCATTAAAACCTACTACTATGTACTTACTTCGAACCTCCTGCGATGATTGGCTTAATGTAGTTGTGAGGCCATTCACCAGAATCTAAGTTCCAATCTGCGAATAGCATGGATATGCAAGTATGTAATACTTTCTTGATCTTATTGACATTGTAATCATGTAGCGTCTTTAATTCTTCTTCTCTTGACCTATTGAATGTCGGATCCACGATGTAAATACACTGTAGTTGAATGTCCCATAAATATCCACACCAGGTTTCCCTTACAAGAGCGGGCACCGATAGCTGTCCAATATTTATTACAATTAGAAAGTTCCAATTTTAACTATCTGGGTCTAATAATTAATAAAGGGTTAAGGCAGAAACTACCAAGCGACACTCAGAGATGTCATAATAAGGAACACTATCAGTAAACTGGTCCCTTATTGAACGGAAAGACAAAGCATCTTCATTCGCCAATACCATCATCTGCACAATAAGCCACAGGTAAGTGCATCAAATTTCTTTCATCGTAACAATTATATCTGGATTGTTAATTTATTTTTTACCGCAAAATCAGACTCAAATATATGACGAAAGCAAAGCTTTGTTCCCGGTCCATACATCCAGCGATCCAATTATGCCAATCTCCTCGCACAAATATCAAACAACTCGTATGTGAAAGGAAGCCCTAGAACTATAATGTTCTTCAATGCATGACCTGTGATATCGATATATATTGGATGAGTGTGCATTATCCATATCCTGTCCATAGAATTAGTTAGTTTGTTATAACTACATGAATGGTAAGGATATTCAGAGCCACCATAAAATTCTCATGCATCGGATGAACACTAAAACATTACCTGTCCAATTCATCAGAGTTGGTGTACACTAGCCAAACCATTGTTTTCTCAACACAGTCACCAGTCATTGGCTTTCTTTGAACACCATATACCCATGGGTTCTTGGCAACCTGTGCCTGTTTCACTCTTATTTTCTCGATTGGAGAATCTGTGAACTCATTTTCCAATGACCTTGCATTCAGATTAAATCTATCTTTTGCCTCTAAAATTCGATATAGCAGCCCTGACTCAGACACATGCCTTGCTGCAGTAACAGGTGATACCGCCACATTTTCTTTAGTACACAATGGAGTTTGAAAGGATGAGACATCATGTCCTACAAATAAGATGATAGAATTCATACTCGTTGTTTTGTCTTCTCAACAACTCGCCAATTATACATTGTGTAATATACATAGGTGTTTTACCACCTATCAGAAAAGAATTCTTACCTATTATCCTATGTGCTTCTACCTGACCTAGCGCAGCTCTCTTATTAACTGAAGAGCCTGCAATTTAATTAAATACTATTAGAACTATTATTTCTGCGATAACAAATGATACATCGATGCATTAGATCTTTTAATACTCACATTCACTTGAGGAATCATTGTAAGTTCTATTAGAGGCAGATCTTTTGCAGCTCGATTGGTCTTTTCTTTGACTTGAATTCGACATCGGTTCTACGGTTGCATGCGGATGCAGTTTCTTCGCCAACTTAACATTATCCTCTAGAATAAATACAAGCAAAGCATCTAGATTCTTTAACATTTATTCTTTTGAGGCATGTACTGCCTGAGAATTAGCAATCAAGCCACCTGCCACACCTACTTGGGGAATATATGTACTTTCTTTAGTAAGTTTCTTCATCGCTGTTATATGGTAAATCATCCTTGCATTGTGCCATTTCAAATCCATAACTTGCGGAACCGTCAGCTAAAATATTGCAAACAATGCCAGTTATTTACCTCTCAAACAATATAGTACATAAACAACAACAGTGACTACATATACCTTTCGGTCAGTATCACGCCTAATATATGAATCCAGAAAGCTATTCAAAATAGGTTTCTCCAGTAAATCCAACGATTCACAATGAGGAGATGACTTTGTATCCTTGTTCCAGACATAACAAGTCAGTAAAAACATAATAAGTGCACATCTCAAAAAATAATATCCTCCTAATAATATACCTGCTTCCTATCTATAAAAGGCGTTCCACTGACTCCAGATGAGTTTGCACTTCCAACTTCAGCCATCATTCTCCGAGCTTCTTTGTCAGCCATCATCATTTTTTTATATTCTCACAGTCTAGACCAGCTATTAATGAACATTGTCTGCTGGCTTCTCAATTTTCCCAAATGTCCTCATTATAAGGTAGAATCCCTGAAATTCAACATAAACTAGAATCGTTAATTCTCCTAAAAGATCTACTGAGAAATTTTAAATCAATATTTCAAAGAATAGTACCTGCAGAAATAAACTGCATCCAGATAGTATTGGGATAGGCTTGTTTGCCTTCAGATGGTACTGAACCTTTATAGCTGATTCAATTATTTCATCAATTACCATTTTGCAGAAGTTGAATGACTGAAGCTTGTCTAGTTCCAACAGCGATCCCCAGTAATCTGTCATCCCGTGGTTAGCTTTTGATTTGGCCACTAGGAACATTCCAATAACATAACACATGAAAGATGTTTTAAACCTATCAGATGTAGTTTTATCCATTCCATCGGGATATTCTTTTGTTATAACCTGCTCAGCAACCTTCAAACTGTTGAACTCTTCAGGATCATTTGAGATAGAACCAATAGCCAATCGAATAAATTCCAGGTTATCCTCTACACTATTTGGGTATATCCCATAAAGCTGGTTTGGACCACAAGGGATTCCAAAGAAAAACTCAACATCCCTTTCAGTTAGATACATTGTTTCCTGGTCATTCACTACTATTGCCCTTTTATCAGTATCAATATGAGCTAGAAGCCAGACCATAAATTTCCGCTGGCTAATATTGATTTGGGGCAGATGGAGAGGTCCCCCAAACCCAATTTCCATGACTAGTTTCCTCTTCAAGTTATCAAACTTTGATATGATAGATGCTAGTCTCTTAGCCGTGCTACGAGATGTAACAGCCTCGAACGCGTCCATATCTTTCTCCCTCCAGTCTCCTACATATGAACATTCTTTTAAATTTTTTTTCACACTTATTGAAATGGCAAATAATTATTTAATATGACATACCTACATCACTTCAAATTGTACAATAGACCTTCATGCAGCAATAGACTAGCAGTTTCGAATTTTATTACAAGCCAACTAAATGGTGGTGTACAAAACCTAATTTATTTTCAACAAAATCAACCTCAGGAAACAATATCTGTCATTGTCTACTATAAATTTAGGTCCTGCTTAATAATATCATTCTCATTACAACAATTGTGACAACAATTACATATATCTAACTTCGATTGGGTCATTATATCTGCTAACATTTAGTACGCACCATAGTACACTTTTCCATCTAATCAATTGCGTAACGATTTCATGGCAGCTACAGAAGTAGAAGTAAAAAGAGGATAAAGTAGCTACATATTCAACCTATACACTGTCTCAATTGACATTTTTATACTACAGGAACATGTATGCCTTACATACTAAACAGGAAATCTTAATAAAAATAATATAAACGTTGGATCTGGCAGGCAGAGAACACACCTTGATTTTCACTTCCAGCCATCATGTTTTACAGTCTGCTGGATATCTCTCCCCTCGGTCGCATGATTTGCAGGAGAAAATTAGGGAGGAGGTCGAGCCAGATCCATGGACAGAAGTCGGCTATCACTTCAGAGGAGAAAAGAAAGAGAGGGATAATGTGGAGGAAACAGATCTATCTTCTCTAAGAGGCGGCCTCTTATTTAATTGCTGGGATACGTGTCGAGCACCCCTGACGTGTCTAAGCGGGACAGAAAGGGAGAGGGTCTCGAGGAAAAGGTCGATAAGACATCGACTTGACTAAACGGTGCCCCGTTCTATTTTATTTAGTAGTACCAAAAAAGGTACAAAAATGCCAAGCGTCTCCCTTATAGGCATTGATTATATATTTTACCAAGCTCTGCACATTACGGCATATTACAGAACTGTATGTCCACTAAACCAAAAACACATAACTTAATATCGTAGTACACCTTAAAACCATTTTTGAGGGAGAATGACTGAGTGCGCTCAATTTACATTTCAAAATCCATAAGGACTATTTTGGAGGGAAAACATGTGGCAATAAGGTTTCACTGCTCTGTTATATACGCCATGGCTACAGCCGTTTCAGTTTCAATCTGCATCCAAAATGTCGAATCCTATCTCAGTTCCTTCCTCTGATCCCCTTCTCCTCGATGGGACAGCTGTAGACGGCGAGCTCGAACTCAGTCCTTCTAGACACTTTGACGGTGATGTAATTTCTCTACCTCATTGCCCTCTGCTCCTCACCTATTATCTGTAACTATCTTTGTTTTGACCAGGGCCTTTCGGTGAAATCTTCGTACTTCTTGCCTTTCAATGAGATTTTGGATGATGATTCTCTTGAAGACACTGCTGACTCTGGGGCTGTATCAGACTCGCAGCTAGCTCAACATAACCAGGTAATTTCTTCTATATTTTTCACAATTTCATGTTTTCTGCCAATAAATCAACTCTTTTGTCTTCTCAATAAAGGAACTACTAGAAGAGCACCACAACGATTCCAACCTTGTTGAAGAGCAGGCAGAGAGCGATGTTGGCCAAACTAACATACCAGGTGTTCCACTTGATGATGGGGATTACTTGTCTGATTCTGCAATCTAACAACCCCAGATTGTCCAAGCACAGCCAATAGGCAACCTACGCCGCATAAGAGTCGATTCTACAGGGAGCGCGTCCAAGAGGGGCAGAATTCTGGAATGAACTATACTCAGTGAACTTCTCTATGTCCAATTATCGCGTTTGAACTCTGTTAGAAAGTAGTATCCGTGGTTACCTGGCTATTTTGTGAGGTTCTAAGCGTTCTACGTTTTGTGTTCACTCGCATTGTATAAATCATGTAATATTATATGCTTTCTAAGTTGTAATATTACTTATCCTGCAGTTTACTGCTAATATATGTTCTAAATACTTATTGAATCCATTCCGTGGACACCTACTACTTTCAATAATGAAGGCATCCTTTGTTTTCACCATTTTTATTTCAATTCAGTAGAAGTGCAATGTACGCCACTATGTAGCAGTTTTCCTTTAACTATACTTTTCCTGAGGTACACATCGGAAGCTCTGCTTGTTTCTGTGAAGTAATTAAGTATAAAATGGGTCTACCTCAGGGGCCCATCCCTTAGCACCTTTACACGTAGCTGGTGTGCACCTCCATATACAATTTGTTTATAAACAAAATTTTGAGATAATCCTGGGCAACCTTGGAAAAGCAGACAATTGATGGAATCGACCATGGAGGGGAGAACTGAAGAGGCGACGGCTAGCACAAGATGAACTCCGAAATTGGCCCAATCATGGATCCAGAGGTTTGTTTCACCAATTCGAACTATTCCTCCCCCAATTTATTTAACTCTTTTGCGGAAACCGATTTACCAATTCCATCTTTTGTTGTTCTTTTTCTTGTTTTTTTAGAAAAAGGATAGGCGGACCTTAGCCAGAACTCTGTAATCGCAACCTTTTGCTGAAGATTTAACCGTTAGAACTATACTGAACAATGGTCCAGGACTAGTGGCGGCTCTATTTGGCCGATTCGAAGGAGAAAAACTGAAGTTGGTTCAGTCCATAGGTTTTGATATTTTTCTTCGACTCCCAGTTCATCATCGTTATGATGAGGCATTCTATCTCTTCCTATTGAGAAAGGTTGATCCATCAGCTAGCTGTCTACGGATTCATACGGGAACTCATCATTCTAGTCAGTTGGTATTTAGGGATGAGGATATAAACCTGGTTTTCGTACTGCCTCACATTGGATCTGAGGTTGATTCAGAGGGAGAAATTTCTATGCAAGATTTCAATGCTGTCAGAAATATCTTTTTCTTAGATGGAAGAAAATCTAAGCTTTCTAATGGGTACATAGAGAGTATTCTTACTAGAGATTATGGTTTCCCAATGACTGCACCTAAGCAAAATGCATTCAGGGTGGCTGCTGTACTGTATACTATGATCAATTTCTTAGCTGTTCGTGGAGGGAGCAAAAGGGTTCCAACTGAAATATTTGGTAGCCTGGTTAATCCCAGTTCGATAAAACATGTTAATTGGTGTGGTCATGTTCGACACACCCTATTGTCTGAAGCAGAAAGGGTGCAGGACAAAATAAAAAGAGGACATAAAGTGATAGCTCCAGGTGGCTGCAGCTTATATGCCAAGGTTAGGCTTTTACCATGGTTATACCTAGATCAAATAAATATATGAAATATTATTTAATTTCAGATACATTATCTAGATAATCTATCGCTAGACGAATTAAATATAAGTGCCAGAACCTTCCCAAGAGCATTACTATTCTCTGAAGATGTCATTGCTCTAGCTATTCGCTTGGACTACATTATTTCACCGACAAATGGATCTAGGGTTTTTGGCCAACTCCTGCCATTGAATTATACCTGTTTTTTGGTCACAAGTATCTTACATCGCTTCTATATTTTCTTTTTTAGATAAAAAGGGAATCAGATGTATGTTATTCTAACTATTCTTTACAATCTGGATATGATGATATAAATTGCCAAACCAGAAAGGAAAGCTAGAAAAAGAAAAAGAGTAGGAATAATGGCCCTGGAAGGTACAATTGTACTTGTAAGCTTACCTAAAATTATAGTTATTTCTGTTATTTAGTTTAATATTTTCGTACATGTTCATTTCAAAGGAAATTGGATATCGATCAATCCAACAGCAAGGCAGATAATTGCGTCTGCAGATATTACGAAGCCTTGTGTACTACCAAATATAGGTAAATAACTGATTCTTTTCATAATCCTTAACAGAAATGAAGCTGCCACTCAAAATTGCTTTATTTGATTCATTTCATTACAATTAATGTTCCAGGTATTCTAAAATCCCAGCTGGGGTGTAGCCCTCTGTCCAACATACCATCTACTAATATTGATGTTTCTCCAAATCAAGGTTAGAGCTTAGACGCTATACCTCCTTTTGAAATAAAGTTTAACCACCATGATAAACCTTTTCACACATGGTTCACTTTCTTCGACGCGCTGAAAGATGGGAAAGTATCAATGATTGAATGGTAGATTACGCACAACTTCATAATATTTCATTTCTTATTTATTTCAAATGCATGCGTAAATTGTTGATTTATTAATATCTCAATTTTCAGTTTGACTATAGGGAGTGGTTCCGCAACTCTGAACCCTATGAGATAATCATTACAGGATGGGCTCTTAGAGCCGCACTAATTCCAGGAGGATACTTTCCAGTAAAAGTAACAGATGCTATATTAAGAGTTTTCATGTCCAGAGATAATGCTAGGTACTTCCTCAAACAGAAAAGATGGCGCTACTATATTCCTTCTCGTTGGACGATGAGTCTAGTGTATTCTTAACCCAACTAACAGGATAGTGGGTTCTTACATTAATAGTCTGTTTTCCTACAGGATGGTGTACTGCACGGATCATTTGGAACAAACTTGCTTGCCCAAATGAAGTATTTTGTCGGATCTCACATCCTCTACGACGCATCTCATTGCAGAATGGTAATAATATTTGTTTACAACCTAACACTCTTAGTATTGTTTCATCCATATTTTATTACTGATTCCACCAAAAAAAACTAGTTCACAGCCCTGGTAATCCTTGATGGCAGTTGGAGCTGCTATTTCTGGGATATGAAGGACAAAAAAGCTATTGTGCTAGACCCCCAAATGCAGATGTGCCCAGTAAAAGATATAAAAAGACGTCATCGTAAAGTACTTAAAGAGCTTCACACAGCTCTATTCTCTGTCATCGAGCATGTTTTCCCAGAATGGAAAATTTCTTCCGAAGATTGGACAAATGTTTACCGCAATGATGTCGGACCACGATGCAAATGGTAACAATCTTCAACTCAAATTTATTAACGATTCTATTAGTATGCATCATTATAAATTTTTGCAGCACGTATGATCAAGCAAAATGAACTGTAGGGCTGATTCAGGTCTTTACAGTGTACACTACGCTGATGTGTTTGATGGGACTGAGTTAACTGAGATACCATGAATAATGTGAGAACTAATTTCTACAGTTTCCCATTTCACCTTCTTTGTGAGAGATAATAACTTTTTCACTTCTATAGGGATATGAGCACAATCACAGAGCAAAGATAGTCTGGATGATATTGGCGATGAGTGGCAATTCTGGAAATCGACCACATGAATTTACCAATCTCATGCACTCAGAGTGACCTCTATGTTTTATATTTCATTTCGCCGATGTCCATATGACTGTATAAGGTTATTTTGCAAACGTTATCCTGAACAACTGCTTTTGATTGCCTTTTGTCTGTTGCAACTAGTTGTTCCACTCTGCATACTTGAAGGGACAACACCATGGATCTCGTTATCCTTGCAGAGTAATCTTCAAAATGCAGGCTTTTGTCTGTTCTAACTAGTTGTTATGCTATGCATACTTGAATCCACCAAGTAACCAAGTTTCATTTAATTTTAGTGAAACCACCAAACCATTTTTTAATCAATTCAAACATCCACTTCAAACATTTAAATCCACCACATACTAAGAAACTAAACATAAGATCAAGTCTCAATTATTTGAAACCAAGAAAACATGTTTCAAATAAAATGTAACTATTCTTAATTTTTGGAAACAACCCCATAAGAAGAACCTAAACACCATACGAAGTATCCTTCAATTGAAAACCAAAAACATTTTTCAAATACTTGCAAATACTAATTCATTTTATTTTAATCGACTGGAATTGGTTTGAAACATTTGAAACAATCCTTACCTGTTTCGAAGAAATGGGAACACGGCATCAGAAGATAATAAACGTCATTGCTTGGTTTCATTGAATTGAAACAAAGTTTCATTTCATTTGATATACCACGAAAAAACGCATGGCAATTAGAGCGCAAGTTCTATACATTTCAAACCAGAAAACAATGTTTCAAAGAATTAGATTGTTTTTTGTTTTCATATATTTGAAACAAATAATATCCGTTCCAAACATAGGAATCCCCAAAGTAATAAAGTTTTGTTTAAATAAATTGAATCAATCAAAGCAATTTTTAAACATTTGAAACAACCAATTCAAACTTTTGAAACCAAACCAAATAATATCCCTTTCAAACATAGAAAACATTTCAAATGTATGTAGTTGCAAACGTTGTTTTATGGTTTCACATAAATGAAACTTTCTATTGAGGTTCCAGTGTTTTAGGTTGGTTGTTTCAATGAAATGAAATTTCGTATTGAGGTTCGGCTTCTTCATATACATTGGTTTCAATTGTTTGAAACATATATTAGTAGTTTTAAACATTTCAAACATGTTTGAGTTGTCTCAATTGTTTGAATTGATGTTTTCAATTGTTTCATAAATTGTTATGTGGATTCAATAAAATGAAACTTGGCCTTCTCGTTTCCGTTCTTTTAATTGGGTGGTTTCAATTATTTGAAATATGTATTAGTGGTTTCAATTATTTGAAAAATCTATTAGTAGTTTCTAATGTTTGAAGTGATTGTTTCAAAGGTTATAAACATGTTTCATTAGTTTCGAAACCTGTATTAGTGTTTTCGAAGGTTTGAAACATGTTCCAGTGGTTTCAAAATTTTGTAGTGGTGGTTCCAATTGTTTGAATCATGGTTTTGTTGTTTCATATATATGAAACCAGGAGTTGAGGCTCCAGATGTTTTTGTGCGGTTCTTTCAATTAAATGAAACTTCGATGTTGAGGTTCGGGCTATTCATATATGGTGCTTTTAATTGTTTGAAACATGTATAAGTGGTTTCAAATGTTTTAAACATGTTCCAGCGATTTCAAACGTTTGAAGTGGTGGTTTTAATTATTTCAAACATTCTTTTCTGGTTTAAGATAAATGAAACTTGGTATTTAGGTTCACGGCGTTTTTAGATTGTGGTTTCAATTAACCTGGGCTTGTGGTTCAAGTTCTTCCTATTTGGTAGTTTCAATATAATGAAACTTGGTTTCAATAGTTTGAAAGATGTATTATATGGTTTCTGATATTTCAAACCCTTTTTAGTTGTTTCAAGTGATTTAAATGTTGGTTTCAATTGTTTCGAAGTTCTGAAAATTTTTTTAGTTGTTTCATTTGTTTCTAACATGCTTTTTTGATTTTAAATAAATGAAATTTTCTATTTAAGTTCCATTGTTTTTTGGGGGGTGGTTTAATTTAAATGAAACTTGGTATTGGGGTTCGGGTTCTTCATATACGTTGGTTTCAATTGTTTGAAACATGTATTAGTACATTCAAACATTTCGAACAGGTTTGAGTGGTCTGAATTGTTTGAATTGATGGTTTCAAGTGTTTCATAAATTGTTACGTGGTTTAAAAAAAATGAAACTTGGACTTCTCGTTTCGGTTCTTTTTATTGGGTGGATTAAATTATTTGAAATATGTATTAGTGGTTTTAATGATTTCAAAAATCTATTAGTAGTTTCTAATGTTTGAAGTGTCGGTTTCAAAGGTTGAAACATGTTCCAGTAGTTTCGAAACCTGTATTAGTGGTTTCGAAGGTTTGAAACATGTTCCAGTGGTTTTAAAATTATTTTAGTGGTGGTTCCAATTATTTGAATCATGTTTTTGTGGTTTCATATATATGAAACTTGGAGTTGAGGCTCCAGATGTTTTTTTGCGGTGGTTTTAATTAAATGAAACTTCGTGTTGAGGTTCAGGCTATTCTTATATGGTGCTTTTAATTGTTTGAAACATGTATAAGTGGTTTCAAATGTTTTAAACATGTTCCAGTATTTCAAACGTTTCAACTAGTGTTTTTAAATATTTCAAACATTCTTTTCTAGTTTAAGATAAATGAAACTTGGTATTTAGGTTCACGGGGTTTTTAGATTGTGGTTTCAATTAACCTGGGCTTGTGGTTCAAGTTCTTCCTATTTGGTAGTTTTAATATAATGAAACTTGGTTTCAATAGTTTGAAAGATGTGTTCTGTGGTTTCTGATATTTCAGACACTTTTTAGTGGTTTCAAGTGATTTAAATGCTCGTTTCAATGGTTTCAAAGTTTTGAAACATATTTTGGTTGTTCCAAAGTTTCAAGTGGCGGTTTCATTTGTTCGTAACATGGTTTTTTGATTTTAAATAAATGAAACTTTCTATTTAAGTTCCATTGGTTTTTGGGGGGTGGATTCATTTAAATGAAACTTGGTATTAAGGTTCGGGTTCTTCATATACGTTGGTTTCAATTTTTTTGAAACATTTATTAGTACATTCAAACATTTCTAACATGTTTGAGTGGTCTGAATTGCTTGAATTGATGGTTTCAAGTGTTTCATAAATTGTTATGTGGTTTCAATAAAATGAAGATAAATGAAACTTGTTATTAAGGTTCATGGGTATTTGGGTCGTGCTTTCAATTAGCATGGGCTTGTGGTTCCAAACTGTTTCAAACATTGTTTGGAACTTTAAATTACTGGTTTCAAATGTTTGATAGATGTTTCAGTGGTTTCAAATGTTTGTAGAGGCAACTTAAAATGTTTGAAACATCGTTTTTGTTTTCAAATAAATGAAACTTGGTAATGAGGTTAAAGTGGTTTTATGGTGCTGGTTTCAATTAAATGAAACTTGGTCTTTAGGTTCGGTTTCTTTGTATATGGTGGTTTAAATTGTTTGAAACATGTATTATTATTTTCAAACTATTTCAAACACTGTTTGGTTGTTTCAATTAAATGAAATCACTACTTGTGATTCTGGTTCTTCTTATATGGTTGTTTCAATTTTTTCGAATCGGTATTAGTTGTTTCATATGTTTCAAACATGTTTTAGTGGTTTCAAATGTATGAAGTTATGGTTTCAATTATTTGAAAAATGGTTTTGTGGTTTTAGATAAATGAAACTTGGAATGGAGGCTCCAATTGTTTTAGTGTAGTGGTTTCCATTAAACGAAACTTGGTCTTGAGCTTTCGATTCTTCATATATGGTGATTTCAATTCTTTCAATCATGTATTAGTGGTTTCAAACATTTTAAAGATGTTTTAGTTGTTTCAAATGCTTCTAGTGGTGGTTTCAATTGTTTGAAAGATAGTTTTGTGGTTTCAGATATATGAATTTTGGAATTGAGGCTCCAGTGTTTTTTGTGTGATGTTTTCAATTAAATAAAACTTGGTCTTCAGGTTCGGTATCCTCATATATGCTGGTTTAAATTGTTTGAAACACGTATAAGTGGTTTCAAAGTTTTGAAACATGTTCTAGTGGTTTTAAAATTTTGTATTGGAGGTTCCAATTATTTGAAACATTTTTTTGGGTTTCATATATATATGAAACTTGGAATTGAGGCTCCAGATGTTTTTGTGCGGTGGTTTCAATTAAATGAAACTTCGTGTTGAGGTTCGATTGATTCATATATGGTGTTTTCAATTCTTTCAATCATGTATTAGTGGTTTCAAACGTTTTAAAGATGTTTTAGTGGTTTCAAATGCTTGTACTGGTGGTTTCAATTGTTTGAAATATAGTTTTGTGGTTTCAGATTTATGAAACTTGGAAATGAGGCTCCAGTGGTTTTTGTGTGGTGGTTTCAATTAAATGAAAGTTGGTGTTGAGGTTCGCGTTCTTTCTATATGTTGGTTTCAATTGTTTGAAACACGTATAAGTTGTTTCAAAGGTGTGAAACATGTTATAGTGGTTTCCAAATTTTGTAGTGGAGGTTCCAATTTTTTGAAACATGGTTTTGTGGTTTCCTATATATGAAACTTGGAATTGAGGCTCCAGAAGTTTTTTTGCGGAGGTTTCTATCAAATGAAACTTCGTGTTGCGGTTCGGTTTATTCATATATGGTGTTTCAAATTGTTTGAAACATGCATTAGTGGTTTCAAATGTTTGAAACATGTTCTAGTGGTTTCAAACTTTTCAACGTCATTGCTTGGTTTCATTGAATTGAAACAAAGTTTCATTTCATTTGATATACCACGAAAAAAGCATTGCAATTAGAGCGCAAGTTATGTGGTTGTTTCAATATAATGAAACTTGGTTTCAATAGTTTGAAACATGTATTTGTGTTTTCTGGTGTTGCAAAACTATTGATGGTTTCAATTGTTTGAAACATGTTTTTTTTGTTGCGCATAAATGCAACTTCATATCGTGGTTCCGGTTCTTCCTATGCGGTGGTTTTAATTGTTTCAACCATGTATTACCAGTTGCATATGTGTGAAACATCTTTTAGTGGTTTCAATTGTTTGAAGTGGTGGTTTCTATTTTTTGAAGTAGTTGTTTCAATCGTTTTAGAAATGGATATGTGGTATAAGTTAATCGAAACTTGGTCTTGTGTTTCCGTTTCTATTTTTTGATGGTTTCAATTGTTTAAACAATGTATTACCAGTTGAAGATGTGTGAAACATCTTAAATTGTTTTGGAATGTTTGATTTTGTTCTTTCAATTGTTTAAAACATGGTTTGGTTGTTTCAATTCATTGATACCTTGGTTGTTGGTTCTGGTTCTTTTTTATATGTTGGTGTCAATACTTCGAAACATGAATCAATGGTTTCAAAGGTTTGAAACATCTTTTAGTGGTTTCAAAAGTTTGAAGTGGCAGTTTCAATTGTTCAAAACATGGTTTGTGGTTTCAAATAAATGAAACTTTTTATTGAGGTTCTAGTGGTTTTTGGGTGGTCGTTTCAATTAAGTGAAATTTCATAAGGTTTTTTGGTGGTCGTTTCAATTAAATGCAATTGTTATGGGGTTTCAATAAAATAAAGATAAATGAAACTTGTTATTAAGGTTCATGGGTTTTTGGGTCGTGGTTTCAATTAGCATGGGCTTGTGGTTCCAAACTATTTCAAACATTGTTCGGTTGTTTCAATTACTGGTTTCAAATGTTTGATAGATGTTTCAGTGGTTTCAAATGTTTGTAGAGGCGACTTAAAATGTTTGAAACATTGTTTTTTGATTTCAAACAAATGAAACTTGGTAATGAGGTTCAAGTGGTTTTATGGTGCTGGTTTCAATTAAATGAAACTTGGTCTTCAGGTTCGGTTTGTTTGTATATGGTGGTTTCAATTGTTTGAAACATGTATTATTAGTTTCAAACTATTTCAAACATTGTTTGGTTGTTTCAATTCAATGAAATCATTACTTGTGATTCCGGTTCTTCTTATATGGTTGTTTCAATTTTTTCGAATCGGTATTAGTTGATTCATATGTTTCAAACATGTTTTACTGGTTTCAAATGTATGAAGTTGTGGTTTCAATTATTTGAAACATGGTTTTGTGGTTTTAGATAAATGAAACTTGGAATTGAGGCTCCAATTGTTTTAGTGCAGTGGTTTCAATTAGATGACACGTGGTCTTGAGTTTTCGGTTCTTCATATCTGGTGGTTTCAATTCTTTCAATGATGTATTAGTGATTTCAAACGTTTTAAAGATGTTTTAGTGGTTTCGAATGCTTCTAGTGGTGGTTTCAATTGTTTGAAAGATAGTTTTGTGGTTTCAGATATATGAATTTTGGAATTGAGGCTCCATTGGTTTTTGTGTGCTGGTTTCAATTAAATAAAACTTGGTCTTGAGGTTCGTGTTCCTCATATATGCTGGTTTAAATTGTTTGAAACACGTATAAGTGCTTTCAAAGTTTTGAAACATGTTCTAGTGTTTTCAAAATTTTGTAGTGGAGGTTCCAATTATTTGAAACATGGTTTTTTGGTTTCATATATATGAAACTTAGAATTGAAGCTCCAGATGTTTTTGTGTGGTGGTTTCAATTAAATGAAACTTCGTGTTGATGTTCAGTTTCTTCATATATGGTGCTCTTAATTGTTTGAAACATTTATTACTGGTTTCAATAAAACCAAACCTAGGTGGTGCTTCTTGTTATTCTTATGTTGTGGTTTGAGATCTTTCAAACTTGTATTAGTGGTTTCAAACGTTTCAAGGATGTTCTACTTGTTTCAAATGCTTGTAGTGGTGGTTTCAAAAATTTGAAACATTATTTTGTTGTTTTAGATAAATGAAACTTGGAATTGAGGCTCCAGTTGTGTTTGTATCGTGGTTTCAATTAAATGAAACTTGGTGTTCAGTTTTAATGAAACTTGGTGTTCAGTTTCAATTCTTTCAATCATGTATTAGTGGTTTGAAACGTTTTAAAGATGTTTTAGTGGTTTCAAATACTTGTACTGGTGGTTTCAAATGTTTGAAAGATAGTTTTGTGGTTTCAGATATATGAAACTTGGAAATGAGGCTCTAGTGGTTTTAGTGGTGTGGTTTCAATTAAATGAAAGTTGGTGTTGAGGTTCGCGTTCTTCATATATGTTGGTTTCAATTGTTTGAAACCTGTATTAATGGTTTCGAAGGTTTCAAACATGTTCCTATGTTTTGAAGATTTGGTACTGGTGGTTCCAATTATTTCAAACATGGTTTTGTGGTTTCATATATATCAAACTTGGAATTGCGGATCTAGATGTTTTTGTGCGGTGGTTCCAATTAAATGAAACTTCGTGTTGAGGTTTGGGTTATTCATATATAGTGCTTTTAATCGTTTGAAACAGGTTATAGTGGTTTCAAATGTTTTAAACATGTTCTAGTGGTTTCAAATGTTTCAAGTGTTTGTTTTAATTGTTTCAAACATGGTTTTCTGGTTTAAGATAAATGAAACTTGGTATTGATGTTCATGGGGTTTATAGATTGTGGTTTCAATTAACCTGGCCTTGTTGTTCAATTTCTTCCTATTTGGTGGTTTCAATATTTGAAGTGCTAGTTTCAACTATTTCAAACATGGTTTCCTGGTTTCAATAAAACCAAACCATTGAAACATAAAGAAAATACAAAGTTTCTTCTAATTGCAACAAACAAATATTGTTTAAAATATTTGAAAGAGGTCTTACCGACATTTGAAACAACAAAATACATTTTCAAAAAGATGAAACCAGGAATACATGTTGAACCAATTTAAACAACTACAAACTTGTTTAAAACATTAAAACAACTATTTCACGCTTGAAATAAAAAGGAAACATTAGTACCTTTTTCAATGATTTCGAAATAAGGCATACGAAGAACCTAAACAACAAGACCATTTTGGATTGAATATGAACAACATAACAAGTGTCTAAAACATATCAGCCCTGGTTTCATTTAATTTGAACTGCTGCCATACAAAAAACGTTAACTTGCCACCAAGTTTTATTATTCCCTAGCACCACTTCCCTATACGAAACGACCTTTTTAAAAAAAATGAAACCATTAATTCTAATATTTTATACAGCAAAATCTTGTTTCAAATATATCAATCCACAAATATAAGTTTCAAACATGTTTGAAACAATTGAAACAAAGATCTATTTACTTGGAACAAAGTAAACATGTTTTACTGATTTTACATGTTTTAGGAGTTACTTCAATTTAAACAATTAGAACATGTTTGAAACATTTCAAACATGCTATACATGTTTGAAACAACTGGAAAAACGAGTATAAGAAGACAGCGGACCGCAATGGCACGTCTCATTCAATCTGACACATTTGAAACCAAGATTCATTTAATTTTAACACATGCCAAAAAAATGTAACACCTAGGACAAGTTTCATTACTTTGAAACAAGTTAACCATGTATCATAAAATTGCAACTACGACATAATAAGAAAGAACAAACAAAAGGACAAGAACATGTTTGAAATAATTGGAACAAACATTGAAAATAATTGAAATAAACATTTAACCATGTTTCATTACTTATATTTTTATATCTGATTATATCAACAAAATAGTTTATCAAGGCATACAATAGAAACATATATTCTAACAAATAGAATTTTCTTGATTTTTTTGTTTACATTTACCAGTTATTTATTAATTTATATATTGTCAATGTTTAATCTAAGTTACAAATTAGTTTACAATTTACCTCATTTTAAATTGCAGGCAAACGAACAGTTTTTATATCTGATACTAGTATAAGACAACAATATACATAGAGCATTGAACGAAAAATTGAATAGGGCTGAACTTCTTCTAGTGCGAAGCAAATTAAGGCCCACTATGTAACTATTGGCCCACATGTAGGCACACTCCTGGCTCTGTCAATGACTTGGGAATCGGGCAGTGTATTGGCGACCCAAACCCTAGAATCTAGATCCTCAGATCTGCCCTTCTACATCTATCTCCAAATCAAAATAACCACCTGTGTCCGCTACATCAACTGAATGTCGATGGGAAATCAATATTGGTACGATGACTATGAGTTGTGGGAACCAGAAATCGAGCAAGATAGCATACGCGAAGGAATCACAGCAGACAGAATAGCAAAACAAGCCCGTAAGATTTCAAATCTCTAGCTCAATTTCTAATCGTACGTAGCGGATTCGTTGTATTTTATGACTTTCCAGAAAATTTCTATGCTTGTTTCCGGCCATCTTCACCAATTACTATTACTATTATTCTTCCTTCAGATCTACACCGAAATCCTTAGAAATGATTTTTACAGCTATTATTTGAATGGAAAAGTTCCCAATTTACTTTCTTTCGCTATTTGTGGAAGATTCAAATCACATTGTCCAGAGATTTTTTTTAAATAAAACACAATTTTAGTAAATTTCTATATTACAGTACTATAATGTACATCAGTTACATTAATGCTAATTTATTCTATTTAATTGCTAGGAGATATAAAATCAATAAGAATTCCTAGGAAGAATATGCTTGAAGAAATGCTAAAAAAGATGGATGCATCTGGAGTATCTTTTGAGACAAAAAGAGTGATTGGGGGGTATCAGACAAGTGTCAATGCCAAAGTTCCTTTTCCTGGGGAATGGATAGAATCTAAAATAATCACTGCTTCCGGAGATGTGTCTATTGATAAAGCTAAAACTGTAGAATCTGCGTGCACAACTATGATCTTCAAAATTCAGCAAGAATTAGGAGTGGAGCTGAATGATCTAAATTGGCTCGAAAAAACTAGTCTGGCAGTTGACAAAGCTAATCTATACAAAGATATCAAGAGCCTACGTCTACTGAATTCAGAATTGAAGTCTGCACTGAGGAATTTCATCCATGGCTGGAAATTCACTCTTGATGGTTTAGGTGCAGTTCACGAAATGGCGTTCCATGCAACATGCCATGGCATCATACAGGAAGAAGGTCCAGAGTCACATGCTGTCTCCGTGAACCAGTGGTATGATCTAACATCCATAGAAGAATGTGCTAAGGATTATCTCAAAGAGGGTACAGATGCTCTGTTAACAAATGTTGCAAATGTAAAGAAGCTTAAGATTGACTGAAGCTTTTGTGTCAATGTATTATTCTCTGTTGTTCTCTGTAAGGATTTGATATCACTGTAAACCATATGTATTATGGTCTGAAACCTTGGATATATTAATCAACTAGACTGTATTTCAGTTTCTATCAGCAATTATTTCCAATCAAAAGGGTATGAAATCCTTATAGATTACACAGAGATGTGTTATACTTACAACAAAAGGATGATCTGTTGTAAAAATAGTCATTCAAACAAAATACTACCATTAACAGAGGCAACATAATACAGAAACATCAAAATCATACTAACACATGATAGAAGTACGATACAATAATTGTTTCACAACCACCAAGAAGTTTACAGGGGTTTTATAGTACCCAACATATAATATGCTTACAATTTTCTTACCTATCTAATATAAATAGCTATTACAGAACTGAATTTTCAAGCTAACCCACTGTCGAACACCATTTTGGGACAGGTTGTTATGTTGTGCGCTGGAGATTTGCATTTGCTGTAGAACCTAGACTGCACTACTCCTGACAGCCCCCAGGAACATTTGATCTTTTACCAGGTGTAACGCGCTTCTTCTTGCTTATGTTGGCATCAAGACGAGAGGTGTAACGGCGATTCGTCTGACGACCATTCTTCAACTTTATCACAGGAGCCTTTATTGAAGCTACAGGAATTGAAATGTTCTTTGTCCTGTCAAATATATCGAGGACAGAGTTCTCAGCTTCACTACAACCGACATTTTCAACAACATCCATGCAATTGACGACTAATGGATCAACAACACAATCTCCATGTCCAACCTTAATACTTGTCAACTTCGATAGCCTGTATTCTGAAATTTCTTTCTTTGCACGATCTAAATTCCGTGTTGCAATTTTGCAAGCTTTCTCATCTACCTCTTCTATATTGACCAGCTCCATAGCTGACATGTACATTACCTTGTGTCGAAAAGCCCTAGATTCTATTCTTCGGTATTTGCCTAATGCCCTTAGATTTGGGTCGAAAGTGGACATTCTGGCCTGCCTTGTCCAACGCTTCATGATGTGGCATTCTGGAATCTGACATACTCCTCTATTAATGAATACCTGTAGAAAATATAAATTAGACACTACATTATACCTTTTCGTTGTTTCACATAAATAATAATTCATTTAGTCAAATAAGTATAGAGCAGTTACCGATATTATGTGGCTGCATACAATGCCAAAGTGTTCATAAAGTCCACATTCACATTTGTAATAACCAACTGAGTTGTCTACTTCAATTATGTAATTCACTTTACACCAAGAATCTCGTAACTCGGCTTGTACATGCTTAACCTCAACTATATTGTTACCTTCCCTGGGAACAATAACCAACAACTCCATCTTGAATAGGTTGTAAACTTTCCTAGTGTATATCATTGAGGCATGTTTCTCCACCGGAAAGCCACACTGTAGCTCAATAGATTTCTGAAAAGTAAGATTAATAATGAATACATTAACATAATCATTTTATCAACATAATGCAACTAATGCATAAGGAAGTCCTTTATCTAACTACACACATGTTTCGTGTTTTTCTCGCACTCATGGTCAGAATTTTCTCTGTCACTGATCAATTTGGAATATTGAGCAATGAATCTATTGATAGAAGAGTTGCAAGGAATATAAATTTTAAGCACATGGTTTGAGCTTTCACTGCGTTGCGTGCTTGTCATCCTTGCACAAAAAATTCCTTTGAAATATGGTTTAGCCCATTTGTCCCGACACTCAAATGCTCTAACCATGAAAGGATTTGCTTCAAGTCCATATTTTATTAATATAGCCTTCCAAGCAGACTCGAACTCATCAACTGTTAGCATATGATTCACCAACTTGTGGAAATCATCACTGAAAGTAGGATACTTCTTGTATACATGCCCAAGAACCTCCTGAGCTTTCCTTAGAACATGCCATTTGCACCATCGATGATTTATTCCAGGGAGCATTGCCTTGGCCTGATCTGCGAATAATCAAAGCATGAATAGCAAATAATAATGACATATGTACTAATAGCATTAGTTGAGATTAGAAAACTTGATAGATGCCCTTGTATACCTGTTAACATCGTTACTGGAGCTTTGCCACCCATCATGGAAACAAATTGCTTGAATGCCCATTTGAAATCAGCTGCCATCTCGTTTGTGAGCAATACCCCAGCAAATATTACACTCTCAAAATGGTTACTTACACCCACAAACATACCGAAAGGCATCTTATATATGTTGGTTTCATATGTAGTATCAAATGCAATAGCATCCCCAAAGTGCTCATACAAAGATCTACTTCTTCCACTTGTCCACATTAATGATTTTAGACGGTTGTCATCATCAACCTGAGCTGAAAAAACAAATTTATCATCCTTTGAAATCATATCCTGGAACATCTCCATCGTCTTCACCACATCATCTTGGAGTGATTCTTTTGCGATACGAGAGCAGACTGTCCTTAGGGATTTCTTAGAGAATGGAACCTTTTCAGCTGAACCAAACAAGCTCCCCATAATGGAGTCAACCCTACTTAATGAAATATTATTCTCCCTAAGATACCTAACAATATCTTTTGTGTGCTTATCAATGTGTTGGTGGGAGAATAGATGTTTCTTTTCTCCACAGCTCTCCACTAAATCATGGTTGTGCGCATCTGAAAAGGACCTCACGTACCACTTTAATTGATCATTGTAGCAAATTTTAATACTAGCTTTACAACCACAATGAGTAGTTGACTGCTTAGTACTCCTGTTCACACCCTAACAAAATAACAAAACAAAAAGCAAGCATCAATTTGATACCAGTGCTCAATTTTCCAATAAACTTATGTAAGAACAAAATCTTACATTATAGATATCAAGTAAAACTCACCAAACGTTGGCAGACAATTCTTGCATTGACCGGACATTTTTTTAGATGTATAGCTATCACCATGTCTAATACTGAATCCCTTAACCCATGAGTATGAGTTGTAGAACTGATAGGCTTCGTTCAATGAATCAAAAGTCATCCCAACCTTAGGCTGGAACATTTCCACAGATTTGTCGTAACAGTAATGTCTCAAAGATTGTTCCATCGGCCCGGCATCCACTTTCCTTCAATAAAATTACGTTTCCAGTTATAGTTCGATCAAAGAGGAATAATAAGACTGACATATTCAGGTTACATTACACAAAACTTACTCTATTATTCCTGAAGACTGAGACATCACTTCGCTGCAATCAACTGTATTGAATGCAGAGAAAATATTATCATCATTTTGTTCATACTGTTCGGAGCACTCCCCGGTTTTTTGGTCAACTGAATGAATAACTGGAGGTTGGGATTCTCCTTCGTTGTCTACATCTATGTCATCATCTATACAGACCCTATGGCACCATAAAAAAATTTAAGGAGAGAAATATCAGTATAAAATGGCTGAATCTGATACTTAGAACATATCATTTGCATGAAATAAATAGTAAGATGAAAAATCACCTCATGTTTGGGAGAGATAGAACCTCGTTTTCGAATGAACTTTCGGGATTGTTTCATTCTGAAATGTCATTATCCGCAGGGCAAGTCTCAGTCTCCCTAGTTTTTTTTAGGGCAAAGCATTGGGTTACTATATGAATCTAAATAGCAATTTAAATCTCCATGAAATGAAACAACTAATCTATACTGGAAAAAATGATGCTATGATGCAGTGTTTGTTTCATTATATCATTTCGGAATAGATTTAGTTTAGTGCTAATATTGTAATAGAGCAAAAAACAATCTATACTAGGTATAGGTAGAAGAATCATTTTATCTAACTAGATTTCAACTATATGCAAATGAATTATTCATTCATCAGAAACAAATAAAAAGTATGGTCATGTAGTTCGGGATTTACTACCTAATATAGCTTAAATTAAACTTCACAAGGATTTTGTTTTGTGAATTACTCACCAGTTTCTCCCAGATGTCCAAGTATTTAACCCCAAAAAATATCCCTGCTTTGACGGGTCAGTTGTCCCAGCAAAATCCTAGGAATCAAGTTATGTTGTTTTAATTAAGTAAAATTAGCCGTGTCAGATGACCTTTCCTGCAATCAGATGAATCCTGAAAGTTACCTCCATCAGATCAACCGTGGACGAATGCCGCCTGATCTCTACTAATTAAAGATGAAAAGGAAAAATTAGGGGACGAATAGAGATTGCGTAGCCAGTAGAGGACGATTTACTACCTCTTCTTTTCGATTTGGAATCACTCCGATGCTTTCTTCTGCTAATTTCTTCGACCGAGATCCGTTGAGTAGAAACTGTCCGCCGTGGGAGATCTCTGCTAATTAAAGATGAAAAGGGGAATGATTAGGGGACGAAGAGAGATTGCGCAGCCAGGAGAGAACGATTTACTACCTCGTCTTTTAGATTTGGAATCACTGCCATGCTTTTCTTCTGCAAATTTCTTCGCCGGCGATCAGGTCAAGAAGAACTGTCCACCATAGGAGAGCTAAGGTCAGCCGAACCCGTGGGTGGGGGAAAGGGTATCGGGTTTTTACGCTAGTGTTTGTACGCTGTATCTGATACGTGTGTGTTGGCAGGGAGGAACCCGGGAATAGAGCTAGCAAACGACAGGGTTCAACCCCGAAGGAAGATATCGCTAATCTCAAAGCAGTGACGTGTGGTGGATTCCACTCCGGCACATATCGGCGCCGGTAGAATCGCCAGGGGCCCCTACTTCTCCACATCCCCTTCTTCCTCAACCGCCGCCGCACCCTGTACCATTCGCCTCCTCCGACCTCTCACATACAGTCGCCTACCTCCCCTCGATCTCCCTCCAAAGGATCTCTTCTCCGCTCCCAGATCCCAGCCGCCACCCCCAACCACTCTCTCCTCTTCTCCATGACAATTAGCATACGTCCTTGTTTGCGTGCCCTCCGCCGCGGTTGTTTACCACAGAAGATAATGCTTCGCTAGCCGACCGCGTCGACATGCCCGCATACTGCCGCTAGCTCTCTTCCCCAGCAGCCCCACCGCATCGACTGCAATCCGCTCTTAACCCGCCCTGCATCCCACCGTGGTGCCGGCCTGAACGCCGGAGCTCCCCATCGTCCGAGGCCTGAGCTTCCGCGGCCTATGGCATCCTGGGAGGTGGAGCCCATGTCCCCTGCTGACGCAACCGGCTCTGGTAATCCCCAATGCCACGTCCGCGGCCTCATCTCTGCCGGCCGGTCTGCGTCCCTGACGTTCCGTAGTAAGGGGTACCTGGCCGGCGACCTACTACGGGCTCCCACGAACGAGCAGCCGCCACTTCTTGTCGTCCAAGCGCTGTTCTTCCCCAAATGCTCAAACGGTGCAAATACGTACTAATTATTCAGGTTCAAATATTCAAGGAAATGTTCCATTGGACACAGAAATTTAGAAAACAAATGCTCTTGTTGTTGGATCTTACTCTCTGTAAGCACTTTGCTGATAATCTTACGTTGTGGTACCAACAGCCTGACAAACTAAGCAACTGTCTTGTCGTTGACCTCACTCTGTTTAGTTGCAGCAACTGTAGTTTTACTAGATTTAGAGAGAAACAAAATAGAAGTTCCATGTTGCACAACACATAATCAGAGACTCAGAGTATCAGTAGACAGTAGCAACCATTCATCTACTCCTTCTGTCCCAAAATAATTGACTTGAGTTTGTCTAGATTTGAATGTATCTATACACTAAAACATGTCTAGATACATGCAAATCTAGACAAATCTAAGTCATTTATTTTTGGACGGAGGGAGTAATAATAAATGAGGAGGTATATTGATCAAATTTTCCTGTTCAAGTCACTATGCAAGGGAATGTTCCCTTTATTAGTACTGTTTAAAAAGGTTTTTTTAGCCTCTTGTCGCATGCTGATTTTTGTCTAGTGCTATACCGTTATGCAATATAAGTTTATGTGGTCATTTTGCTAGAGTAGAATCGTCATGTACTCATATGCCAAAGCTGTTTAAACTATCTTTTGTAGCAGCTGTCGTAGCAGCAACGACTTGGATGGTGGCACCTTCGAGAACCAGAAGGACTCCAAGCAGGGAGCACCTTCCTCTACAGCAGCAATGCCTCCCCTTCTCCCAAGGTGATTCACGTGATGGTTTTACCTGCTGTACATTGGTTCCTTGACTACTTTTTAATGTGGATGATTGCAGATTATACTTATTTTCTATGTGATTTCAGGTTAGTAATTGGTTAGTGTTTCACGAAAATGTTGTATCACTTCAACCATGGGTATCCTACTGTTGAATTGTTTGGTGGATTGTTCAAAGTAAAGTCGGTCAGTACGCTTTGCGACAATGGTGATTTCTGTACTTTAGAGTTTTTGCAAAACATGGGCCTAATCACTCTGGAGTCTGTAATTTGGCTATAGTTTGGCATAGTCTTTATGTAATTTGGCTATAGTTCCTTGTGGTATTGTGGATTTCTACAATATTTGGATATGTAGTGCTAATGGCCAGGAAGAATAATGCCCATCATTCTGGTGAGATTTCAGTCCATCTTTTGTATGAATATCTCTTGATATGCAGTTTAGAACCAACATGTCCAGTCGATGCCTAAACATGTATGTGTCTTCATATAGCAAAGTCTTAACTGAATTTGAGGGAATTGCTATACACTTTGCTAGTCGAACATCCTACATGTCCATACATTTAGTTTTACATACTTCACATGATTATCTGCAGGCAAAAGAAATATTAATCTTTAAATGAAATCAATAGTTACAAGTATTATTGCCAAAGTGCACGTATTTACCTTTGTTAGTTCTGTGCCATGCATAGTGCTAATGTAGTGCAAGTGAACTTTATAAATTTATGATGATCCTCTTAAGATCTAGATCTGTTCGTAAACAGGATAACATGCCACTCTAAATCTGTGCCTAAACATGATAACATGTCATTTTCATTGGCATTTATAATCTACATTCATACTTAGTTGTCATCTTTTGCTGGTTCATGTAACTCATTACATTACTTTCGCTTTTGCAGGTACTTTGGTGTTATCTCGATTGGAGAGGTTGGCATAGGAATCAAGTCTTTTTTGGTTTTACCTCAAATCACTACGATTTTGACTGTTATCAAGTTCTCCGTTCTTGCTGTGACTTCGCCATGTTGGCGAAGTTGTAGGCCCCAATAGATCAGATCATTGTTTGCGAGCAATTTTAGTTATTATTTTTGTCCCATTGATGTAAATGAGATTTACACTTGTATTTTTGTGTATTTTGTGACTAAAATGTAATCATGTAATCAATTATTTTCATTGAGTCTAAAATTTCAACTTAGCTAATCAAATTATGCTGAAAATATTTAAATTTGGATTATGGCTGGAGCTGCCATAAACAGTTATAGAAAAAGGTGTATACACTAATGGGAATTTAAATTTTCCTTTATAATGTTATGAATTAGAGAAGGAAAAGAAATATGCATGGCATTAACCAAATTCCACGTAGCTACCAGGCTGAGCCAAATGTGACATCCTCATCACCTTCTCTTCTCTCTCTTAAAGTCCATGTGTTATTGCCACGTCATCATCAATTTTCAGAATTTTTTTGTTGAGATGCCACATATGCCATGTCAGCACACGTGTCATCCATGGCAATATCTCATTGCAATATTATGTACTTGAATTTGTTACAAATTGTGTTGCCGTAGCTAGAAAACTATGTTACTAGTAATGTTACCATGCTTAAAAATTATGTTACTATCGATATTACTATAGTTCTAAAAATGTGTTACTAACTCATCTCGTAACACATATGATGCATGTTACAACAATAGACTTGTAACACAAAATTTAACATATAGTAACAAACACTATGTGTGACAGTGGATACATCCTAGTAACACGGCCTAACGTAACACATCATGAGATATGTTACTACATGGCCTAGTAACCCTTTTTGGACCTGTAGTAACACAAGTGTGTGTTACCAAAGCTCTATCCTATTGTAGTGTTAGAAGGAGGATATTATTTTCCAATGAAAGCATCTTTGCATTTAGTCCAACAATCAATACTATTCCTAGTTAAGGAATTCAACCATTCTTTATCTTTTCCTCTCAAAGAGAAAGGAAACAATTTCAGCTTAATAATATCACCATCTATATCCCTATGCTTTTGCATCTCACAAAGTTCAACAAAGTTATTTAGATGGGAAGCAGCATCTTCATTACTAATACCAGAAAATTGTTCTCTCATAACAAGATTGAGCAAAGCAGGTTTTATCTCAAAGAAAGTATTTTCAGCCACAGGTGGAGCAATAGGTGTGCTCATAAAATCATTGTTGTTGGTGCTAGTGAAGTCACACAACTTAGTGTTTTCAAGGGTAGTCATTTTTTTGGGTTTTAAATAAGAAAGCAAACTTGTAAAACTATTTTTTTTGTGTTTTTGAAGAACAAAACAAGCAAACAAAGAAAAAAGAAACTAAGCAAAACAAAAACAACAAAGTAAATAGATTGGTTATGAGGGACTCCCCTTGTGAAGATGTCCTTGACTCCCCGGCAACGGCGCCAGAAAATCGCTTGATGGCTCAATGCACGGCGCCCAGAAAAATGCTTGATGGCGGTGTTGATGTAGAGCTCGTTGGGAACCCCAAGAGGAAGGTATGATGAGCACAGCAGCAAGTTTCCCTCAGTTATGAAACCAAGGTTTAATCGAACCAGTAGGAGCAAGGAAACACCCCAAAGGTGTGACTAGCTGAGCTTTGGCAGGGTGCACTACCGGTGCTAGTAGAAACGTGGAGACCTGCACAACACAACCACAGAACTTTGTCCCCAACTTGCGATGAGGTTGTCAATCTCACCGTGTTTTGCGGAAAACAAAGGATTAAACGTATCAAATGGAAAGAAGTAAAAGTTTATAGAAAGTAAACACAAAGCAGTAAACAGTTTATAGACTGTATGTAAAAGACAAGGACCGGGATCCATAGTTCACTAGAGGTGGCTCTCCTTAGATAGATAACATGCTGGGTGAACAAATTACAGTGGGGCAATTGACAAACACCGAGAAAGCAATACATGCATATACTAATCATCTTGACTCCATTGAGACTTGATTGGGCATTACAACATTATACATAGACTGCCATCCAACTGCATCTATGCCTAATAATCCACCTTCAGGTTATCATCCGAACCCCCTCCAGTATTAAGTTGCAAGCAACAGATTAATGCTTTACGAACAGCATGTAAAGTAAACAATATGATTGTTCTATGAACAAAGGATTGTTGTTTTCTCCCTAGTAGCAATATCACATCTAGTACCTTAGAGATTTCTGTCACTTCCCAGTTACGGAGGCATGAACCCACTATTGAGCATAAATACTAACTCTTGGAGTTGCTAGCATCTACTTGGCCAAGATAGCTACTAACAAGGAAAGCATGCAAGATCACAAATAACAAAGACATGATAGAATCAATAATCAATCTGAAATAGCATCTCAATATCCATCGGATCCCCGCAAACACAACATGCAGAATTACAAATAGATGATCTTGATCATGAACGGAGCTCACAAGATCTAAACATGAAAGCACAAAGGAGGAGAACCGGCCATCTAGCTACTACATGGATCCGTAGTCCAAGGATGAACTACTCACACATCACACCGGAGGCTTGCATGGAGATGAAGAAGGCCTACAGGGTGAATTCCCCTCTCTGGCAGGGTGCTGCGAAGAGCTTCAGATCCCTCCCGATCTAGGGATGGAGATGACGGCGGCTACAGACTCTTTCATGGATTTTTGATCGGGCACTTAGGGTTTTCGTCTCGAGGGCAATATATAGGCGGAAGGAGAGGCCGAGGGGGTGCCGGGAGCGACCACACCACCCCCTGGCGCGGGCTAGGCCTAGCCGCGCGGCCAGGTGGTGTGGTGCCCCCCTAGACCCTCTCCATCTCGTATTCTGGCACTTGATGACATCCGGAAAAATAGGCACTTTGGCTTTTGTCCCGTCCAATTCCGAGAATATTCATTTTTTGACTTTCCTAGAACCAAAAACAACAGAAAACAGGCAGCTGGCACTGTGGCTCTTGTTAATAGGTTAGTCCAAGAAATCATAAGAAAAGTACTCCAAAGTTGGAAGAAAACACAAGAAAGTGGATAAAACCAAGCATGGAACATCAAAAATTATAGATACATTTGCAATGTATCAGGATACACCGTGATAAAGATTGTTTTGAAAGAATGTGTTTGGAAAGTTTGAAAACAACTTAATTAATGAACTCTCTGGGTGGATTGGTAATTGCTTGGTTCGTGAATGTCGGGCCCATGTCTATGGTTTACTCGAGTAGCTCACTTGTGAATGGCCACCCAGGTTTCTGAGAGATGATTAGTGTCTTGATTTGGTAGCTTACGTGTACAGCCATATGCCAGTGAGTTATGGGTGGCTGGATGGACTTAGTAGGTCGTGGCGACCCGAGCTCTTCGTATTCAGAGATGTAGTGAATATGATAGGTTGGTACGGTGCATGGATGAGCTTGGGGAACTACTTCTCGAATTGTCTCTTCTTGGGCTTCTCCCTATCATGACTCAATATGCGTGTCATGGTACGAGCGGGTCGACCAAGTCATATGGGTAAAGTGTGCAAACCCTGCAGGGTGTAAAACTAAGTGATTAGCCGTGTCCCGGGTAATGGACGATTGAGTTACTGAATTGTGGGTGCTATGACATGTTCTCATTCATTCTAACTTGTAATTGCTAAAACTTGTGGTTGAAACTTAATTGGGTTGTTTGATGAAGATTAAATGCTTTACAAATGATTTACAAATGGTAGGATAAAGTATTTTGCTGCTGCAACTAAGCCTGAACCCTGGCCGGATATGCATATAGCTATTAGTCTTGTTGTTTCTCTCATTGTTCCACTTGCCAGTACATTCCAAGTATTGACCCTTCGGGGCTGTTACGTTTCATGTTGCAGGTTACTCTTCCGGTTACTCTAAGTAGTAGTGTTGGTTGCGACCCTCCACTCAACATTTTGTTCGCCTGTGGCGTCTAATGGAGACTGGAGCTACTTTATTTATGCTATCTTTTTGCTACTTGTTTACTTGTGCAAGCGATATGCTTTGCAAACTTTGTAATAAATACAATATTCTGGATCATATCGTTGTAATACTGATGCCCTGTTAATTCTCTGATGTCTATCGATGCTATGTATGCCAATGAACCGATCCAGGGATTGGCGTGATACATAGATGTGCAATCCTACCGGGTTGTACCGTTTCAAGACAATAGATCTAGACAACACCCACCAGATCCAATCTGCGCATACACCCCCGTCGGTGACATTGTAATCCTTCGGATCATCATCAATCAAGAGCAGACAAGCAGGAGTAGGGTCCTCTACGAGGCCTGAACCTGGGTAAACCTTGCATCCCTGTGTGCTTGTTTGCAAGCCGATCGAGATTTCTAGTGCTTCCTCCTTCTCCAAAACCCAAGTCCATAACAATGGGCATTGATGAGTTGAACCCTCGTCAGTGAGAAATCAAAAGGGAAAAACAAAACAAGATTGAGTTCATCCACTAGATCAATGTGAGAGTTTCAACCATGGAATTCTGAAAATAAAGCATGGATAGAGAGAGAAACATACCGATATCTTGATTCCCCAACTCAAATGAACGAAATCTGCGAAGAGCCAAGAATTCCAGGTGGGTTTTGAGGGGTTTGGAGAGAGAATATGAGAGAAAAAGTGAGGAGGAGGAAGAAACCTAGCCGTCCCGGTGGGTCTAAGTGGTCACGCCGAACTATACGGCTGCAACTATACGGGCGGGAAAAGTAATTTCCGCCGTATAGTTGCGGCAGCGTTGACAATTAGGGTTTCTTTATGCCAGATCACAGCTATACGGGCGCAACTATATGGCCGGATCAAAATGGTCCCGCCGTATAGTTGGTCGTCAAACATTCTGGAACCTCGAGATAAATTTTCTGAGACAGGCATCGATAACTATACGGCCAGAATTTTTATTCCCACCGTATAGTTGGTCGTTAAACCTTCAGTATCCTGAAAGAGAAAATTTACAAAGACAACGATAACTATATGGCCGGAACTATACGGCTGGAATTTTAATTCCTGTCATATAGTTGATCGTTAAACCTTTTGTATCCTAGAGAAGAAATTTTACAAAGGCAACGATAACTGTACAGCCGGAACTATACTCCCGGAAAAATATTCCCGCCGTATAGTTGGTCGTTAAACCTTCAGTACCAAGCTTTTTCGCCCAAAATTTTTAGAGATTCAATTTTTTATCTGTACAAAATGATTAAGCTAGTTTTTGTAGATAAAACTCAAACTTTTATTTTTATACTTATTCTACGCTTGTTCAATCGATATTTCTACCACTTTTTAACAGCTGCATCTTCACGGGCGCGCTTCCGCGAGAATGTCTGTGAAAAAGTTGTAGGAATGCGATGAACATTTTATTCTTTAATTTATTTTATTAATGTGATGGGTTGACTCCCATTAAGCATTTTATTAAGAATGGTTGAATAATTCATCCCCTTCTCTATTCTCAAATTCTTACCTTGGGTTGCCCCTTATCAAAGGCACTTACCGGATGAACTCCTTTCGCCGGTGGAATATATCTTTCTCCTACTTCTAGCTTCTTTGGAAAATACTGGATGATTTCAGCATCATAAACAATCGACTGACGCTCCTGCAGTACTAAGGAAAGGTCTTCCAAGTATTATGGATAATTTTTCATCCTCTGGAATTTCAAGAATAATAAAATCAGTGGGAATAACTGTTGGGTCCGCAGCATAGAAAACAAAAAAATTCCTACGATGAGAACTATACGCCAAGATCTATCTACTAGATACAGAGCAACGGGTGGACATACATCCATGGAGAACTTACCCTCGAAGACAACGAGCTTTGTTAACGAGTAGGAACTCGTGGTTGATGTAGTCGTACACTTGCCGATCTCAAGATCATGAGGAAGTCTGAGCCTTGAACTCAGCGCATCCTTTTCCACACGTTCAAGCCACGGACAACCTCCACCTCCTCGCTCCAGCGATCCAATGGAAGCAACTCCTTCCATTTAAATGCCACCGAAACATGTATCTCGCTAATCCGAGACCATGGGGAATAATTCTAGAGGAGGAGAGAGATCCTTCACAAGGAGGTGTGTGGATGAAGGAGGAATGGGTGGCCTTTATAGGAGGAGGGGTGCCCTCTCTCCATGGTGGCGCATGGGGGTGACCCTCACCTCCCCATTCATGTGGTGGTAACCCCTCCACATTAAAATGCCTCTTCACATTCCCTTTTAAAGTCTCCACTTTAAATGCATTAAATTTCTCCAAATTTAATGCTCTCTCATTTAATAAAACTCGTTTTATTAAATTTATTCAGAATTTTGTTAATTACTTTAATTAAAAAACATTCACATATAGCCCCTTGCAATATTTCAATATCACATGCAGAAACACCTTCTCCAATTTCACCCGAAACAATTTCCGGTTTCTATTGAAACAATTCCTGCGCTTTGCAATTCTTTCGTATGAAACATATGTGCTCCAAAATGGTGTCCGGTAACTCTTAAGTGTGCCACCCTACGGTTCGCGAATAATGCAGACATGATCGAGACCCTTCTTCGATCAATAATCAGCAGCGGGACCTGGATATCCGTACTGACTCCTACACATTCAACGATGACTCCTGTGATCGTGAGAACCTTTAACGCTTGTAACTAAATCCCTTTGTCTCTGATATATTACATGTCCGAGATTCGATCATCGGTATCTCCATACCTAGTTTGATCTCGTTACCGACATGCACTCTTTTCTCGTTCCCGTGATATAACATTCTAGTGATCAGATCACTTGCTTGCAAGCTATCCTAATGTGATATCACCGAGAGGGTCCAGAGTATATCTATCCGTCATCTGGATTGACAAATTCCACTCTTGATCCATGAGCCTCAACATAACACCTTCGTAGTATTGAACCCATCTTTATAGTCACCCTGTTACGGTGTGACGTTTGATGTTACCAAGATACTCTTTCGGTGTTAGCAATTAACATGATCTCATGGTCTAAGGATAAAGATTACTTCGTATGATGTTATAGCAATATAAACATAATGACTTGATTGTAATGCTATACTTCGGATGAATGTTCATCACATCATTTCACAAATGCTCTGACCTTGTTATTAACAACATCCAATGTCCATGATCAGGAAACCTTGATCATCTTGTTAATCAACAAGCTAGTCTATAAGAGAGGCATAACTAGGAACCCTTTTTGTTTATTAAACACACATGTATTGATGTTTCCTATCAATACAATTATAGCATGCAAAATAAACATCTATCATATACAAGGAATACATAATAACAACTTTATTATTGCCTCTCAGGGCATATTTCCTTCAATAACATGCTCATCTATTCTAAGTAGAATATCCTCAATCATACCAATGGGTTGTTTAGTGGACTTATCAGCCATCTGTAAAGTGATAGTAGTAGGGGAATACTCCCCTAATCCTAACCTTTTATAGAGGGAATATGGCATTACACTAACTCCTGCACCTAAATCACACAAGGCATTGTGAATATCTGTTTTGCCAATTTTGCATGAAATAGTTGGTATTCCGGGATCTCCTGATTTAGACAATAGCTTCCCATTAGCAGGATAACTAGTCATCATGGCAATGGTTTCAGTTAATTCTTTATTTCTACTAAGAATATCATGGAGGAATTTAGAATAGGTAGGAACTTTTATTGCATCCGCAAATGGAATTTCCAGATGAAGATCACCAAATGCCTTTTTGAAAGAATCATAGATTACCTGATCCGGTGCTTTCTTTTTTAGATAAGGAATCTTTTGCTCACCTTTCTTATTCTTGTCTTTTAACTTTTGTGGGGGATCAGGCTCTTTTGTTGCTTTCTTTTGTTGCAGCTTATCGCTCTTCTTATTTTATACTACAACAACTTCATCTTCATTGCTTATCTCTTTTTCTTCTCTTGGATCAGCTTTCTCTACATCAGTCATAACAGTCATCATGTGCATCATTTTGCTCCTCCATGGTTTGATCTTGTGTTTCTTGAGCAGTTTCATCTTGAGGATCCACTAGTGTATCATCTTTTTGGCTTGCTTTGAGCAAGGCTTTTTTCTTTCGATATTTTTCAGCTTCATATTCTGGTGGTCCTAAAGGTCCTGTAACAACTGCACCTCCCCTTGTAACAACATTAGTAGAAATAGGAATATCTATATCTACTTGAAGAAAAATTTGATAACCAGATGATATTTGTTCACATTGGATTTCAATCATACTATGGTACTTGTGAAATAATTTTATTTCTTGGCCAATCTCATCATAAGTTTCCATGAGTTCCGCCAAAATCTTCTTATGTCTTTGAAATTGCTTATGCAGATTATTATGAGATTTTGCTTGTCGATGTTTTAATTCTTGAAAAACTTTTCTAGTTTCATCTTCTTCAGTAAAAACTTGTAACAAGTCTACTTTGTTTTCCTTAAAAAGTTCAGAAGGTATACCTTTTTCTTTCATTGTTTTGCATACTTCAGGCATAAGATCAGGAGTTATACAAAGTATCCCTTTTTCTAGCTTAGTGCTGAAGTCAGGATTATATAAAGAATCATGCTTAGCCCTAGTAGACATTAATTCCAAACATGCTTTAATAGTTAAAGTATTTATCGATCCTCTTGCTGATAAGTTAAGAAACTTTCTGCATTGAGTATTAAGACCATGGTAAAATAAATGGCAAATAGTTGATTCAGAATAGCCATGATTAGGAATACTATTGATCATTCCAAAGAATCTATCCCAGCCTTGTGGGTAGTTTTGTCCCACGTTTTGACTAAAGTTGCCTATATTCTTTCTAATTTCAGTTACCTTTTTTAAAGGATTAAACATGATAATGAATTTAACAATACAATTTTCCCAACATTTAATGTAATGACGAGGGACAGAATATAACCAGTCTAGAGCCTTACCTTTAAGAGACCAACGAAATAATTTTAGACGAGAGAAGTCTCTTGGCAAACCTTTTGGTCCAAGTGATGTTATCACATCATCAAACTCTCTAAGATGTCTTCCTGAGTCTTCATCTTCCCTTCCAATGAAAGCTTTTTCCTACAACATTTTAATAATCCCACCATCAAATCGATATTCTCTAACTCTAGGATTAGGAAATTCCGTTGGTTGTTTAAGAAAAGCAGAATTTGGAGCACTGTATTCTCTGAGAGTTTTCTCAGGTTTCTTGGGAGTTGTCCTATAAATGGACATGATTTCCATAAAATCACTCAGGTTTTCAACTTCAACCTTATTTGATCTTAAAAGTTTTTCAATAATTTCCTCACGCTGTTGAATAGGCACGCGCTCAATATAATCTGGTAAATATGTCCTACCAGAGCGTGTAGACCCTTTGTCTCCTAGGGAGACCATTTTGTAGTAGTAACACCTGAAATGTCAAGAGACAAACACTTAGAGCTTAGCTCCCGGCAACGGCGCCAGAAAATAGCTTGATGTCTACAAGTGCACAGATCATTTGAAGCTAGTTTTGAAGTATAGATATCATTCCCACGGGAAGCCCAAAGGTAAGTGTTTATGAATGAAGTCTCTGACACACTCAAAGTTGTCACAGGTCTTTGAGTGAATTGACTAAAAGTGTGGAAATAAGAATGAAATTTGGATTAAACTAGATGTATTTAAATAAAACTAATGTAAACTTTAGGAATAAAAAGCATAAAACTAAAGAAAGATTCGATTGTTTGTGGTTTTCTGCAGATGACAAAGAAGGCGCGGGGAGATACAGTTCATGGTGATAGTGACTGTGCGAGGTGGACGAATGATAAGTGTAAAAATTATAATCTTATAAGTATATGTGTAGGTGAGCAACCCATAATTAGCCGGAACTCCTCTTGGTAGATTTGATCCCAACTTCAATAATCCTACTAGTATGTTACCAAAACCATGGTCAGTCACTAGATGATTAAGATCCTTTAGGTTGCTTAGCAATTAAGCTCCTTAGATCAGACTAATGCAATAAGCACAGTGGTTGCTCGTGATCCTCGAGTAAAACTAGTTTCCCATTGATATCCTCGTGTCACTCGGGGGTCGCCGATCTTCTAGCAAACAAGATCCTATCTATGTAGAACAAAGTATCATGTTGTCTGGGCCCTTAATTGGACAACAAGCATTAGGCATCCTGATGTCTGCAAGTGTAGAGATTGTTTGTAGCTAGTTTCAAAGTATAGATGTCAATCACATAGGGAGCCCAAAGGTAAGTGTTTATGAATGAAGTCTCTATCACACCCAAAGTTGTCATAGGTCTTCGAGGGAATTGACTGCAAGTTTGGAAATAAGAATGGAATTTGGATTAAACTGGATGTATTTAAATAAAACTAAAATGTAAACTTCAGAAATAAAAAGCATAAAAGTAAAGAACAATTTGATTGTTTGTTGTTTTCTGCAGATGACAAAGAAAGCGCGGGGATATACAGTTCATGGTGATAGTGACTGTGCCAGGTGGACGAATGATAAGTGTAACAATTCTAATCTTATAAGTATGTGTGTAGGCGAGCAACCCATAATTAGCTGGAACTCCTCTTGGTAGATTTCATCCACACTTCAATAATCCTACTAGTCTGTTACCAAAACCATGGTCAGGAACTAGACGATTAAGCTCTTTCAGGTTGCTTAGAAATTAAGCTCCTTGGATCAGACTAATGCAATAAGCACAGTGGTTCCTCGTTATCCTCCAGTCTACTAGTTTCCCCTTCATTTCCCCGTGTCACTCGAGGGTCGCCGGTCTGCTAGCGAACAAGATCCTATCCATGTAGAACAAAGCATCATGTTGTCTGGGCCCTTAATTGTACAATAAGTATTAGGCATCCCACAGATAGTCAAGCACACATAATATAGTAATTAAAATCAATCACAAACTAATGGAAAATATATGAAGGCACATCACATCTAACCAATCCCTTACATCTCCCATGCCCAAGGAACTTACTCACACATGAGAGAAGAAACCATCATCGATATAATTAAATAAAGGGAGTTCTTCTCAATATTACCATCGAGATCCACAATAATAATACAAAAGTAATCCAACAAAATTCAAGATACGAAGAAACAATCTCAAACCCCAGTATTGCAAGGTGAAGATCTCTCTCTCTCTCTCTCTCAAGTACAAGTAATGGCTATGGGGGTGTAGTGGATAGGAGGTCGAGGATCATGGAGCGAGATGAAGAACGTCTTCTCCTCCTTCTCCGGATCTCTTCTTTCTCCTTTCTGGATGGGATGGTGGCTGTTGTGTTCTGATTTCATCTCTGGCCTCTTCACGAAAGTTGTCCCTTTTGACAAGACGGAGGCGGTGGCAGCTATACGGCAGGAACTATACGGCCAGAAAAATGTTCCCGTCGTATAGTTGCTCGTTAAAGCGTCTGTTTGCCTTCCTTGATTGCTTCCAAAAAGAGACTTGCATGTTTTCGCATGAATATTGTGTTTCCCTAGTTAAAACCTTCTGTTGGTGACATGGGTATACCCTACAAGTACTCGAGCTTGGTATATACGGTCCAAATACATACAGGCCCACGGTGTCGCCAAAGGCCGGATGGAGGGACTCGAGTAACCTACGGACTCTCGATTGCTTGAAGGACAAGAAGAAGCTAAAGATAGAAAGTTTGAAGGGGAAAACCCTAACTTGTAACCGACTCAACCTGCTACCCGAGACCTAGCCTATCTATATAAAGGCTAGGAGGGGGCGGCGAGGAGAACACACACAACCCTAGTTTCCACAACCCTTGCCAGATTGCATCTGCGCACCATTGTAACTTTCGACTCCTTCGATAATTCCACGAGCAGACAAGCAGGAGTAGGGACCTCTACGAGGCCTGAACCTGGGTAAATCCTTTGTCCCCTGTGTGCTTGTTTGCTAGCCGATAGATGTCTCCAGCGCTCCCTCCTTCTCCAAAACCCAAGTCCATAACAATGGGCATTGACGAGTTAAACCCTCGTCAATTGGCGCTGTCTGTGGGAATTGGGAGTGCTAATGTTGCGGCTTCTTTGGCCCCATCAAACGCGATCTACAACTCTGCAACAGCGGAGATTTGCCATCTTTTCGGCGCCTTCGACTTCACCGTCCACATGCCGGCTACTCGCCCGGCCTTCGAGTCCGTGGGCGACGGAATCAGCCTGGCGATTGGGAGCTTCCGCTTCCAAGTTGGTCAGATGGGCACGCTTCGCATGCCCGATCAGCCGACGGCACCAGCGATTGCCCAGCATCATGGTTCCCTCCATCGATCGGCACCCTCAGTGAGCTCAATGCTCCGGCGGTAGTTGGGAACATGGTCAGCGACAGCAGTCACGACTCCGATCTAAGCGATCTAGCCACTGAAGATGGAACCCATGGTTCCGGATCTGAAAGTTGTGGAAGCAATAGCTTCCCAAATCACTTCATGTGCGCCGTCATCAACGCGGGCGACACCTCCGCCAACCGCGGTAACGGTGGCAACACCGGTAACGGCACCGATCCACCCAATCGCGGCAACGGTGGTAACACCGGCAACGACACCGACCCGCCCAAAGCCGCCAACGGCGGCAATGGAGGAGCAGTCGAACCTCCCAGCATAATCAACGAGCAAACCAGCGAACGCGTCGTGATCAGGCTCAACGACCAAGAGTGGGAACGCTGCCGCGAAGCCCTACGAGGTGCACCTCTACCCTTCGGGTCCCCACATGAACTGCTGATGGGCTACCACTGGCTCCTAAAAGTGGAATTCAAGCGCCAAAAACAAGCAATCGCGCAACTCGAGGCGCGTAAAAAGGCGGCGGACGAGTCGAGCCTTCGTCGCCCTGGGCTCTCCTCCTACGGAGGATCCTCCTCAAGAGGCAACGAGCACCTCGCCAGGAAAAGGCAATCGCGGATGGCTCACCTCACCGAACAAGAACGCATAGACGCTGCAAAAGTCCTCGACTTCGGCTCTATGACAGTCGACATGAGAGGCAACGTGGTTCCTAGGACACCACAAGCCGCGGTGACAGCGACCACCATGTACCTTCTCAATAACCAGCCACCGGCGGGAGATCCCCGAACGGCCATGCACCGATCTACGATCGCGGGCCTGGGGCTAATCGAGGCCGCCCTCGACAAGGAACCGGTACCAGACCCGAAAAAGGGCAAAGCATTAGCAAATCGCTACTCCTCGCCCTCGTCCAGCGATGACAGTCATGACCTGTCTAGGCGCCACCGTTCACGGCGACACGATCGCGACTACGATGCACGCGATGAAATCACATAGTGCAAGATCGACAAGTCAAGGGCACGACGTGCTCGGTCGACTGACTCGGAAGAAGAAGATGGGGAGCTCTGCGGCGCCAGATGCTTCAGCAGATCCATTAGGCAAAAGCGAATGCCTAAAGGGTTCAAACTCCCATCGGAGAACCCGAAATTTGACGGTCTGCAGGACCCCAAGATCTGGCTAGAGGATCACATCTCCTCCGTCAGACTACATGGAGGCGATCAATCTTGCCATGCAATGCTTGCAGCTACAGCTGCAGGGCGCCGCCCGGGCATGGCTCAATAACCTCCCACGCGGATCCATTCGCAGCTGGGATGAGCTAGTCTACAGCTTCGTGCGCAACTTTAAGGGCACGTACAAACGCCCCGCCTCAATCGAAGAACTGAGGTGCTGCCAGCAAAGATCTTGCGAATCGCTGCGCTCCTACATCCAAAGGTGGTCCATCATCAAGAACTCCCCGCGGAGAACATCTCGGAAGATCGCGCGATTGATGCATTCAACGGTGGTGTCCGCCGCATGGAACTCAGGGAGGAGCTAGTCCGCTCAAAGCCCCAGACCATCGACCACCTGATGGAGATCGCGAATCGGTGGGCTGATGGAGAAGATTCGGTGAAGAACCGCGTTCACTCTGACGAGGAGGCAGAACTCGAACGAAGACGCGACCGCCGGAGTAAGCGTCACATGCGCGTCTACGACGATCGCGATGACGTCAACATGGTCGTAGCTGGCTACGCTGATAGACGCGACGATAACCGCAACAGCGGATACCGCAGTGGCGGGTACCGCGACTCCGGGAAAACCACGCAAGTGTGGCAACGCCGCACTTGCGATGAAGCACCCGCGACCTCCATCGAGGACAAACTGTCCGGGCCATGCACGGTACACTTCTACATCGACAAGCATGATGGCAAGAGAAAGTCCAGCCACCTCCTCAAGGACTACCGTGAGTTCCTCAAACTACATGAGGGATTGGTTCGGATGAACCGCAATGCAGTCGAAAGAGGCTACAGAGCCGCTCCAGGCGCCATGGCACATGGCGCACCACCACCACCACCTGGGCCACCCCCGAACGGAACTGCACCGGACCAGCACCACGGAGGGAAACCATACCCACGGGCCATGGGTACCATGATGATCCAAAAGGGGCACCCCTCCAATAGGGTGCAGAAGGCCATCACTCGCCAAGTCAATTTGGCCACGCACTCGCCACCATCCACCACTGAGTACCTCAGTGGTAGTGAGTCATCCATTACCTTCGACAAACGCGACCACCCGCCTCAAGTACCTCGCCCAGGTCATTGCCCCGTCGTGCTCGAGGCGCAAATTGGAGGCTTCGACATGAGTCACGTCTTCATGGATGGCGGAAGCGGCATCAACCTCATATTCGCGAGTACCTTGCGAGCAATGAGGATCCCTCTAACCTGCTTGGAGGCATCAGACACAACGTTCCACGGCATCGTCCCAGGGAAAGGCCTATACCCCCTGGGCAAAATCAACCTTGACGTCATATTCGGCACACCAAGGAACTTCTGGCGTGAGCGCATCGACTTTGAGGTCGTCGACTGGCCCTCACAATACCACTGCATCCTCGGACGCATCGCATTCGCTAGGTTCATGGCAGTACCCCACTACGCCTACCTGCAGATGAAAATGCCAGGTCCCAACGGCGTCATCACGATAAACGGGAGCTTCGAGCGTCGGCGATTCGACGGAATTCAACAGAATCTCCCAGTCCTTCGGCATGCAGGAGGAGCTCGCGCGATTGAAGGAAACGACAGACAACAGTCTGCCCCCCTAAGTAGGCCAAGCTCACCTGACCTCTCCTTCGACTCATCTGTGCACACTAAGAAGGTGCAGGTCCATCCATCAGATCCCGCTAAAACGGCCCTCATGGCCAACAACTTGAGTCCCGCATAGGAACTCGCGCTCGTCGAATTCCTCCGTGAGCACTGGGAAATTTTCGCCTGGTGTCCTGCGGACATGCCAGGAGTGCCCAGGGAATTCGCCGAGCACGCACTCAACGTCAACCCTGACGCAAGGCCAGTCAAGCAAACAATCGGTATTTATGCGAGCCACGGGCACAGGCAGCCGGAATGGAGATCAACAGACTCCTCAAGGCCAAATTCATACGCGAGATCAAGGAAAGCACTTGGCTCGCCAATACGGTGCTGGTACGAAAAAAGGACATGGATATCCTACGGATGTGCGTGGACTTCACTTCTTTAAACAAGCACTGTCCAAAAGATCACTTCCCGCTACCACGGATCGATCAAATAATCGACTCCACCGCTAGATGCGAGCGCCTCTGCTTCCTCGATGCCTACTCAGGCTATAACCAAATTCGAATGAAGGAAGAGGACCAGGAGAAGACCGCGTTTACAACGTCCTTCGGCGTGTTCTGCTACAACACAATGCCCTTCGGGCTAAAAACGCAGGAGCTACGTACCAGCGGTGCATGCAGGCTTGCCTCAAAGAGCAACTAGGTCGCAACATCCAAGTCTATGTCGACGAAATAGTAATCAAAACCAAGGAAGAAGCCTCTCTAATTGACGACTTGCACAAAACCTTCGCCAATCTCGATCGTTACCGGATAAAGCTCAATCCGGACAAATGCGCCTTCGGCGTACCCTCTGGGCAGCTGCTCGGGTATCTCATCTCCGCGAAAGGGATTGAGGCAAACCCGAAAAAGATAAAGGCCATACTGGCCATGGAGAAGCCAAAGAACATAAGAGGCGTTTAGCAACTAGCCGGGCGAATCGCGGCCCTCAGTCGATTTATTAGTCAAATGGGAGAAAAGGCGCTGCCCTTCTATCAGCTCCTCCGCAAAGCTGACAAATTCGAGTGGACCATTGAAGCGCAAGAAGCATTCGAAGACCTCAAGCGCCTGCTATCCACCTCTCCAGTATTGGTAACTCCACGAGAAAGGGAACCACTGCTGCTGTACATCTCCGCCACCAACCAAGTGGTCAGCACAGTACTCGTCGTCGAACGGGCCGAGGAAAACAAGGTCCACGGCGTACAACTCCCGGTATACTACCTCAGCGAGGTCCTCACGCCAACAAAACAGCGGTACCCGCACTACCAGAAGCTGGCGTACGACGTCTTTATGACCGCCCGACGACTGCACCATTACTTCCAGGAACACCCAATCGTGGTAGTCAACGACGCCCCATTGGGACATATCCTCAATAACCCTGATGCCACAGGGTGAGTCGCGCTTTGGGGAATCGAACTGTCTCCACGAGACATCACATACGAAAAGCGCGGCGCAATCAAGTCGCAAGTTCTCCCTGACTTCCTCGTACATTGGATGGAAAACCAACTCCCGGACAAGCCAGATATGTCCTACCTCTGGACAATGCACTTCGATGGGTCCAAGAGGAAAGATGGAGCAGGAGCAGGTGTCACACTGACATTGCCTCAAGTGGACAAGCTGAAATACGTCCTGCGAATGCAGTTCACAGCCTCAAACAATGAGGCTGAATACGAGGCCCTGTTACACGGGATGAGAATGGAAAAAGCCTGCGGCGCAAAGAGGCTAATCATATACGGCGACTCCAAGCTGGTCGTCAACCAAACAATGCACGAGTGCGACGCACTGAACGACAACATGATCGCATACCGCGACCTCTACGACACTATTGAAGGAGACTTCGATGGTTGCGAGTTGCGACAAATAGGTCGCGAAAACAATGAGGAGGAGGACGCGCTCGCCACCATAGGCTCCACCTGCGCACCCATACCACCTGGGGCATTTCTCGAGCGCATATGCGAATGCTCCATCAAGCCAAAGACCGCAGAGAAGAAAACAAGCGCAACAACGGTCTTGGGGGCTACGCCACCCAATGAGCCAATGACACTAGATGACTTAGAGCTCGACACAGGACTCGAGGGACCTATGAGCGTCATGATGATCGAACAATCCTAGACGCAGCCGTACATTACGTACCTCCTGAGCAAGCGCCTACCGGACAACCCGATAGACGCACGACACATCGCGTGACGCTCCAAGGCATTCGCTGTTATCAACGGTGAACTGTATAAACGTAGCATCACAGGCGTGTTACAACGATGCGTCTCCCTAGCCGATGGAAGAGTAGTCCTCCTCGACATCCATGAAGGGACCTGCGGGCACCACGCCGGCAGTCGCGCCCTCGTTGCCAAAGCTCTACGAGCTGGATTTTACTGGCCCACGGCCATGCGCGACACCAAGGATATAGTCCAAAAGTGCAACGCTTGTTAGCGATTCGCGGACAATCCACACACACCAGGCGCAGAACTACGGCCTATTCCATTGGCCTGGCCCTTCGCCCAGTGGGGACTCGACATGGTTGGCAAACTTCCAAGGTCCTCGCAAGGAGGCTACGTCTACCTCTTGGTCGCAGTCGACAAATTCACCAAGTGGATTGAGGCCACACCAGTGACCAAGCAATCAGGGCACAACGCAGTCAAGTTCTTCGAGTCCATCGTCTACCGCTTCGGCGTGCCGCACAGCATCATCACCGACAACGGAACGAACTTCACATCCAAGGAGTTCCAAGAATTCTGCGAGAACCTGGGGATCAACATCAGCTACGCCTCACTAGCACACCCACAGACCAACGGTCAGGTGGAAAAGGCAAACGGGCTCGTCTGTAGCGGCATCAAGAAGCGACTCTTCTGACCACTCGAACAAGCCGCGGGCTGCTGGCCAAACGAACTGCAATCCATACTCTGGAGCCTGCGTACAACTCCAAACAGCACCATCGGCTGCACACCATTCTTTATGGTACATGCAGCAAAGGAAGTACTACCCGCCGAGGTACGGTACAAAGCGCCACGCATAGTCGCCTACAGCGATCAGGAGTCATCCCTCGCACTCGAAGACTCGGTCGACCTCGTTGGAGAAGCAAGAGAAATCGCCGTAGAAAGATCTACAATCTACCAGCAGAACCTACGCAACTACCATAGCAGAAGGCTTCGCCCCAGATCCTTCATCGAAGGTGACTTAGTCCTGCGACTGAAGCAGCAAGGGCATCTCAAGCTCGAGTCCCCCTGGGAAGGACCGTACGTGATTACAGAAGTAATCCCAGGTGGCGCCTATCGCCTTCAAGATTTAGAGACAGGAGTCGCACACTCCAACCCTTGGAACGTCGCACAATTGCGACGCTTCTACCCTTAGTCGTTTTTCTTTACTTTTGCATCGCAAATAAGGCTATTCAGCCAAGGCTACTTAGCCGCACATTGTACTTCATACTGTTCTTTGAATAAATAAAAGCTAAGTGCCCCAAAACTCTGTGTTCTCCTTTACTTTGTCAATTTTCATACTCGAGGGCTACGCCACCCTATACACATATGTTCTTCGAACAATAACGCGACATCCTGAGTAGCTGGCACATCAATCGAACCCCTTAACACAAACTCAACCCAGCTGCAACGCACCTGACAGGTTGACAAGGGAACGATACAAAGATGGCCAGGCTAACGAAAAGGACTCGCATAAGTGCAACGCACCCCACGCTTAAAGATATTTGTACACATTCAACAGTAAATTATCTACAAATGTATACGAACTTTACAACACTAGTACACTTATGTGCAGGATACATATTTGGCTACCCTTGCAACAGAAGAGCATTAGTCTGTTCCTCGAAGAAGTCAACGACCTCCTCAGCGGGATGGTCCACCGCCTGACAATGCGGCACCATGTTCCAGGAAGATCCTACTGGTGGAACCGGTGGCCCAGAGGCAATGGCGGCGACATCCACGTCAGGCATGTGCAAACGCACCATGGAAAGGGCAGCCTTGGCACCAGCAACCAACTGCTGCCTCACGCACTCGCGAACCACGGACATATCTTGAAATTTGGTCAGGAGAGCCAGCAGGCTTGATGGAGTATCATCCAGCGGGAACATCGCCCGATAGATGTTCTTCAAACACGACTGCGACTTCTTCAGAAAGAGCAGCACTCGCGAGGCGTGATCCTGCAGGGTCGCCAACGCAGTCGCACGATCATGATATACCTAGAAGTATCCACTCTCCTGAAATTCCTCTTGGGTGAGATCATGAAGACGGATGGCAATCCTATCCCTCTCCTCCTGCGAATGGCGTGCGCTAACAACTACACGAAGCAGCATCAACAGCATGAGTACAACCTACCATTGTGATTAACTGCAAAGGAAAAGACGAGGATGAGCAAACTAACACTTAAACTGGTCGCCCAGCTGCGTCACCTCGCCAAGCATATATTGCTCGCGGGCGGCGGATTTTTCAGCCTTTGACTTCCACACGTCCGCGCTACCGCGAATCACGGGCACCTCACGCTCCAGTTGCTTAACGCGATGACGAAGTCGCGAAAGCAAGGAAAGCTCCTCTACCCTGGAGCATGGTGGTGCCATTGTATCCTCAAGATATGGCGAGTCCGGGGTTCCCCCCACAGGACCACTTGACGTACCCTACCAAAAATCAAGCCAGAGGCAAATAAGGCGACCAACTCAAAAGTCAAAAGTAACAGATGCATTTAGGATTAGCATAAAAGTATATACAAACACATTCGCCAACAGGCATGTTCTCCAATCAAAAGAGCAATTCATCAACTATTACAAAGAAACTAACTAGGAGGCAGTTGGCTTCTTCGACTTCGATGACCTTGGGGGCTTCATCAAGTCTATGGCAGTATCAAATGCCACTGACTTTCCGCCGGCCCCTAAGGCCGAACTTTTTGCCGCCTTCTTTGCACGATTGAGCTCCTCCGAATACTTGGCAACAGTGTTTATCAAGGAATGCCCATCCGCGCCAATAGGCATCGTCCTCGACACTGCAGAAGGATCTACTTCGACTCCGTGGGGTTGCACCATGGCAAGCGACATGGTCGCGCCAGCTGCGCGGAGGGAGTTCTTGTACGTGGCAGGCACACCCCCAGCGAGCGACTCCACCAGCTCCTCCACATTGTCGACCAGCTCTGCCTTCGGCATCAGCTCCTCCCGGAGGCGACTCAGGGTGGCCCTGGCCTTGGATAGCGGTGCTACGATCCTCGACCGCAGATACCGCACCCGCCAGAGCGTCATCGCGACAAAGGGCTTGTGGATCAAAACTCAAGCCGCCATCATCTACACCAAAATACACACATGGATCAAACTTCTAGTGCCACCGGCACTACAGAGGAAGAGAAGAACATCAATAAAATATCTACCAGTAAAGGTACCTAAGAGGGCCTTGGCGACTGAGAACAGTTGCTCTTCGAACAACTTCTCCCTGGCCGCAAAGGAGGCGCGCAGATCCTCTTCGCGCTTCTAGGCTTCATCACGAGCCGCGATTGCCTCGTCGCGCCCCTTCACACCTGCGACTAGCGTCTTCTCCAACGTGGCGACATCACGCAGTAAAGCGTTATGCTCGGCTACATGGCAGTCAATAATTGGCTGTCAGTCGATTATACCAAAACAGAGAGAAGACGAAAAGAATAAGTATAGAACACTCACTTTCGACAACACGATGACGCGTCTCCAGCATTGCATGCTGGTGACCCATCGCCATCACCTGCTCCGCCACTTGCGCGGCCTCCCTTACAAGGAGCTGTTGCACAAAGCAAGGAATCAGAGAGGGCAACAAAAGGCGATTGACTACCACATTAAAAAAGAAGGAAAACTATACTTACATGGTCCTCCAGCGACTCCGAAGAAGTTTGCTGAACCGTCATCCGAGCAACTACTCGATGCTCCCCTACGTGAGGAGAGCTCGAAGAATTTTGCCCGGAGTGGGCCGCCGCCGGAGAAGGAGCGCGCTCGACCTCTACCTTGGCTCTTGAAGTCGCGACTCCCAATTCCTTAAAAAATTCAACGTCGCCAGAAGATGACGACGCCTCTTGACTGCAAGACAAAATTCGCACTCAGAAAGGGCAAACTCCAGGGCAAAGCCAGCAAGAAGAAAACAGAGAAGAATGAATGCACTAACAAAATTACTAGTCAAATTTGTCAAGATCAAACATGGCCTCCGCCGAGTCCGACGAAGACTCCTTGTGCAATCGCATCTTCTTGCGAGAAGACGGTGCCATAGCCCTCACAGGAACGGCAGGAATTGGCGACTCCGTGCCAACAGCCGCGCCTCCTAGAGTTGAAGGAGTCGACGCGTCGGAATCCCCGCTATGCGAACGCTTGCGAGTATCCGGGCTCTCGGACTCGGGGGCTTCCTCTTCCACATCAGAAGGGACAGTCGACTCAGACTCATCCTCTTCCAAAGCTTCACGAGGAATAATCCCCTCAGGGAGGGGAGGCATACAAGGCGACACCGCCCACTCCTGCATGCAAACAGTAAAGATCATCAAACATAACAGATAAGAAACAGAAAACGCAATCGAGAAAATAAGCTACTACGTAGCACAACTGTACCTCAGGAGGGGGATTCGAAGAGGAACGACTGGCTCGTTCGGAAGCACATCCTTGAGGGTGTACTTCGTGACCAGTCGCACCCTCTTCTCTACCTCGCTCGCAGACATGCCATCAACAGACACGCGAGTGGCATCATCAGCGCCACCCCATTGAAACATGGGATGGACCCTAGCCTAGAGAGGCTGGACGCGACGACGTAGCCAAGTCCTGACAAGGGCGCAGCCTCCCTCTTCTGCGCCTATGTGACTCTTGAGGTCGCAGACGCGCTGATATAGCACGTCTGTCTCTGCGAGTTCGGAAGGCATGATCACATTCTTCCAAGAACGCATCTTCTTGCAGGGAGTCGCGGGATCGAAAGGCGCGAGTCCAAAGTTCTCGTCCTTGGCCTTCTGGTCACGAACATAGAACCATTGTTCCCTCCATCCCTGGACGTACCTGGTAAGCTTGATATCGAAGTAGGTGGCGGATGGGTCGACGTGGATTCCGCAACCACCTACGTCATAAACTAAAGAGCCAGATGCGGACTAACGCTTCAATTTAAAGATGCGCTTGAAAAGACCAAAGTGTGGCTCGATTCCGAGCCAGCACTCGCAGAGAGTGATGAAACAAGTGATGTGGAGGAGCGAATTTGGGGACAACTGATGGAGCTGGAGCCCATAGAAACAAAGAAGACCCCGAAGAAAGGGGTGAAGAGGCAAGGAAAGACCATGAATGATGAATGCAAGAAACATCACTCGAAAACCAGCGGGAGGAGCAGGAATGGTCTCACCGCTAGGGACGCGCGCATCAGCGACTGCCGCAGAGATAACTCCATCTTGGCGAAGAAGACGGAGATGCGACGCCTTGGTGATAGAGGGGCACCATGCACCATTGGTCACGCGGGTGCCCGTAACCTTCTTCTTCCCGTCGGCGGCGGTGCTGGTGCCCACAGCAGCGGAGCCACCTTTCTTCTTAGTCGCAGCAACGGTGGCCGCGGAATCAACGACAGCGCCTCCCTTCTTCTTCCCCATTGCGCGGTGGCAATGTGAGCGAAGGAAGTAGCTCGGGAACGAATGGAGCTGGTCTAGCATCGTGGAGCAGATGGGCATAGGGGAAAGCAGAAAAGCAACAGCAATGGCGATGGCAGCAAGGAAGAAAGAGCGCAGATGGGAAATTACCGCCGCAGCATCGCTACTTAACCCCTGGGAGATGCAATCCAACGGCTAACAAAAACCCTATTGGACGCGTGGCACGCATCGCGTTGGACACGTGGAGAAAAGGAAGCGCGGACCGTCTCCCCACTTCTACCATTACACGCGGAAATCGAGGAGGCACAGTTAAAAATAAGATTACGCACGCCCAGTCAAATCAAAGTCGGAAAGTGGGACCCACCGATCGTCACGTCCCGTCAAAATCGCTCACGCAGGCAACTAAGGTCATACAAGCGTCAACACTGACGTCACCAAGGCCATGCAGTGGAAAACTTCGAATATTTTTAGTCCTTGCTGGAGTCTTCGACTCCACCAAGCACTCGGGGGCTACTCCCATAGGGAGCGCTGGCAGCACCTCGACTTTTCTTTTTCTTGTTGCGGGAACATGGACAATCACAAAAGCAAACCACTCGAAACACATTTCGATTATGGACATGTTACTCCATAGGGAGCACGAAACAAGCAGGCAAAAAGACGACAACAGTCACAAAAGTATTTTAGTACCGCCAGTCATCGATCAAACAAGCGAGCAAAAAGACAAAGCGCATAAAAGTGTTTTAGTACCTGTCTAAGTCATCGACTGAAACAAGCAAGCAAAAGAAGACAGCAGTCGCAAAAATTCTTTAGTCCCTGCCTGAGTCTTCGAATCAACCAGACACTCGGGGGCTACTCCCATAGGGAGCGCTGGTCGCGCACCCTATGATTATTTGTACAAAAAACTGTGTGTTGATAACATCCACACTCGAAACTCATGGCGACACCGCCTCATAATTTTCCCCCTACAAAGAGACTGCGTCTCCTGGGTTACCCGAATCGTCTCCGCGATGATAAAATTCGGATGCCGCGCCTACGGCGTGAAGGTAAGACCTGAATAAGGCCTGGCAACGCATTTAACTGTGCACTACCAGAAACATATCCGTGCCTACAGGCACGATGAACATGCCTTGACGGACGCGTCAAGTGCTCACACCCATATAACTAGAATTCGACTCCTGTAAGCCCTCCGCGGCCTGAGTCGAATTACACCAGCACTTTTCCGGATTCGAGTCCAGGGACTCGAATTTGAGTAGATTGCGTTGTTTCACCCTAAGGAGGTTAACTGATACCGATACTTCCGTTATATCAGGCACGTATATCAACAATCCCTATGACACAAATAAAAGCAATCGAAATGTACTCATTTAGGCACTTGAAGGCTTCAAAAAGTCCCTAGTCGAATCTGCGATTATTTGGACACTCGAGACTCTTGACATGGGTATACCCTACAAGTACTCGAGCTTGGTATATTCGGTCCAAATACATACAGGCCCACGGTGTCGCCAAAGGCCGGATGGAGGGACTCGAGTAACCTACGGACTCTCGATTGCTTGAAGGGCAAGAAGAAGCTAAAGATAGAAAGTTTGAAGGGGAAAACCCTAACTTGTAACCGACTCGACCTGCTACCCGAGACCTAGCCTATCTATATAAAGGCTAGGAGGGGGCAGCAAGGAGAACACACGCAACCCTAGTTTCCACAACCCTTGCCAGATTGCATTTGCGCACCATTGTAACTTTTGACTCCTTTGATAATTCCATGAGCAGACAAGCAGGAGTAGGGACCTCTACGAGGCCTGAACCTGGGTAAATCCTTTGTCCCATTTGTGCTTGTTTGCTAGCCGATAGATGTCTCTAGCGCTCCCTCCTTCTCCAAAACCCAAGTCCATAACAATGGGCATTGACGAGTTAAACCCTCGTCAGTTGGTGTTCAAGACCTGAAACACAATTAAAAACCAAGTTTTCTTCGCTACCGAAGTATTAGCGTTAGGTAAAGCTAGAAAATGATCAAATCTAGAGAAAAACCATCAATAAAAACCATCAAAAATATGTCGAATCTCACAGCTATCACATCCCACAGATAGTCAAGCACGCATAATATAGTAATTAAAATCAATCATAAACTAATGGAAAATATATGGAGGCACATCACATCTCACCAATCCCTTACATCTCCGACGCCTAAGGAACTTACTCACACATGATAGAAGAAAGCATCATCGATATAATTAAATAAAGGGAGTTCTTCTCGATATTACCGTGGATCCACAATAAGAATACAAAGTAATCCAACACAATTCAAAATAGGAAGAAACAATCTCAAACCCTAATCTTGCAAAGTGAAGATCTCTCTCTCTCTCTCTCAAGTACAAGTATTGGCTATGAGGGTGTGATGGCTAGGAGGTCGAAGATGGTGGAGTGAGATGAAGAATGTCTTCCCCTTATTCTCCGGATCTCTTCTTTCTCCTTTTTGGATGGGATGGCGGTTGTTGTGTTATGATTTCTCCTCCTGCCTCTTCATGAAAGTTGTCCCTTTTGACAAGACGGAGGCGGTGGAAACTATACGGCAGGAACTATATGACCGGAAAAATATTCCTGCTGTATAGTTGCTCGTTAATGCTCCTGTATGCCTCCCTCGATTGCTTCCAAAAAGAGACTTGCTTGTTTTCGCCTGAATATTGTGTTTCTCTTGTTAAAACCTTCTATTGATGTTCAGAACCTGAAACTCATATTAAAAACCAAGTTTTCTTTGCTACCGAAGTATTAGCGTTAGGTAAAGCTAGAAAACGATTAAATCCAGAAGAAAACCATCAATAAAAACCATCAAAAATATGTCGAATCTCACAGCTATCAAGTACGCATGGAGGAAGCACAATGACTCTGACCCCGCGGTCGAGTCGATGATTTGGTTGATTCGCGGTAGCATGAACTCTTCCTTGGGGCAGGTTCTGTTGAGTTTGGTGCAGTTAATAGACATCCTCCAATTGTTATTTTTCTTCATTACTAGGACTAGGTTTGCTAGCAACTTGGAGTATTTGATTGGCCGTATCAATCCGGCAGTGAGTAGCCGCTGAACTACTTTGGCGATTGCGCGGCGACACTCTTCATTGAAGGGTACAATGGATGCTTGACAGGTCGCACCTTGGGGGCGGTGTTGAGTTTATGCACAACGAGTTCCCTCGGGGCACCAGGCATGTCAAATGTCTTCCATGCAAATATGTCGCGATTCTCATGTACGAATTTGATGAGCACGCTGTCCTATGCGGGAGTGAGGTTGGTTCTCATAGTGACCTTCTAGCTCGAGTCGCTGATACATTGCAAATGTATCTATAATTTTTGATGTTCCATGCTTGGTTTTATCAACTTTCTTATGTTTTGTCCACACTTTGGAGTACTTTTCATGTGATTTCTTGGACTAACCTATTAACAAGATGCCACAGTGCCAGTTGCATGTTTTTTGCTGTTTTTGGTTCCAGAAAGTCAGAAAATCAATATTCTCGTAATTGGACGGGACAAAAGCCAAAGTTGATATTTTACCGGAAGACTCACGGAGGCGAGACGGAGAGGAGGGGGCGGCCACACCATGTGGTGGCACGGGCTAGCCCTGGCCGCGCCACCAGGTGGTGTGGGCCCCCTGGCCGCCCACCGACCTTGCCTCTTCGCCTATAAGAAGCCTCCCAATGCGAAAACCCTAAATCGTCCAGCCTCCAGCCACGAAAAGGTCCGCAGCACCGACACCACCGAAGGGGAGATTCGGGGGACAAAAAGTCTCTATTCCGGCACCCTACGGGACGGGGAAGTGCCCCGGAGCCATCTCCATCGATCTCCACCACCATCTCCATCACCACTTCTGATTCCCATGATGAGGAGGGAGTAGTTCTCTCTCAAGGCTAAGGGTTCTACCGGTAGCTATGTGTTCGTCTCTCTCTATATGCATGATCATATTGTGATCATGAGCTTTGTAATCAAGTAGATCTACCTTGCTACTCAAGTGCTTTAATAGATCTCTGCTCTCCCCATGTGTGTGAAAGTGACAGCATGCACACCATGCTGGCACTTAGGCTAGAGATTTCAAATACCTGTTATGAGTTATATTTGGAGTTGGATGTCTTTATGAAATTGTGGTGTTTGTTTGAACCATCTAGTGCTCAAGGTGATAGTGTGGGGTTATCTAGATGCGAAAGGCTTACTTTGAGGTGTGTTGTTATAGCCCTACCATGGATTAGAGTGTCCAACCGGAGAGTAGTTTAGTGTAGTATCATATATAAGAATATATTTATATGAGAGTGTTCACTAGTGAAAGTATGATCCCTAGGCCTTATTTCTAAGCACTGAAACACCGTTTGCTATTAGATCTGTTACATGTTTGCTTGCTTCCTTCTTTATTTCAGTTTGCCTTTAGTCTTTTCCCACGTCAACCACACGCCAGCAAGCTATTTTCTATCACCATTACCACTTATAATTATCTATACCACTTGTATTTCACTATCTCTTCGCTGAACTAGTGCACCTATACACCTAACAAGTGTATTGGGTGTGTTGGGGACACAAGAGACTTCTTGTATCTTGATTGCCGCGTTGCTTGAGAGGGGATACCTTTGACCACTTCCTCCCTGAGTTCGATAAACCTTGGGTGATCCACTTAAGGGAAAACTTGCTGCTGTTCTACAAACCTCTGCACTTGGAGGCCCAACAACTATCTACAAAAATAGAAGTGCGTAGACATCAAGCTATTTTTACGCCGCTGTTTGGGAGGTATAGAAAAGGTACTCACATCCTCTGGTGTGAGTGCTCGGAGTTATTTCCTTTAGATTCTGCAATTTTTTCTTTTTGTTTCTTATTTTCACTAGTTAGGCTTAATGGAAAACAACAACAAAATAAGAGAGCTTTATATTATTTATCTTGAGTTAGGACATGAAGTGTTTAAAGAGAAAATTAAAAAACCTATGGAACTTTATTTGCATGCTAATAGCAATGTTATTAGTATGAATTCTTTGAACGCCATTATTGTTAATGCTATGGAAAAGTCTAAGCTTAGGGAAGCTGGTTTTGATGAGTATGATATTTTTAGTCCCCCAAGCACGAAGGAGAAAATTTACTTTGATGATACTATACCTCCAATATATGATGATTATAATGATGAATATGATATTTTCAGTCCACCTACTATTGAGGAGGAAATTAATTATGACTACAATATGCCTCCTATATTTGATAATTATGGTGATGAGAATAATAATGATAGCTATTTTGTTTGATTTGCTCCCACTACAATTAATAAGAATGGCTATGCTTATGTGGAGAGTAATAATCATTTTATGCATGTGGCTCATGATAAGAATGTTTTATGCGATAGTTATATTGTTAATTTTATTCATGTTTCTACTGAAATTTATTATGAGAGAGGTAAACATGGTCTTATGTATCTCAACATTATTAAGTTTCCCCTCTTTATGTTGAAAGTTTTGAAGTTGCACTTGTTTTGCTTTACTATGCTTGTTGCTTTGTGCTTTCATGATTTATTTCTTTACAAGATTCCTATGCATAGGAAGTGGGTTAGACTTAAATGTTCTTTGAATTTGCTTCTTGATGCTCTCTTTTACTTCAATTCATATTTCTTATGTGAGCATCTTCTCAAACTATCATGCCTAACTTAAAGGCGTTAAAGAAAAGTACTTATTGGGAGATAACCCAAAAGTTTTAGATGAGTCTTGGAAGTTATTACCTCTGTAATAACCTCTCATTATCCTTTTTATTTGCTTTTTGTGCCAAGAGTAACCTCTAATGAGAGAGAAGTAATGATTAGGAAAGTTGTTGTCCCAAAACAGATTTATGTGCTTAACCGTAAAAATTCGTGTACAATCTCTGTACGTCCTTTTGAGGCACGAATTTTTGTGCTTCTGGCCCAGGTTGTTATCTAACTTTCGTTAGTTCAACACTTTTTTATTTGAGCAACACAATGTCTTAGAAAAAATTTGTCTTTACCTGCTGGTCTGTTTTGATAGATTTCTGCCATTTTCTGCATTTGCTTCTTGTTGGTTCCTTTTTGAGTTCTTTTGGGGAATTGAGCTTTTTGAGGGAAGTGCTAAAGTAGCTAGTATTATAATGTAAGTTTTATTGGTGTTATAACTGAACCTAAAGACCTATTATCTTGAGTGCACTAACGTTGCTAATAAAGATTGTGTGAAGTTTTGTATGAAGGGAATATTTCAGGTGTATGGAAGGAATGAGTAATGAGATGAAGAATGGACTAAAGCTCAAGCTTGGGGATGCCACGCATGTCACCCCAAGAAATATCCAAGAAGTACAAGCGTCAAAGCTTGGCGATGCCCAAGGCATCCCCCTCTTCATCAATAAAAATCCCAGGTTTCTTCCAAACGCTTCATTTTTATTATTTCATGCACAGTTGTGTTGTTCTTGGAGCGTCTTCTTTTTCGTTTGCTTGGTTTTCTTAGTTTGCTGAATAAATTGGTTGGACCACCTCTTTCATCATTGGTTTTCAAATAGTTTGGTTTGGATTGGAAAAGAGTAGGAAAGTTCATGCTTAAGTGGTAAAGAGAGCTTGTTTTTTGACTGTGGCCTATGCTTTGTCATGCCATGCTTGATATTGTTTTGGCTTTATGCTTAGTATTATTTGCTGTAGAATGACTTGTTATAAACAATTGAGATTGCTTAATGTGCCTTGGAAGAATCATGCATTGTTTTATCATATTAAAGCATAGTATTGTGGTATTCTCCTTTGATGTTTTATTTGGGTTGACTTGGCACATGCTCACACCATGTTATGACTATCCCAAGTCACCATAAGCCTTTATGATCCTTTAGTTTTCGACTTGTAATATCACTTGATGCTTTAATTAATGATGTTTTGTCGCTTTGCATGATTATGGCCATTATTGCTCTCTTAGTTGGTCGCTCCCAATCTTTTGCTAGCGTCCATAACCAAGTATGAGTTCCACTCATGCATCCAACTCCAAATAAAACCAAGTTATTCCAAAGAGTCCACCATACCTACCTATTAGCATTTGCTATTCCAAGTATATTCATGTTTCTATCTACCTTCCGAATTAAACTTGTTATGAGAAAACTAGTGATTAAAGCTCTCACGAACTTGATGGCACACTTTACTTTTCTTGCCCCTAATAAACTTGAACCATTGTGTCATCTATGTTATATATGCTTGCATTTAAATTAGCAGAACCATGTATCATGGGGAACGCTTTCAACATTACACTTGTACTTTGTACCCCATTGATATCATGTTCTTTTGCTTATGGATCCCGGCGGTGTGAAATAAAAGGGGAACTTATAAGATCATGGAGTTTGTATGTGTGTTAAAGAAACGCCTAGGCCGCTAGCCTAAGCCATGCCTAATCATGGTGGAAACTGCAGCATAACCATAATGAGCACTCTATGAAGCATCCTCAATAAAAACCTATGCAAATAGCAAATAAAAAGATAGCTGAGATGCTCATTGTCTACTTGCCTTATCATTTTGATTATGGGATAGCTCCTGTATCATGTGCAAGGGGTACCCCGTTGGCGGTTCTTTATGATACATATGTACTTACAATGACAAGAGATTACTTGTGACTAAAGTTGAGTAGCATGAGGTTCGGTCTTCGTAAGTAAGGGGCATGAGATTTCAGCTTATAACTTCTCAAGCATATCCTCTTAGTTGTGTCACTTTAACCTTAATCACCTTCAAGATGCTTATGATAGGGGCAATGAGAGCTGAAAGCTAATAAGTACCATAATTTTTGGAAGCTCTTTATGAAATTTGAATCCCTACTTGTAACATCCCAAAATTTTCATCTGAAAACCATCATCATTGCACTCATATCATCATGGCATGTGTTGCATTTCATCTAGTTTGTCCCCCAAAAGTTTGGTGAAGTTTTTGAAGGGTTTCGCAGCATAGTAAATCAAAATTTTCTACGGAAGCGAACAGAAGGAAAGCCAAGATCTAATCTAGGAGATGCAAACAACAAGAGAGATTGGATTAGATCTTCATACCCTTGAAGATTCAAGATGAACGTTAAATCCGGAACGTGGGTGATGTAGTCGTACTCGCTTCTCCTCCTCGCGATCCGATCCGATCTAGCACCACAAGTGGCGGTGCCTCCGTGAGATGCACACGTGCAGCACCTCGACGTCTCCTCCTTCCTCGGACCAGCAAGTATGGTGGAGAGATGGATTGGATCTACAGCACGACGGCGTGGTGTATATGGTGGAGAATTTCTGCAGGCTTCGCCTACAAACAATCGGGAGGGAGAGAGGAAGGCGGCAGGGCTACTAGGGCTTGGAGGAGATGTGTGTGGGGAGGGCGCACCAGCCCTATATATAGAGGGGGTGCCAGCCCTGCCCATCCTCCAAGCCTATCTCTAGTTTAAACGATTTTAAACTTATCCCTTATCTAGAAACCCTATCTCTAATTTAAGCAGTTTAAACTTATCTAGGATCGGCTGGGCCCTATGGGGCCTTGTGCCCCGGCCCAATGCGCCAGGGCACTCCCTCATAGGCCCATGCCCCCTCCGGAAGGTGGGACCACGTTGGCCCCTTCCGAAGGTTCTAGAAGCTTCGTACAATACCGATTAACCCGAACAATTCCGAACTCCAAAACTGCACCGCCTTATATGAATCTTATTCTCGGACCATTCCGGAACCTCGTGATATCCCGGATCCCATCCGAGACTCGAACAAAATTCATAAACCAAGTATCCAATCTATCCTAGCGTCGAGACACGTTAAGTGTGTGACCTGCTGGTTCGAGAATATGCGTACATGATCTTCTATCAATAATCAACAGTGCAGGCACCCATATTGACTCCCACACATTCATCGATGATCATATCGGATGAACCACGATGCCAGGATTCAATCAATCCCATATATATTCCCTTCGTCTCGCGATATTTTACTTGCCCGAGATTCGATCGTCGGTACCGTCATACCTAGTTCAATCTCGTTCACAGCAAGTACTTTACTCGTTCCGTAATCCGATATCACTTTGTGATTAACTCCTTAACCACATGCTTGCAAGCGGTGTTGATATCGATTACCGAGTGGGCCCGAAGTATATCTCTCCGACTTGGGAGGGACAAATCCCATCTCGATACATACAACCCAACAGATACTTTCCGATCACCTGAGAGACACCTTTATGATCACCCTCTCATAGGATAACGTTTGATGACCTCAAAGCTTTCTTCCGATACCAGGGAGTTGTATTATCTCATGGTCTAAGGAATACAATATTTGACATAGGAAAAGCTTCGCAAAGATGAACACAATGACACGATCTAATTGCTTCACTTAGTTTGGGTCTGTCCACCATATCATTCTCCCAATGATATGATCTCATTATCAATTGACAACTCATGTCTATGGTTAGGAAACCTTAACCATCATTGATCAATGAGCTAGTCCATAGAGGCGTACTAGGGACACGGTGTTGTTCACAAACCACACAAGTATTAATGTTTCCGCTTAATACAATTCTAGCATGGAATATAAACTTTATCATGAACAAGAATTATAATAATAACATCTTTATTATTGCCTCTAGGGCATACTTCCATCTGCTAATCTTCAGATCTGTATGTACTTTGCTAATCTTCAGATCTCCATCTGCTATATAATCTCGGATTATATGAAACTTGCGGTTGATATGCTTGGTCTTTGGATGATATCTTGGTTCCTTAGCGAGTGCTATGGCGCCAGTGTTGTCACACAATATCTCCAGTGGGTCCAACGCACTTGGAACCACGCCAAGCTCAGTGATGAAGTTTATGATCCAAACTCCTTCACTTGACGCTTCTGCAGCAGCCATGTATTCTGCTTCATCAGAGATCCGCGATCACGCTTTGCTTGCAGCTTCTCCAGCTCACAGCTCCTCCATTCAAAATATACACGTATCCATGCGAGATTTACAATCATCCTTGTCGGTGTCGAAACTAGCATCGACGTAACCTTTCTGACGAGCTGTTCATCACCCCCATAGACTAAGAACATTTCTTTAGTCCTATTCAGTACCTTAGGATGTTCTTCACGGCTGTCCGAGGTTCCACTCTGGATCACTTTGATATCTGCTCGTCAAACTAAGAGCACCGGACACATCCGGTCTAGTACACATGGCATACATGATGGAACCTATGGCGAGGCATAAGGCACTTTGCTCATAGCTTCCTATCATTTACCGTAGCTGGACCGAGCCTTGCTCAATATCTTACCGACAACATAGGTCTTGAACCTTTCAATGCCTTATCCATCCTGAACCTTTTCGAACTTTGTCTAGGTATGTACTCGGCTTAAAGCTATCAGCGTCTTTGTCTATCTCTATAGATTTTGATGCCCAATATATAAGCAGCTTCACCTAGGTCTTTCATTGAAAAACACTTGTTCAAATAACTCTTCACATCGTTAAGCATGTTGATGTCATTTCCAATAATCAATATGTCATCCACATATAGTACCAGAAACGTCACCGAGCTCCCACTCACTTTCTTGTAGATGCAAGCTTCGTAGCAATTTGGAACAAATCCAAAGCTCTTGATCACTTGATCAAAACGAAGGTTCCAACTCCGAGATGCTTGCTTCAGTCCATAAATGGAACGCTGAAGTTTGCATACTTTATCAACATCCTTAGGATCGACAAAACCTTCGGGTTGCATCATATACAACTCTTCATCAATGTTGCCATTGAGGAAAGCAGTCTTGACATCCATCTGCCATATTTCATAATCATGAAACGCAACAATTGCTAATAAAATCCGAATGGACTTAAACATCGCTACGGGAGAAAAGTCTCGTAGTCAACACCTTGAACTTGTCGAAAACCTTTCGCAACAAGCCGTGCTTTATAGACGGTAACATTACCATCCGCGTCCGTTTTCTTCTTGAAGATCCATTTGCACTCAACGGCCTTTCGGTCGCTAGGAGGGTCCACCAAAGTCCATACTTGGTTTTCGCTCATGGATCCCAATTCGGATTTCATGGCTTCTAGCCATTTCTCAGAGTCTGGGCTCATCATCGCTTCCTCATAGTTCGTAGGTTCACTGTCTTCTACTAACAAGACAGTCAAGACAGGGTTGCCGTACCACTTAGGAGGGGCACGCGACCTTGTCGACCTGCGACGTTCAGTAGCAGCATCGTCCGAAGCTTCATGATCCTTGTCATTAGCTTCCTCTATTGTTGGTGCAGTAACCGAACAATTTCAGGTGCGCTACTCTCCAATTCAAGAGAAGGTTCAATAACCTCGTCTAGCTCTACTTTCCTCCCACTCACTTTTTTTTAGAGAAACTCCTTCTCAAGAAAGGAACCGTTCTTTCATGACAAACACTTTGCCTTCTTACGTGATAGAAGGTATACCCAATAGTTTCCTTAGGGTATCCTATGAAGACGCATTTCTCGCTTTGGGTTCGAGCTTGTCCGCATCAACTTCTTGACGAAGCTTCACATCCCCAAACTTTAAGAAACGACAACTTAGGTTTAGCACCAAACCACAGTTCATACTGTGTCGTCTCAACGGATTTAGATGGAGCCCTATTTAAAGTGAATGCAGCGGTTTCTAATGCATAACCCCAAAATGATAACGGCAAATCAGTAAGAGACATCATCGATCGGACCATATCTAATATGGTTCGATTCCGCTCAGACACACCATTGCGTTGTGGTGTTCGGTGGCGTGAGTTGTGAAACGATTCCACTTGCTTTGAGATGCGTGAAAATCATAACTCAAATATTCCCCCACGATCGGATCGTAGAAACTTAATCTTTCTGTACAATGGTTCTCCACTTCATTCTGAAATTCTTTGAACTTTTCAAGCGTTTCAGATTTATGTTTCATTAAATAGATATACCCATATCTACTTAAGTCATCGGTAAAAGTGAGAAAATAGCGATATCCACCGCGTCGAAACACTCATCGGTCCGCATACATCGGTATGTATGATTTCCAACAAGTCCGTTGCTTGCTCCATCATACCTGAGAACGGGGTTTTGATCATCTTGCCCATGAGGCATGGTTCTCATGTGTCAAATGATTCAAAATCAAGAGACTCCAAAGTCCATCGGAATGGAGTTTCTTCATGCGCTTTACACCAATATGACCTGAGCAGCGATTGCCACAAATAAGTAGTATTATCACTATCTACTTTGCATCTCTTAGCCTCAATGTTATGGATGTGTGTTTCATCCCTTTAGATTTAGAAGAAATAAACCACTCACAAGAGGTGCATGACCATAAAAGATGTTACTCATATAAATGGAACAACCATTATTCTCCGATTTAAATGAATAACCGTCTTGCAATAAACACGATCCGAAATAATGTTCATGCTCAACGCAGCACATAATAACATTTATTAAGGTTTAAAACTAGTCCCGAAGGTAAAACTAAGGAGAGCGTGCGGCGGCCATCACATCAACTCTTGATCCGTTGCCAGCAGCATCGTCACCTCATCCTATAAAGCCCGTCTATTCCGTAGCTCTGTTTGAGTTACAAATATTAGCAACCGGTATCAAATACCCGTGCACTACAACGAGGGCTAGTAAGGAAAACATCAATAACATGTATATCAAATATACCTTTGATGGTGCCAGCCTTCTTGTCCGCTAAGTACTTGGACGATTGCGCTTCGATTACCCTTGTCCTTGCAATAGAAGCACTCGGTGTCGGCTTAGGACCGGACTTGAGCTTCTTCTCAGCGCAACATGGCAACGCCGCCTTTCTTGAAGGGGTTCTTTGCACCTTGAACTTTATTAAAGGTGGGCGTGTTGAGCAGCAACACATGATTATCCTTCTTGATGTCCACCTCGCAGCCTTCAGCTTTGCGAAGAGCTCGGTGATCGATCGTATCGATGGAACCAATCTGATTATGAGTCACTACAAAACTTCAGTAGCTAGGAGGAGTGATTGCAGAACCTGTCAATCTTGAGCTCCTCTGGAATCTTGCGTCCAGTTGCTCAAGGCGTTGAGTGTAGCCCGACATCTTAATGGCTTGCTCACTAACGGAACTCCCTTCCTCCATCTTGCGATTAAAGAACTTCTCGGAGATCTCATATCTCTCGAGCGGGCTGAGTCTGAAACATGGTTTTCAACTCTTGAGAATCTCAAAGGGCCCGGATAGCTTTCAAAATGATTTTGAAGTTCGGTTCCATAGCAAACAACATGGTGCTCTTAATCACACCATAATCATCTTTCTTGCGATGATAGACAGCTTTCTCATCAGCCTTGATTGCAGCAGGGGTGTCACCTAACGCTTTCTCAAGGACATAGTCCTTTTGTCCGCCAGACAGAATGATTCTTAGATTGCGGAACCAGTTGGTGAAGTTAGACCCATTGTTTCTAAGCTTTTCTTTCTCAGCAAAAACGTTGAAGTTGAAGTTGGACTTGGCCATGTGATCTACAGTATTTGCAAGTACAATTTAGACTATGTTCATGATAAATAGTTCAACTTAATCAAATTACTAGATGAACTCCCACTAAATTCAACATCCCTCAAGTTTTTTAGTGAACACGATCCAAATTCACCACACCTAATCCGATCATCACGAGAAGAGATGTGGTTTCAGTGGTGGACAACGAAGTGTCGATCATATCATTCATATGACTCATGCTTAACCTTTCGGTTCTTGTGTTCGAGGCCATGTCGTACATGCTAGGCTCGTCAAGTTAGACCAAGTATTTCCGTGTGCAAAACTGGCTTGCACCCGTTGTATGTGAGCGTAGAGTCTATAGCACCCGATCATCACGTGATGCTTGGACACGAACTTTCGCAACGTGCATACTTGGGAGAACAGTTTTTATCTTGATCTTTAAGTGAGGAATCATCTTATAATGCTATCGTCACGATCTAAGCATAATAAGATACATAAAAGGATAAACATCACATGCATATAACTTTATGTGACATGGTATAGCCAATCTTCGCGCAATGATCTCCATCTTGTGCGTTCCGGCATGATCTCCATCACTCCACCATGATTGCCTCCACCACGAATAGCAACTACAACTATTGCTAACTACTTAGCGATAAAGTAAAGCTATTACATGGCGTATAAGAAGTTGACTATGGGTCATACACAATTATAAAGACAACCATATGGCTCCTGCGGTTGTGTACTCATCGACATGCAAGTCGTGAAACATTACAAAACATGATCATCGCATACATTATACACATCACATCTTGGGCCATACCATATCACAGAAAACACTCCCTGCAAAAACAAGTTAGACGCCTCTACTTTGTTGTTGCATGTTTTACGTGGCTTATGGGAGTAGATGCTAAGAACGATTCTTACCTACGGAAAGCCACAACGGTGATATTATGGTTGCCAAACTCCGGTGTTCATCCCATGACAACTATAGTGAAAGCGACATCCACCAGCCGCATGTGGTACAAGCCACACGCGTCAAGTGAGCGGTCTCATGAACGACGCCGTAAGGTTGGCCTGGACCGCTTCAATCTCACTATCCCGCGTCATAAGAAGAACACAAACAAGAGGCTTGCAACATAAAACATCAACGCCCGCAACAACCATGTTGCGTTCTACTCGTGAATCACATCTACGCATAGATCTAGCTCTGATACCACTGAAGGGTTTCGCAGCATAGTTAATCAAAATTTTCTACGGAAGCAAACAGAAGGAAAGCCAAGATCTAATCTAGGAGATGCAAACAACGAGAGAGATTGGATTAGATCTTCATACCCTTGAAGATTCGCATAGCGGAACGTTCGTCGGAACGTGGGTGATGTAGTCGTACTCGCTTCTCCTCCTCGCGATCCGATCCGATCTAGCACCACAAGTGGCGGTGCCTCCGTGACATGCACACGTGCAGCACCTCGACGTCTCCTCCTTCCTCGGACCAGCAAGTATGGTGGAGAGATGGATTGGATCTACAGCACGACGGCGTGGTGTATATGGTGGAGAATTTCTGCTGCAGGGCTTCGCCTACAAACAGTCGGGAGGGAGAGAGGAAGGCAGCAGGGCTACTAGGGCTTGGAGGGAGATGTGTGTAGGGGGGAGGGGGCGCACCAGCCCTCTATATATAGAGGGGGGGGTGCGGCCAGCCCTTGCCCATCCTCCAAGCCTATCTCTAGTTTAAACGATTTTAAACTTATCCCTTATCTAGAAACCCTATCTCTAGTTTAAACGAGTTTAAACTTATCTAGGATCGGCTGGGCCCTATGGGGCCTTGTGCCCCTAGACCAATGCGGCCAGGGCACTCCCTCATAGGCCCATGCCCCCTCCCGGAAGGTGGGACCACGTTGGCCCCCTTCCGGAAGGTTCTAGAAGCTTCCGGTACAATACCGATTAACCCGGAACAATTCCGAACTCCAAAAACTGCACTGCCTTATATGAATCTTATTCTCCGGACCATTCCGGAACCTCTCGTGATATCCCGGATCCCATCCGAGACTCCGAACAAAAATTCATAAACCAAGTATCCAATCTATCCTAGCGTCGAGACACGATAAGTGTGTGACCCTGCGGGTTCGAGAATATGCAGACGTGATCTTCTATCAATAATCAACAGCGGGGTCTGGGCACCCATATTGACTCCCACACATTCATCGATGATCATATCGGATTAACCACGATGCCAGGATTCAATCAATCCCATATATATATTCCCTTCGTCTCGCGATATTTTACTTGCCCGAGATTCGATCGTCGGTACCGTCATACCTAGTTCAATCTCGTTCACAAAGAAGTACTTTACTCGTTCCGTAATCCGATATCACTTTGTGATTAACTCCTTAACCACATGCTTGCAAGCGGTGTTGATATCGATTACCGAGTGGGCCCGAAGTATATCTCTCCGACTTGGGAGGGACAAATCCCATCTCGATACATACAACCCAATAGATACTTTCCGATCACCTGAGAGACACCTTTATGATCACCCTCTCATAGGATGACGTTTGATGACCTCAAAGCTTTCTTCCGATACCAGGGAGTTGTATTATCTCATGGTCTAAGGAATACAATATTTGACATGAGAAAAGCTTCGCAAAGATGAACACAATGACACGATCTAATTGCTTCGCTTAGTTTGGGTCTGTCCACCATATCATTCTCCCAATGATATGATCTCATTATCAATTGACAACTCATGTCTATGGTTAGGAAACCTTAACCATCATTGATCAATGAGCTAGTCCATAGAGGCGTACTAGGGACACGGTGTTGTTCACAAACCACACAAGTATTAATGTTTCCGCTTAATACAATTCTAGCATGGAATATAAACTTTATCATGAACAAGAATTATAATAATAACATCTTTATTATTGCCTCTAGGGCATAATTCCAACAGTTTTGAGGCAAATTGGAACCCTTTTGCTAAATTCAAAACCTAGGAAAAGAAAAACTAAAAGGAAAAAGAAAAGGGAGAGAAAAAAAATACAGCAGCAGTTTTTGGCCTATTCGGCCCAACCCAGCCCAACAGCCCACCCGGGCCACCCCTCCCCCTCTCTTTCTTTCTCTCACCAACCCCCTGCATGCCCCCTCCCGCTTACACCATAGCCCCACCTCCACGTCAGCCTCCACCCCATCTTCTTCCACCCAGGCGAAGAACTGACCACCTCCCCTCTGCCGTTTCTAATCGAAACGAATCCGGGCGTTTCCGCGATTAATTCGCCACTACGACCACTCCTTATTAATCCGCTCTCCCTCCTCTTCAGTTTCCCCTCAGTCGCCACCCCCGGAGAGCCGCTAGGCTCCCCAATTGAAAGCTCTAAACCCCACTTACCGATGGAGCTCCGGCAGCAATTCCGGTGAGCACCGACCACCCCACGCCCTCCTCTCTGCCTTATCGTCTCCACCATGTTGTGGTGCATCTTTTAACTCTGGCCACCCACCTTTTTCTTGCCCCAGGTCGTTGACACGATCATTGCCGGTGTCTCCCTCTGTCGCCACCATCCGACGACATTTCCGGTGAGACTCGGGTTCCCACCGCCCCTTTTTGGCCACCACTAGCATGTACTGGACTGGGCGCACCTTCCTAACCCGTTTATTTGCCTGCTCGAGCCCCAGATCAACGTCACCGTCTCGGAGACGCGAGCTCCTCTGTCGGCAAGAACTCTGACGAGGAATACAGAACGAGGCAGAACACCCCTATCTCCACCGCGACCATCGACGAGACCGCCTCGACCGCCACGACCTCTGGTAACAGTCCACGGACCACCTGCCCCTTTAGAATCACCGGAAAATCACCCATCCGACGTGCAACCGCCGCGCGCGGTAGGTCAGCGCCGCCAGTTCCCGGCCGAGCCCTAGGAGCCGTTGGATCTGTCGCCAGCGGCTAAGAATAGATCACTAGTCGAACGGGTACGGGCTGATCTGATTCGTCCATCGCCACTTAAAATCTGACGGCCCACAGCGGTCGATCTGACCGAATCGGTACGGGCCAATAAGATAGCGCCACATCAGCCTGTGCCTCTGTTTAATTAGAAAAATAGACAAAATATGTATTTAACTTAGAAATTCAATAACTTTTGATCCACAATTCAGAAAAATGAAAATTTGGTGTCTGTGGATTCAGAAAAGTGAGACCTTTATTTTTAAGGCCTTATTTCACACTTTTGTTTCTGAAAAATTGGATTTTTAGCCAGAACCTTTTTGGGGGTATTTTTCCCATAAAAATTCATTCACAAATTGTTTTAGGTATTCATTATGCCTTTAGATAGAGTATTTTGACCTCTGTACTGTATACTCTGTAAGTTTTAGAGTTTTGTTCATATCATTGCATTTTGCATGCATTCATATTTTTGTGATGCTATATTGATTGTACTATTATTGTTGTATTGTTCTTTGTGTAGATTGTGTGGATTGTGAAGTTTGTTGCTGTGAGGATTGTACCTATTCCCCTAGCTACCAAGGCAAGTGATATTTCATCTCATGTCCTATTATTTTCACTATTGCACTAGTGTTATTTTTGGTAGATCTTAGCATGGTAGGATTATTTATATGTTACTATGATATGCTATCCTATAGATTATATCTTAGTAGTATTTCCTAGTTAAAAGACATCGTATGCTAGAGTGCTTAGCCATGCTATTAGAATTCGTGGGTGGAAATTCATATCAAGATAGTATGGAAAGATATTATTTTATTTGACTAAGAAAACAACTAATGTTAATGAAACACCTGGGTGGAATGGGACTTGCTTGGATTATGTTGAGTGGTTACTCAGGGGCCATGTCTATGGTCAGCTGGTGTATCGCACTTGTGGACAGCCACCCAAGAACAAAGAGATTGGAGAAGTTCTTGTCGCGAAGCTTCCAGTGCAGCCACATGGCATATGGGCTCTGCCTTGACCGATTAAGTTGCAAGAACTCAGCCAGACGGACAGAGGGTGGTAGATATGATAGGATGGAACGCGTCCGTGGTGGTCTGAGGGATTGCTTTTGAAAAGTCTCGTCTCGATGCATGTCGAGTCTTGTGGGGAAAGTGCACCACCTCTCGAGAGGGTAAAACTAAGTACTTAGCCGTGTCCCCAGTTATGGACAATTTATGAGCGTCAAGACAGTGAAGCAGTTCAATAATCTCCTCATCCAAATTTCTCTAAGTTAAAACTTGTGGGTGAACAATGGTAGAGGTTCATTGATGTCTATCAATGGTACCTTAGTGTTTTGAAAGACAAAACTTACTCTTCAAAAACTATAAGATAAAACCTTGCTTTTAGCAAAGTTAGCCAAAACCACACTTAGCCATATATTCATGTAGTTGTTGGATTTTACTAAGTAACTATGGTATTACTTGCCAATACAATTCCAAATGTATTGACCCTTGTGGCTGTAACTTATTATGTTGCAGGATACTCTGATGATGAGTAGGGTTGCGAGTCTACACTCGACATGTTTGCATGTGGCACATGACAAAAAGACTCTATTATTATACTATGTCTTGTGAACCTAGAACAATGTTAGCCTTGGGCTAAGTGAGTTGTAAGAACCATTATATTCTTGGATATGCGATGTAATAATGACCTTTGTTTCTGTGTACTTCATCTTAAACTATGGGTGCTAGCATTTCGATCCAGGGACTAGCACTTCAATCACAGGGATCTTACCTTATTATGGTGAGATCTTACAGATGGTATTAGAGCATTGTGTTGACTCTAGGTTCGTGACCCTAGGTTGGATTAGGCTAAGGAAAACCCTTAGGAAAAATAACCCTATTTCAAATTTTGCACTTGTCTTTACATCTCGTAAAACTTTTCCTGAGCATCCTTCCTCATCTATTTTTGTAGATGTCCATCATCAATGAATCTATCAAGAAGGGACCACTGATGACTATGACCCTTGAGTGTGAGACGGAATTTCCCAAGGCACTCAAGAACCTCATGATTGGCTTGGGGATGGATGGTGAAGTCGTGTACAAGGGATTTCCTATGATATATGAAGGACAAGAGTATTGGTGGGTGCAACTCCATTTATATAAGAACAAGGAAGATGATCCAAAGAGTACGGGGTTCTGCATGTTCACCAACTCTGAAATGCACACGTCATTAGTTGACTCTGCAAGGAATGCTGCGTGGAAAGCCATTGAGGAACTTGGGGAAAGACTCAACTATAGAATGCTCAATACTCAGGAGGATCTCAAAGAGGAGAAACAACATGTCCAAGAATCAAGGGCCACGGTAAAACAACTAAGTAAGGATATCATAGGCTTGGCTATAGAGTTATGCGAGCAAGACAAACAGATTGCTGCGAAGGACGCCCAGCTTTCTACCTTGGTTAATAAGGAGTGAGATACTAGTTTGACCACCACACTTGGCGTTTTATCACGTTAGTATTTTGATCATACCGACCTATGTGGTATGGCAAAAATAAGTTATGTTTGGAACCTTGATTGCTTGAGTTGAATAATGTATTGCTACTTGGTTTGAGGAATGTTTTGTTGGTTGATTTTATTTTATCTTTGCATATATTGTGACTTGTGTTTTCTTTCTCTAGACTTGTGTTATTACTAATTTTCTCCATGCTATGCAAAAGATGCCGAGTGTTGTCTACATCACGGCCGAGGATTTCAAGGGAACTCGCTTCAGGACTCGCATGTTGGAGCTCGTCCAGGTGCTCGCTCTTCCAATCCCTACCATTTAGGGACTTCACTGAGGAAATTTCAAAGGAAGCACTTATGGGGATTCAGAGTTACCCAGCCAGGACGCGAGACAGAGCCCCAAACTAAGGAGATCGCCTTCAAGATACTCCACGGTGACTTTGAGAGAGGCCTCGACGTGGCCATGCAGGAGCTGTTGGGACGCCTATGTGGACGTCACTCTTCCGAGATCAAGAGCCACTACTTTCACTTCTTTGGGAGACGCGACAAGGATGGAGAGCCTATTGTGTTGGATGAGGCCACTAAGGAGACTATCAAGCCCATGCGTCACCACCTCCAGGACTTAGAGAGCCTTATCAGGAGCCTTGATACTGATAGGACTAATGTGATGCTTAGCAACGATGAACTACAAGTCCAACTTAAGGAGAAAGACAAGGCCTTCCAGGAATAGGAGAAGAGAATCAAGGAAATGGAGAAAAAGTTTGAAGACCAGGATAAGAAATTCAAGAACCACGAGAAGAGGGTTCAGGTGAAGAATAAGAAGATTAGAGACTTGGAGGCCGAGTTAGAGCTTGAGGACATTGAGCTAGAGGCGGATCACGAGGTGATAGATAGGCTACACACAAAGAAGAGAGATTTACAGGCGAAGATCGATGCTTTGTCTACCAGCTTGGAGAATACAAGGCAGGATTCGCCGCAGCAGGACTTGGACTAGTGGAGGAGGAAGTCGACATGGAGGAGTAGTGATATCTATCCATCTATCTATCGTTTTATTATTGAGTCGCATAGATCATACCGACTTGTGGGTGACTATGCTAGTATGTTTATTTTCGCAAACTCTGTTATTGTCGTGATGTTGAACCTGCATGTGCTTGTTTGTTTGATTGTTGTTATTTTACTTGGGTTATCTATCATTACTTACCCTTATTAAACCCACAGATGCCTCCCCGTCGCAACAACGAGGACAATAACGACAATGGCAATGGAATGCAGCAAATGATGGTTGCGCAGACACAGTTGATGCAGATGATGACTCAGTTCATGGCGAACCAGAATCAGAACAACAACAATAACAATAATAACAACCAGAATAATCCACCACCTCTAGATATGCTCACAAGATTTCTAAGGCTGAGACCCGCTAAGTTATCTGGTACTACTGATCCCATGGTAGCAAATGACTGGCTATGCTCTGTGAATAAGGACTTAGTCATAGTTGGATGCACTGATGCAGAAAAAGTCAGGTTTGCAGCACACTTACTGGAAGGTCATGCAGCTACTTGGTGGGACAATTTCCAAGTTACTCACCCTATTGAAGAAGTAACCTGGGAAATGTTTGAGGATGGATTTCATACCACTCACATCTCTTCTAGAATAATGGGATTGAAGAAAAAGGAGTTTCACAACCTCAAACAACGCCACCGCAGTATTTTTGAGTACATCGAAGAGTTCAACAATCTGTCATGTTATGCACCAGATGATGTTGACACTGACACAAAGAGAAAGGAGAAGTTCCTTGATGGGTTGAATGATGTGATATCTATGCAACTATCTGTTGCTTATGTTCCAACCAATCAATCTCTGTGTGATAAAGCTACCATCCTAGAAAACAAGATGAAGCAAGTGGAAGGTAGAAAGAGGAAGCACCATTTTGATAAGTTTGGATCAGGATCACCTCACAAGCGTTCTCATGGTGATGGAAGCGGGAGTTCTGGATTCCACAAGAATGGGAATCAAAACAACTATCGTAACAATAACCACCACCACGATGGAAACAATCATCATGGACACAACAAAGGTGGGTACAGGTATAACCACAATGGTTATGGCCATGGGAATCAAAATGGTCAGAATCGTCACAATCAGCCAGCAAATAAAGACATCAGTCAGGTAGAATGTTTCAAGTGCAAGAAGACAGGGCACTATGCTAATGAATGCCCAGAGAAGAAGACTGATGGGGCTAAGCCGAACCCATTTCAAAAGGGTCTTGTGAATCATATCAATGTGGAGGAAATTCAAGAAGGATCTGATGCCGTGATCGGTAAGTTCAAGATTAATTCCTTTCCTGCACTTATCCTTTTCGATACCGGCGCATCACATTCATTCATTTCAAGAGCATTTGTAGTCAAAAACAAACTCACCACTGAAACTATTGGATGTCCCATTAAGGTAAGCTCCCCGGGTGGATAAATGATAGTAAATTCTAGGTGCCGGCAGATAATCCTAGATATTGGAAAGAACAAGTTTCCAGTTAATTTAATAATCCTAGTGTCCCAAGGATTAGATGTAATATTAGGGATGGACTGGTTGACACGTTATGAGGGAGTGATTGATTGTTCCAAACAAACTATTATGCTCACCACCCTAGAAAAGAAACGGATCAGGTTCAAGTCTAACTTTGAATCCAAGGGGAGAAAGGTTAATTCTCTTAAGGGGGTTAGCCTAGACAATGTACCAATAGTGAAGGAATACCTAGATGTGTTCCCAGAAGAATTACCTGGCATGGCACCAGATAGGGATGTGGAGTTTCTGATAGATTTACTACCAGGAACTAGACCAATAGCAAAAAGACCTTACAAAATGTCAGTGGACGAGTTCAAAGAACTCAAGAAACAGCTGGGAGAACAGTTGAAAAAGGGATTTATCCAACCAAGTTCTTCGTCTTGGTGAGCACCAGTTTTGTTTGTTGAGAAGAAGGACCGAAGTCAAAGGCTATGCATAGACTATCGATCACTTAATGAAGTGACCACAAAGAATAAATATCCCCTACCTAGAATAAATGATCTTTTTGACCAGCTAGAGGGAGCATGTGTGTTCTCAAAAATCGATCTTCGATCAGGATACTTCGAACTAAAGGTTAGAGAACATGATATACCAAAGACTGCATTTACCAGTAGATATGGGTTGTATGAATATACAGTGATGCCTTTTGGATTGACTAATGCACCGGCCTATTTCATGAACATGATGAACAAGGTATTCATGGAATTTCTTGACAAGTTTGTAGTGGTATTCATCAATGACATATTGGTATATTCCAAGAGCAACGAAGAATATTAAGAACATCTGCGCCTAATTCTGGAGAGAAACTCAGGGAACACAAACTATATGCCAAATTCAGTAAATGTGAACTTTGGGTGAATGAAGTGGGTTTTCTTGGGCATATAGTATCTAGAAGTGGTATAGCTGTCACCCTGCAAAAGTGTCTGCTGTAACAGAATGGGAACCTCCTAAATCAGTTAAAGAAATCCGTAGTTTCCTAGGCCTAGCAGGATACTATCGAAGGTTCATTGAAAATTTCTCAAAGATAGCAAAGCCTATGACTGATCTGCTAAAGAAAGAGAAGAAGTTTAACTAGATAGAAGCATGTGAAGATAGTTTTCAGGAGTTAAAGAAGAGATTAGTGTCAGCACCAGTGTTATGTTTGCCAGATCATGAGAAAGACTTTCAAGTCTATTGTGATGCATCTCACCAAGGACTAGGAGGTGTACTAATGTAGGAAGGTAGAGTTGTAGCTTATGCATCAAGGCAACTCAAAAATCATGAAGTGAACTATCCTACCCATGATCTAGAGTTGGCATCAGTTGTGCATGCATTAAAAACATGGAGGCATTATCTTATGGGAAAGCGTTGTGAAATGTTCACCGATCACAAGAGTCTAAAATACATTTTTACACAGAAGGAACTCAACATGAGACAAAGAAGATGTCTAGAACGTATCAAGGACTACGACTTAAGTTTGCAATACCATCCTGGAAAGGCAAATGTCGTAGCCGATGCATTAAGCCACAAGGTTTATGTAAATGGCCTCAATAAAGGAGAATTGATGGAAGAGTTATGTGCCCAATTTAGGGAGTTGAGATTAGAGATAGTGCCTGAAGGATACCTTGCATCCTTGGAAGTGCAACCCACACCGATGAACTGAATCCAAGAAGCTCAAAAGATGGACAAAGAAATAGAAGAAATCAAAAGTAAAATTAGTGAAGGCAAGGCAAAAGGATTTCATGTAGACAAACAAGGAACCTTATGGTATGAAAAATGTATCTATATTCCACAGGATCTTGAGCTTAAGAAGTTGATCTTACAAGAAGCTCACAATTCACCATATTCAATTCATCCTGGCAACACCAAGATGTATATGGATGTTAAGGAAAGATTCTGGTGGAATAATTTAAAGAAGGATATAGCAGAGCACATTGCCTTGTGCGACGTGTGTAGTCGTGTAAAGGCAGAACATCAGAAACCGGCGGGATTATTATAACCACTTCCAATACCTGGTTGGAAATGGGATAAAATCGGTATGGATTTTATCACCGGACTGCCAAGGACTAAATCTGGATATGATTCTATATGGGTTATTGTTGATCGCTTGACAAAAGTGGCTCATTTCATACCGGTGAAGACCACTTACACAAGTGCCAAGCTAGCCAAGATATACATGAATAGAATTGTATGTTTACATGGGGTGCCTAAGAGTATCGTGTCAGATAGAGGAACTCAATTCACTTCGCACTTTTGGCGACAACTCCACGAGTCATTGGGAACTCGACTAGAATTCAGCACTGCGTTTCATCCACAGACTGATGGGTAGACAGAAAGGACCAATCAGATATTGGAAGATATGTTAAGAGCTTGTGCGTTAGACTATGGATCTAGTTGGGATGAAAGTCTACCATATGCGGAGTTTTCCTACAACAATAGCTATCAATCAAGCATAGAAATGGCTCCATTTGAATTCCTTTATGGAGGGAAGTGTACTACACCATTGTTGTGGCATGGAGTAGGAGAAAGAAATTTGTTCGGACCAGACCTAATCAAAGAGGCCGAAGAGAAAGTCAAGATGGTGAGAGATAGGTTGAAGGTAGCCCAATCTCGACAAAAGAGCTTATCTCAGAGTATCACCACTTCGTGGTGTGAAGAGATTTGGAATCAAAGGAAAATTAGCACCACGCTATGTAGGACCCTTCAAAATTTTGAGCCGCAAAGGAGAAGTGGCATATGAGATAGAATTACCAGAATCTCTGTCAGCAGTTCATAATGTATTTCATGTCAGTCAGCTAAAAAAGTGTCACCCAGAGATGGAAGAAACTTCGTTGAAAGACACTATACCGTTAGAAGAAGTTCATCTAGAGAATGATCTCACTTATGAAGAGAAAACTATTAAGATTCTAGAGACAACAGAAAGAATTACACATACCAAGACAATCAAATTCTGCAAAGTGCAGTGGAACCATCACACTTAATCAGAAGCAACGTGGGAACGAGAGGATGAACTTCGGAGAGATCACCCTCACCTATTTGCTAGCCAACCCGAATCTCGAGGGCGAGATTCATCTTAAGGGGGTGAGATTTGTAACATCCCAAAATTTTCATCTGAAAACCATCATCATTGCACTCATATCATCATGGCATGTGTTGCATTGCATCTAGTTTGTCCCCCAAGAATTTGGTGAAGTTTTTGAAGCAAATTGGAACCCTTTTGCTAAATTCAAAACCTAGGAAAAGAAAAACTAAAAGGAAAAAGAAAAGGGAGAGAAAAAAATATAGCAGCAGCAGTTTCTGGCCTATTCGGCCCAACCCAGCCCAAAAGCCCACCCGGGCCACCCCTCCCCCTCTCTTTCTTTCTCTCACCAACCCCCTGCACGCCCCCTCCCGCTTACACCCTGGCCCCACCTCCACGTCAGCCTCCACCTCATCTTCTTCCACCCAGGCGACGAACTGACCACCTCCCCTCTGCTGTTTCTAATCGAAACGAATTTGGGCGTTTCCATGATTAATTCGCCACTGCGACCACTCCTTCTTAATCCCCTCTCCCTCCTCTTCAGTTTCCCCTCAGTCGCCACCCCCGGAGAGCCCCCAGGCTCCCCAATTGAAATCTCGAAACCCCACTTACCGACGGAGCTCTGGCGGCAATTCCGCTGAGCACCGACCACCCCACACCCTCCTCTCTGCCTTATCTTCTCCACCATGCTGTGGCGCATCTTTTAGCTCTGTCCACCCACCTTTTTCTTGCCCCAGGTCATCGACACGATCATCACCAACATCTCCCTCTGCCGCCACCGTCTGACGACATTTCCGGTGAGACTCGGGTTCTGGCCGCCCCTTTTTGGCCACCACTAGCATGTACTGGACTGGGCGCACCTTCCTAACCCGTTTATTTGCCTGCTTGAGCCCTAGATCAACGTCACCGTCTCAGCGACGCGAGCTCCATTATCGGCAAGAACTCCGGCGAGGAATACAGAACGAGACAGAGCACCCCTATCTCCACCGCAACCATTGACGAGACTGCCTCGACCGCCACGACCTCTGTTAATAGTCCATGGACCCCCTGCCCCTTTAGAATCGCCGGAACATCACCCATCAAACGCGCCACCGCCGCGCGTGGTAGGTCAGTGCCGCTAGTTCCCGGCCGAGCCCTAGGAGCCGTTGGATCTGTCGCCAGCGGCTAAGATTAGATCACTAGTCGAACAGGTATGGGCAAATCTGATGCATCCATTGCCACTCAAAATCTAACGTCCCACAGTGGTCGATCCGACCGAATCGGTACGGGCCAATAAGATAGCGCCACGTCAGCCCGTGCGTCTGTTTAATTAGAAAAATAGACAGAATATGTATTTAACTTAGAAATTCAATAACTTTTGATCCACAATTCAGAAAAATGCAAATTTGGTGTCTATGGATTCAGAAAAGTGAGACCTTTATTGTTAAGGCCTTATTTCACACTTTTGTTTCTGAAAATTGGATTTTTAGGCATAACCTTTTTAGGGGTATTTTTCCCATAAAAATTGCTTCACAAATTGTTTTTAGGTATTCCATATGCCTTTAGATAGAGTATTTTGACCTATGTACTATAGACTCTATAAGTTTTAGAGTTTTGTTCATATCATTGCATTTTGCATGCATTCATATTTTTGTGATGCTATATTGATTGTACTATTATTGTTGTATTGTTCTTTGTGTAGATTGTGTGGATTGTGAAGTTTGTTGCTATAAGGATTGTACCTATTCCCCTAGCTACCAAGGAAAGTGATATTTCATCTCATGTCCTATTATTTTCACTATTGCACTAGTGTTATTTTTGGTAGATCTTAGCATGGTAGGATTATTTTTATGTTACTATGCTATGCTATCCTATAGATTATATCTTGGTAGTATTTCCTAGTTAAAAGACATCGTATGCTAGAGTGCTTAGCCATGTTATTAGAATTCGTGGGTGGAAATTCATATCAAGATAGTATGCAAAGATATTATTTTGTTTGACTAAGAAAACAACTAATGTTAATGAAACACCTAGGTGGAATAGGACTTGCTTGGATTATGTTGAGTGGTTACTCAAGGGCCATGTCTATGGTCAGCTGGTGTATCACACTTGTGGACAGCCACCCAGGAACAAAGAGATTGGAGACGTTGTCATGAAGCTTCCAAAGTGCCACATGGCATATGGGATCTACCTTGACCGATTAAGTTGCAAGAACTTAGCCAGACGGACAGAGGGTGGTAGATATGATAGGATGGAAGGCGTCCGTGGTGGTCTGAGGGATTGCTTCTGAAAAGTCTCGTCTCGATGCATGTCGAGTCTTGTGGGGAAAGTGCACCACCTCTCGAGAGGGTAAAACTAAGTACTTAGCCGTGTCCCCGGTTATGGAGAATTTCTGAGCGTCAAGACAGTGAAGCAGTTCAATAATCTCCTCATCCAAATTTCTCTAAATTAAAACTTGTGGGTGAATAAGGGTAGAGGTTCATTGATGTCTATCAATGGTACCTTAGTGTTTTGACAGAGAAAACTTACTCTTCAAAAACTATAAGATAAAACCTTGCTTTTAGCAAAGTCAGCCAAAACCACACTTAGCCATATATTCATGTAGTTGTTGGATTTTACTAAGTAACTATGGTATCACTTGCCAATACAATTCCAAATGTATTGACCCTTGTGGCTGTAACTTATTATGTTGCAGGATACTCTGATGATGAGTAGGGTTGCGGGTCTACACTCGACATGTTTGCCTGTGGCACATGACAAAAAGACTCTATTATTATACTATGTCTTGTGAACCTAGAACAATGTTAGCCTTGGGCTAAGTGAGTTGTAAGAACCATTATATTCCTAGATATGCAATGTAATAATGACCTTTGTTTCTGTGTACTTCATCTTAAACTGTGGGTGCTAGCATTTCGATCCAACGACTAGCACTGCAATCACAGGGATCTTACCTTATTATGGTGAGATCTTACACTACTTCCTTTTACAAAAGGCCTTTCTTCCACTGATATATTGAGTCTCCACCTTCTACCTTTATGCACTTACTTTGAGAGTATAGTGGCCATTCTTAGTTCTATGTGCATTGTCCCAAGACTAGTTAATTGATGCATACCTTGATATTGCTTGTTTTAAACTATTTGTATCTAGTCACGCTTATGAACTTTGAAGGTGTCCTATGCATTTATGTTTGCTACTCTATGAGGGACAAGCTAAATGCCTCTATGCTATGTTTTCTTTATGTGAAACAAACAAACGTCTTTCAAAGCATTGTTATTCATGAATCTTTTGTTTGTGCCTTTTCTTGTTATAACATAGTTGCTATGTCTTATTGTTAGAACTTTATCTTTCATGTTATGATTGAAGTACTATGATCCCAGCTTTGAATGTTTTACAAATACTTTGATCAAGTTTATGATGGTGCATGTCACCTTAAAAATTATTCTTTCTTTTTATCACTTACCTACTCGAGGACGAGCAGGAGTTAAGCTTGGGGATGTTGATACATTGCAAATGTATCTATAATTTTTGATGTTCCATGCTTGGTTTTATCAACTTTCTTATGTTTTGTCCACACTTTGGAGTACTTTTCATGTGATTTCTTGGACTAACCTATTAACAAGATGCCACAGTGCCAGTTGCCTGTTTTTTGCTGTTTTTCGTTCCAGAAAGTCAAAAAATCAATATTCTCGGAATTGGATGGGACAAAAGCCAAAGTTGATATTTTACCGGAAGACTCACGGAGCCAGAAGACGAGACGGAGAGGGGCCACAGGGCGGCCACACCATGTGGTGGCGCGGGCTAGCCTTGGCCGCGCCACCAGGTGGTGTGGGCCCCCTGGCCGCCCACCGACCTTGCCTCTTCGCCTATAAGAAGCCTCCCAATGCGAAAACCCTAAATCGTCCAGCCTCCAGCCACGAAAAGTTCCGCAGCGCCAACACCACCGAAGGGGAGATTCGGGGACAAAGTCTGTTAAGACCTCATGGACGGGAAGTGCCTTGAGCCATCTCCATCGATCTCCACCACCATCTCCATCACCACTTCTGATTCCCATGATGAGGAGGGAGTAGTTCTCTCTCAAGGCTAAGGGTTCTACCGGTAGCTATGTGTTCATCTCTCTCTATATGCATGATCATATTGTGATCATGAGCTTTGTAATCAAGTAGATCTACCTTGCTACTCAAGTGCTTTAATAGATCTCTGCTCTCCCCATGTGTGTGAAAGTGACAACATGCACACCATGGTGGCACTTAGGCTAGAGATTTCAAATACCTGTTATGAGTTATATTTGGAGTTGGATGTCTTTATGAAATTGTGGTGTTTGTTTGAACCATCTAGTGCTCAAGGTGATAGTGTGGGGTTATCTAGATGCGAAAGGCTTACTTTGAGGTGTGTTGTTATAGCCCTACCATGGATTAGAGTGTCCAACCGGAGAGTAGTTCAGCATAGTATCATATAGAAGAATATATTTATATGAGAGTGTTCACTAGTGAAAGTATGATCCCTAGGCCTTATTTCTAAGCACTGAAACACCGTTTGCTATTAGAGCTGTTACATGTTTGCTTGCTTCCTTCTTTATTTCAGTTTGCCTTTAGTATTTTCCCACGTCAACCACACGCCAACAAGCTATTTTCTATCACCATTACCACTTATAATTATCTATACCACTTGTATTTCACTATCTCTTTGTTGAACTAGTGCACCTATACACCTAACAAGTGTATTGGGTGTGTTGGGGACACAAGAGACTTCTTGTATCTTGATTGCCGGGTTGCTTGAGAGGGGATACCTTTGACCACTTCCTCCCTGAGTTCGATAAACCTTGGGTGATCCACTTAAGGGAAAACTTGCTGCTGTTCTACAAACCTCTGCACTTGGAGGCCCAATAACTGTCTACAAAAATAGAAGTGCGTAGACATCAAGCTATTTTCTGGCGCCGTTGCCGGGGAGGTAAGGTAAAAGGTACTCACATCCTCTGGTGTGAGTGCTCGAAGTTATTTCCTTTAAATTCTGCAATTTTGTCTATTTGTTTCTTATTTTCACTAGTTAGGCTTAATGGAAAACAACAACAAAATTAGAGAGCTTTATATTATTTATCTTGAGTTAGGACATGAAGTGTTTAAAGAGAAAATTAAAAAACCTATGGAACTTTATTTGCATGCTAATAGCAATGTTATTAGTATGAATTCTTTGAACGCCATTATTGCTAATGCTATGGAAAAGTCTAAGCTTAGGGAAGCTGGTTTTGATGAGTATGATATTTTTAGTCCCCCAAGCACGAAGGAGAAAATTTACTTTGATGATACTATACCTCCAATATATGATGATTACAATGATGAATATGATATTTTCAGTCCACCTACTATTGAGGAGGAAATTAATTATGACTACAATATGCCTCCTATATTTGATAATTATGGTGATGAGAATAATAATGATAGCTATTTTGTTTGATTTGCTCCCACTACAATTAATAAGAATGGCTATGCTTATGTGGAGAGTAATAATCATTTTATGCATGTGGCTCATGATAAGAATGGTTTATGCGATAGTTATATTGTTAATTTTATTCATGTTGCTACTGAAAGTTATTATGAGAGAGGTAAACATGGTCTTATGTATCTCAACATTATTAAGTTTCCCCTCTTTATGTTGAAAGTTTTGAAGTTACACTTGTTTTGCTTTACTATGCTTGTTGCTTTGTGCTTTCATGATTTATTTCTTTACAAGATTCCTATGCATAGGAAGTGGGTTAGACTTAAATGTGCTTTGAATTTGCTTCTTGATGCTCTTTTTTACATTGAAAGTATGATCCCTAGGCCTTGTTTCTAAACATTGAAACATCGTTTGCAACTAGATCTGTTACATGTTTGCTTGTTGCCATCTTTATTTCAGTTTGCCTTTAGTCTCTTCCACGCCATCAAGCTATTTTCTGGCACCGTTACCACTTATAATTATCTATACCACTTGTATTTCACTATCTCTTCGCCGAACTAGTGCACCTATACACCTGACAAGTGTATTGGGTGTGTTGGGGACACAAGAGACTTCTTGTATCTTGATTGCAGGGTTGCTTGAGAGGGGATACCTTTGACCACTTCCCCCCTGAGTTCGATTAACCTTGGGTGATCCACTTAATGGAAAACTTGCTGCTGTTCTACAAACCTCTGCACTTGGAGGCCCAACAACAGTCTACAAGAATAGAAGTGCGTAGACATCAGTCGCCTAGGACGAGCTCAACGGTGCGAGTGTGCCTGGAGGCCTCGAAAGCAGCTGGCACGGAGCTTCTCGTGGTTGGCTTCTTTAGGATCGACGGATCATCCTTGTCAATGCCACTTGCATATTTGGCAAGTTCATCAGCATGGATCGCCTCTTCGGCAATGACAGCGTCGGCGAGCTTGGCACCGTTATCATTGCACACCCGGGCCATGTTGGGGTCGTTGTGCATGATGATGATGCCGCATGGTCCCGGGAGCTTCATCATGTTATAGGAGAAGTCGGGAGTCGCCATGAATTTGGTGAATGCCTGTCGCCGTAGTATGCAGTGGTATGGGCTGCGAAAGCTTACCTGCTCGAAGATGATTCACTCTGTCCAGAAGTTGGCGGGTGTGCCGAAGGTAACTGGTAGCATCACCTTGCTGATCAGATATGCCTTTCGACTTGGGACTATGTCGTGGAAGCTGTAGAGGGTCCATTTGGCCATCTACTACAGGAGCTGCAGCCACCTGAAGATGTCTAGGTACATGATGTTGATGGAGCTTGCCCCGTCCATCTTGGTGTTGTGAGCCAGTAGTCAGCCACTTTGGGCTTGACGACCACTGCAACTCATCATGGGTACTCAATCCTAGGCACGTGGTCCTCGCGACTCCAGGTGATGGTGTGCCCCAACCAGTTGAGCCAGTGCAGGATGTCGACTTGTGTCACTACGTTGACGGCGACTGTGTAGGCAAGCACTTCATTCTCGCGCTTCATGCCTATGCCGGAAGGTGTGTAGCGAGTCCGATGTGTTTCCGAACGCGTCGGCGTTGCTGTTGTCTCTTGGTGGCTCGTGGTTGGGACCTTCCCTAGCGCGCCTTGCCTTCTCGATCTCTTTGAGAGATTGGTAGCCAGCGGTGGTATGGGTGGACAACCTCCCTTCTCTGGTATGGTAGACACGGGGTTGGTTGAGGAGCTCCATAGGGTCAAATTTTAGCCTAGCAGTGTTGTTTTTGTGTTAGGTGCATCCATCGCGGCGGAAGTTCTTGGGGTCACACTGCCCATAGTTGGTGTTGGTGATGAGTCAGATCTGTCATCGCCGTGATGCTAGCCCGTTTGGTGGGTGTTGTTCTAGGGTAACTCACAGTGCATGTCGTTGTCATGGCCGCCAGTGTGGCATCTCCCACCTGACTCATAGTCGGAGTCTTGGTTGGGGTCCTCTTCAGTGTAGCGCTTGGAGGGCTCAAGGAGGTCAGGGATGTTGCCGAGCATATTGTAGACCCTCTTGATCTTGGCAACTAGAGGTTACTACAAGCACGTGTTCTTGAAGTAGTGGATCACGGTATCCGGATGGATGCCGGAGGCGTTAATCCAAAGGTCCTGCCAGCGCTGGACCCAGTGGCGAGTCAATTTGCGGGGGCCCAGGGTTAAATGCTCCAGGACCCCGATGGTGGTGGCGTGTGTGTAGGATCCCTCAAAGTGTTTGATGAAGGCTTACTACATCTCCTCCCAAAAGTTGATGCTGTTCTCGGGGAGGTGTTGATCCACTAGCGAGTCACTCCCTCCATCATGATGGGGAGGTAGTGAGCCGCGAGTAGGTGTGTGTGGCTGGTGATCCCCATCGCCATGAGATATGTATAGATCCACATCATCGGGTCGAGTGTGGGATCGTACTTTTCAATCTCCTTTGGCCCCTTGAAGTTGGAGGGGTATCTTTTTCCTTGGATCATTGGTCTGAAGCACTACCAGCCAATTGTCTAAGGGAGCCCCTGGGATCGGGTTGCGGTCGCTACGGTTGGAGAGGGTGTGTCGCAGGTCATGTGGCTGACAAGCTCACCATGCCTGGCTGGCGATGATGTGGGTCCATGCGTTGATTGGCAGGCCATTGGCAGCGACCGTGTTGTTCACTAGGTGCGGCTCGTTGGTGCAGTTTGTGGGCTTGGCAACCCATGGCTAGATCTGTTGCAGATCGGGGGCGAGCAGTTGTTCATGTTGGCGACCATTCGCTCGCCATGGTGATTGCTTGAGGCCATACGGCTGCCAGACGAGCAGGAGTACATCCTCCCCCGCGAGTTGACCCCTGAACTTGGTCGCTGCACGGCTCTCGCGAGTAGGGCCTGAGCGTATCGGATATAGGGTGCACCATCACCTATAGGGTTGAGGTGGCAACCGCAGCTTGTCCCGCGATGACGTTGTCAATCAGGGTGGAGTAGAGTGGGATCCCATTAGGGTCGATATCCTGTCGTGTGATCATGATCCGCGGCTGCTCTGGAGGAGGTGAGCAACGAGGTGGTGGTGGAGCTCCATGCGCAGCTGCCCTGGCAGTTGGGCGGCTTCTGCCTGGTGGCAAGGTTCAGCAGAGTTTGAGCTCGGTCAAGCGTCCGGGGTCATGCTCATCATTGAAATTCAGGGTACGGCCCTGAGTGGTGGGGTTGAGGCGGCTTATTATGCGGTGTTAGTGATAGTGTGATAGTTCTTGTGTTGTTTTCTTCTCGAGGCAAAAATTTTCGTGCTTGACATGTTCTTTGTTGACAGCCACTTCCAGCCGCTTGCGGTGTTCCTCCACTTCTGCCACTATCGCCGTTGCTAGGAGCGGCATGTTGAAAGGATCTGCTGGTACGCCATTGTCCACCATGTAGATGGTGTTGTAGCGATTGTATCTGGCATGGGCCTCATCAGGGGACTCCGATCCGGAGTCAGAGTCAAAGATCTGGAGGATGGAGGGATCCTTGTAGTCTCATGCACTGGAGACTCGCATAATCGAGTTTGCGTGTGATGTGGCAGTGATGGATCCGACGACCGAAGCAGGGGTCGCCAAATCTACATCGTCGCGGAGAGCTGCTCACGGCCAGGTCGCACTCGGAGGCAAGGACAGTGATGGGGCGGACTTGCTACTCCGAGAGTAGGTCAGCGGGGGCGACCCGTTGGTGATATCAAATTTCGGCGATTCGGCTAGGTCGATGACGTTCGTGAACCCAAAGAAGAGGTTGATGGTGCCAATTGACACCATGTAGGTGTGGGTGACTGGGCATGATGCCGGCACGTAGATGCTCGGCGGGATCTAGAGAAACCTTCCAAAAGCGATCATGTGACCAGTGTCGAAAGGCTGGTCGACTGGAGTATAGGGTCTCACTTCAGATCCGAGGCTTCACTGACCAAGCCCCACGATGGATGCCACTGTCGCGGGAATGGCCACGGCAGTCGCTACCAGGGGTAACGATTGAGTCGACTAGGATAACAGCAAGTGAGCCATCTGCGGATCGAGATTGAGGAGACTTAGGGATTTACCAAGGTTTAGCCCCCCTAGGGTAAAGACCCTACTTCCTACTAGATGTATTGATCTGTATGAGATTACAAGGGTGACGAGCTCGGCAATGAGGGAAGTGAGTCGCCTCTATGGGGTGTATGAAAGCATGAATATGTGGTGAGTACCCTGGGGAGTCTTATATAATGCTACCATGCTAGGGCTTACATGGATCACACCGAATCGGTTAAGGGTTTGGTGATCTTGACCTAATCCGACTAGGCCTAGCTACGCTTCTGGGCCTTCTACATCCAGTCTCTGTGTTATCGAGTCACAATGCTTCCAGTCACCGTACCAACGAGCCGACTCATCATGGGACCGGTCAGTCAAATCCACCTCCTGGGCATACCCCGATTGGGATATCCCCATCAACATTGTAACACCTCAAAAATATTAAACAAGATTATCAAGTTCTAATCACCCAAGTTTAGGGTTAACAAAAACTTTTATTGTTAAACTCTATATGAATGCATGTGTGATTTCCATTAATGCATGAATGCTTGCATTTGCCATGTTTGATTGCTACAAATGATAAGGATTAGTTTAAAGATGATTACCACATCATCTAGATCTTTTCCAAGAAAAATAAAATAAAAAGAAAACCATTTGTGAAGCATATGATCATATGGTCACTTTGGACAAAGTTAACCATTAGCCTACTTTGGGCATCTCTAGTAAAAGATTTCCAAACAAAACAATTCTAATTCTTTTCACCCCTTGCTAGACCAAGTAAAAATGAACCCAAGCAAACTTTACAAACCTACAGAAACTATTTTCAAATTCATTTGAGAGGCAATTCAAAATTGAATCAAGTGTAGGTACATAGATCATCAGTTTTCAAAAACCACTCAAACCTCCACCACTTGAAAATTCCTAGCAACCAGAGAGTACCAAGCATGTGACCAGCTTACCCACCAAAAATTATTGGAAAATTCAAAGGTTAAGTTCATGCAGCCATTTAGTCAAACACTTAGCAGACAGAGTACAAATTCAACAACTATCTACTGTTTTGAATCAATCTTGTGCTCATTCTTGTACTGAAATCAACCTAATAACTCACCCATGACCGTCCCTAGTACTTGGCTGTGCAATGGAGCAATGATGGCTCAATGCATGGCGCCTAGAAAAGTGCTGGTGCGTGGTTGATGTAGAGCTCATTGGGAACCCCAAGAGGAAGGCATGATGAGCACAACAGCAAGTTTCCCTCAGTTATGAAACCAAGGTTTAATCGAACCAGTAGGAGCAAGGAAACACCCCAAAGGTGTTACTAGCTGAGCTTTGGCAGGGCGCACTACCGGTACTAGTAGCAACATGGAGACCTGCACAACACAACCACGGAACTTTGTCCCCAACTTGCGTTGAGGTTATCAATCTCACCGTTGATGACCCACAAGTATAGGGGGTGTATCGCAGTATTTTCGATAAGTAAGAGTGTCGAACCCAACGAGGAGCAGAAGGTGCTGGCTAGTGGTATGGATCAGGAATTCTCTGCAAATACTTAGCAAACAGATTTTTAGGGGTTTTCGATAAAGCAAGTAAACAAAGTACAAGTAAATAAAAGACAGTAGGAATAAATGCAGCAAGTGGCCCAATCCTTTATGCAGCAAAGGACAAGCCGGTTGTATTACTTAAGATGACCAAACGTTCTCGAGGACACATGGGAAGACTGTCAAGTGCTTTCGCTTCATATAGTTGATTAATCTTCTTTAGCTTGCTAAGTGTTGTGTGGGTGAACCCGTGCTAATGTACCGCCCCATCCAAGACTAATACATACTTGTGATTATACCCCTTGCAAACATCCGTAAGTACAAGAAAATAATTAAGGTAGAAACCTAACCACAACTTTAAACTCTAAGACCCTTACGTCCCTTGTGCAATGGTTTCTAACGGGGTTCAGGGTTTCGCCATCCCGCAACCCCTACGATTAGTAGCCAAATACACAATGCATTCCCCTAGGCCCATATAGGTGAAGTGTCATGTAGTCGACGTTCACATGACACCACTAGAAGAAGTACACCACAACTTAAATAACAATCTATTGAATCTTTCTCAACACAACTCCACTACTAACAACAAGACTTCTCCCATGTCCTCAAGATCAAAACAAACTACTCACAAGACATCATATGGATCATGATCAGAGATGGAATAATGATGTATAACAATCTGAACATAAACAATAATTCAATGGTTCACTCAATAGCATCAACTACAAACAGTAATCAACATCGGGAAAGTTTCCCCTATGAACTATGCAAGATTCAACACAATTGTTACAGCAATATGGAGATGGTGATGAGGGTGGTGATGGTGATGATGGTGGTGGTGATGATGATGATGATCCCGATGAAGTCCATCTTGATGGTGGTGTTGATGGCGACGATCTCCCCTCTCCGAGAAGGAATTCCCCCGGCAGAAATCTGTCTGCCGGAGAGATCTTTCTCTCTCGGTGTTTTCCACCCTGCAGAGGCGGCCGGAATCTTTCTGTGGTTGCTCCCCAAGTCTTAGGGTTTCGTGGGGATGATATACGCCAGAGGGGAGAGGCTGGAGTGAGCCAGGGCGGCCACACCACTCCTAGGCGTGGCCTAGGCCTGCCCGCGCCATGGGGTGGTGTGGGCCCCCTGTGGCCCACCTCCACTCCATCTTCTGGCATCCTTAGTCTTCTGGAAAAATAGGATTTTCCGTATATTTTCCCGGATTTTCTGATCTTCGCGAATTTTGCCTCCAAACAACACCTTTTCCATCAGAATCCTGACTGCAGCGGTCCATGCTCCAAAAGTCATCAACCATGCAAAAATAGATGAAATAACATAAGTATCACCTCTCAATACGAAATATATCAATGAATAAAAGTGAATTAAGACATAGAATAGTGATGCAAAATGGACGTATCAACTCCCCTCAAGCTTAGACTTTGGTTGTCCCCAAGCGAAACTGAGCTCAATAAACATGGCCTCGGGTTTATGGAGTGAAGAGTCGATAAAAGAATACGGAAAAGAAGCATCACATTCATCAAATACATAGATCATAATAGAAGACAACTCACTATTATATAACTCAACTTGTAATAAGTAAAGGAGACATAATAAAGATACATAAAGTGAATCATAATTGGTAATGGCAAACTTAGCTCTTGGTCGAAGAATAGTTGATAATTTGCTGGAGTTCACAAATAGCTGGTTTTTCAATGATAGCTTTCAAAGTAGTAAACATCAAGATAAGAGCAAAGTGCAAAACAAGGAACATAAGAAACATGAATGCATAAAGCATCATATGAATGAATGAAACACAACAACTCAAGATACTTGCTGAGATAGAAGGGAGTAGGTTTACTGACTCAACTACAAAGTAAAAGAAAGGCCCTTCGCAGAGGGAAGAAGGGATTGCAAGTCTCATAAAGAGCTCCCAAAAATTATGATACTTACTAGCTTTCAGCTCTCATTGCCCCTATCATAGGCATCTTTAGGTGATTAAGGTTAAAGTGACACAACTAAGAGGATATGCTTGACAAGTTATAAGTTGAAATCTCATGCCCCTTACTTATGAGTACCGATCATCATGCTACTCAACTTCAGTCACGAGCAAGCTCTTGTCATTGTAAATACATGCGTATCATTGAGAACCGCCAACGGGGTACCCCTTGCACATGACACAGGAGCTATCCCATAATCAAAATGACAAGGAAAGCATATAGTGAGCATCTCAACGATCTTTTTATTTGCTATTTGCATAGGTTTTTATTGAGGATGCTTCATAGAATGCTCATTATAGTTATGCTGCAAGTTTCCACCATGATTAGGCATGGCTTAGGCTAGCTAAAGCGCTTTCTCTAACACACATATAAACTCCATGGTCTTACAAGTTCCACTTTTATTTCACACCGCCGGGATCCATAAGCAAAAGAACATGATATCAACTAGGTACAAGTACCAATGAAGTGTTGAAAGCGGTCCCCATGATGCATGGTTCTGCTAACTTCAACTAATAAAGCTCAAGCATATACGCAACAAAGAAGGACCCAATGGTTCAAGTTTATTAAATGCAAGAAAGTAAAGTGTTCCATCAAGTTCGTGAGAGCTTTAATCATTAATTTTCACATAACAAGTTTAATTTGGGAGGTAGGTAAAACAATAGTTTACTTGGAATAGCAATAATGCTACTAGGTAGGTATGGTGGACACAAATGGCAAAGGTTTTGGTTTAAAGGAGGTGGATGCACGAGAAGAATACCCTCTCAGTACAGGTTTTTGGCTAGCAAGGCTGGGTAGCAGGTATAAGAGTTGAAGGAAACAACCAAACATACAAGTGATAAAGACAAACATGCAATCTTCCTTGGAAACACAAAAGATCTTAACTAGAGAATACTAGACTTATGAACAAATCAAGAAACAAAGATGATGAAATAACTTTTCTTTAAAGGTACTTTTATCTTTTTCATTCAACTCTCAAAAATAGTGTTGCTACTGACCGAGCCAGGTTTTCCAAAACCAACTAAATTAACTCAATGATCCCAAAGTGCTACCAATACTAAGAACAAGATCAATCATATAACCACGAATTAAAAACTAACATAAGCTATGCAAAAGGGTGAATGATAGAACTTCTCATTAATATTCCATAACAGAAACTCACACCAAGGGATACAAATCTAACAAGAGAGGGTACACTTTCATAATGCAAACCATACTACAAAATAACTCCTTTATTCATGATACGACTCTACTAAAAAGGTAAAAAGATAAAAGATAGGAATTCCCCCGGCAGAAATCTGTCTGCCAGAGAGATCTTTCTCTCTTGGTGTTTTCCGCCCTGCAGAGGTGGCAGAATCTTTTTGTGGTCGCTCCCCGCGTCTTAGGGTTTCGTGGGGATGATATACGCCAGAGGGGAGAGGCTGGAGTGGGCCAGGGCGGCCACACCACTCCTAGGCGCGGCCTAGGCCTGCCCGCGCCATGGGGTGGTGTGGGCCCCCTGTGGCCCACCTCCACTCCATCTTCTGGCATCCTTAGTCTTCTGGAAAAATAGGATTTTCCGTATATTTTCCCGGAATTTCTGATCTTCGCGAATTTTGCCTCCAAACAGCACCTTTTCCATTAGAATCCTGACTGCAGCGGTCCATGCTCCAAAAGTCATCAACCATGCAAAAATAGATGAAATAACATAAGTATCACCTCTCAATACGAAATATATCAATGAATAATAGTGAATTAAGACATAGAATAGTGATGCAAAATGGACGTATCAACCGTGTTTTGCGGAAAAGAAAGGATTAAACGTATCGAATGGAAAGAAGTAATAGTTTGCAGAAAGTAAACACAAAGAAGTAAAAGATTGTAGATTGTATGTAAAAGACAAGGACCGGGATCCATAGTTCACTAGAGGTGGCTCTCCTTAGATAGATAACATGCTAGGTGAACAAATTACAACAGGGCAATTGACAAACACCGAGAAAGCAATACATGCATATACTAATCATCTTGACTCCTTTGAGACTTGATTGGGCATTACAACATAATACATAGACCGCCATCCAACTGCATCTATGACTAATAATCCACCTTCAGGTTATCATCCGAACCCCTCCAAGATGAAGTTGCAAGCAATGATTATTGCTTTAAATCGTGTAAAGTAAACAATACGATTGTTCTATGAACAAAAGGATTGTTGTGTTCTCCCTAGTAGCAACAACACATCTAGTACCTTAGAGATTTCTCACTTCCCATTACCGTGAGGCATGAACCCACTATCGAGCATAAATACTAACTCTTGGAGTTACTAGCATCTACTTGGCCAAGATAGCTACTAACAACGGAAAGCATGCAAGATCACAAATAACAAAGACATGATAGAATCAATAATCAATCTGAAATAGCATCTCAATATCCATCGGATCCCCGCAAACACAACATGCAGAATTACAAATAGATGATCTTGATCATGAACGAAGCTCACAAGATCTAAACATGAAAGCACAAAGGAGGAGAACCAGCCATCTAGCTACGACATGGATCCGTAGTCCAAGGATGAACTACTCACGCATCACACCGGAGACTTGCATGGTGATGAAGAAGGCCTCTAGGGTTAATTCCCCTCTCCGTCAGGGTGCCGGGAAGAGCTTCATATCCCTCCCGATCTAGGGATGGAGATGACGGCGACTACAGACTCTTTCGTGGATTTTTGATCTGGCACTTAGGGTTTACATCCCGAGGGCAATATATAGGCGGAAGGAGAGGCCGAGGGGGTGCCGGGAGCGGCCACACCACCCCCTGGCGCGGGCCACGCCTGGCCACGGCGCTAGGTGGTGTGGTGGCCCCCTGGCCCCTCTCCGCCGCGTATTCTGGCATCCAATAACTTCCAAAAAAATCGGCACTTTGGCTTTTGTCCCGTCCAATTCCGAGAATATTCATTTTCTGACTTTCCTGTAACCAAAAACAACAGAAAACAGGCAGCTGGCACTGTGGCTCTTATTAATAGGTTAGTCCAAGAAATCATATGAAAAGTACTCCAAAGTTGGAACAAAACACAAAAAAGTGGATAAAACCAAGCATGGAACATCAAAAATTATAGAAACATTTGCAATGTATCAACATACCCAAGCTTAACTCCTGCTCGTCCTCGAGTAGGTAAGTGATAAAAAGAAAGAATAATTTTTGAGGTGACATGCACCATCAAAGACTTGATCAAAGTATTTGTAAAACAATCAAAGGTAGGATCATTGGACTTCGATCATAACATGAAAGACAAAGTTCTAGCAATAAGCAAAGAAACTATGATGCAACATGAAAATGCACAAACAAAAGATTCATGAATAACAATGCTTTGCAAGACGTTTGTTTGTTTCACATAAAGAAAACATAGCATAAAAGTATTCAGCTTGTCCCTCATAGAGTAGCAAATATACTTACATAGGACACCTTCAAAGTTCATAAGAGTGACTAGATACAATAGTTTAAAACAAGCAATATCAAGTTATGCATCAATCAACTAGTCTTGGGACAATGCACATAGAACTAAGAATGGCCACTATGCTCTCAAAGTAGGTGCATAAAGATAGAAGGTGGAGACTCAATATAATGGTGAAAGAAAGGTCTTTATAAAAGGAAGTAGGGATTCAAGTCTCATAAAGAGCTTCCAAAAATTATGGTACTTATAGCTTTCAGCTTTCATTGCCCCTATCATAAGCATCTTGAAGTGATTAAGGTTAAAGTGAACAAACTATGGTGTACATGCTTGACGAAGTATAAGTCAGAAATCTCATGTCCCTTTTATACGAGGGCCGCTCCTCATGCTACTCAAGTTTAGTCACCGGTAAGTTCTTGTCATCGTAAGTACATGGGTATCATAGAGAACCACCAACGGGGTACCCCTTCCCGATGATACGGAAGAATCCCCATATCAAAATGACAAGGCAAGCAGACAACAAGGATCTCAGCATTCTTCTTATTTACCATGGGACTATGGTGCTTTTTTCTCTCTTTCCTCTTTTCATAGTATCTTTTTTTCTCTTTTCTCTTTTTTTCTCAATATAGGACTCTTTTTTTATAAGAAGAATGCTTCATAGACAGCTCATTATGGTTACGCTGCAGGTTTCCACCATGTCAGCATGGATTAGACCAGCGTCCCAGGCGTTTCTCTAACACATATACATAACTCCATGGACTTACAAGCTCCCCTTTCATTTCACACAGACGACATCCATATACGAAAGAGCATGATATCAACTAGGTACAAGTACCAAGTGCAATGTTGAAAGCGTTCCCCATGAAAGCATGGTTCTGCTAATTCCCAACAAATAAGTGCAAGCATACACAACATAGACGACACAATAGTTCAAGTTTATTAAGGGCAAGTAAAGTAAAGTGTGCCATCAAGTTCGTGAGAGCTTTAATAACTAGTTTTCTCATAACAAGTTTAATTTGAAAGGTAAACAAAAGCATGAATATACTTGGAATAGCATAATCTAATAGGTAGGTATGATGGACTCTTTGGAATAACTTGGTTTAGGAAGTTGGATGCATGAGTGGAACTCATAATTTGTTGTGGAGGCTAGCAAAAGACTGGGAGCGACAAACTAAGAGAGCAATAATAGCCATAATCATGCAGAGCGACGAAACATCATTGATCAAAGCATAAAGTGATACTACAAGTTGAAAACTAAAGGATCATTAAAGGCTATGGTGACTTGAGATAGTCATAACATGGTGTGAGCATGTGCCAAGTCAACCCAAATAAAGCATCAAAGGAGAATACCATTATACTATGCTTTAATATACTAAAACAACGCATGATTCATCCAAGGCACATTAAGCAATCTCAATTGTTTATAACAAGTCATGCTACAACAAATAATACTAAGCATAAATCCAAAACAATATCAAGCATGGCATGACAAAGCATAGGCCACAGTCAAAAACGAGCTCTTTTTACCACATAAGCAATGAACTTTCCTACTCTTTTCCAAACCAAACCAAACTATTTGCAAACCAATGTATGAAAGAGGGGGTCCAACCAAATTTATTCAGAAAACTAAGAAAACCAAGCAAACAAAAACCAAAACAAAAATGAAAAAGAAGACGCTCCAAGAACAACACAACTATGCATGAAACAATAAAAATGAAGCGTTTGGAAGAAACCTGGGATTTTTATTGATGAAGAAGGGGATGCCTTGGGCATCCCCAAGCTTTGAAGCTTGTACTTCTTGGATATTTCTTGGGGTGACACACGTGGCATCACCAAGCTTGAGCTTTAGTCCATCCTTCATCTCATTACTCATTCCTTCCATACACCTGAAAATTTTCCTTCATACAAAACTTCACACAATCTTTATTAGCAACATTAGTGCACTCAAGATAAATGGTCTTAAGGTTCAGTTATAACACCAAATAAAATTCCATTAGAACACTAGATACTGTAGCACTTCCCTAAAAAATCTCAATTCCCCAAAAGAACTCAAAAAGGAACCAACAAGTAGCAAATGCAGAAAATGGCAGAAATCTGTCAAAACAGACCAGTAGGTAAAGACGAATTGTTTCGAAGACCTTCTGTTGCTCAAATCAAAAAGTGTTGAACTAACGAAAGTTAGATAACAACCTGGGGCAGAAGCACAAAAATTCACTCCTCAAAAAGACGTCCAGAGATTTTACACGAATTTTTACGGTGAAGCACAGAAATCTGTTTCGGCACAACAACTTTCCCAATCATTACTTCTCTCTCATTAGAGGTTACTCTTGGCACAAAAAGCAAATGAAAAGGATAAGGAGCGGTTATTACTGAAGTAATAACTTCCAAGACTCATCTAAAACTTTTGTGTTATCTCCCAATAAGTACTTTTCTTTAACGCCTTTAAGTTAGGCATGATAGTTTGAGAAGATGCTCACATAAGAAATATGAATTGAAGTAAAAGGAAGAGCATCAAGAAGAAAATTGAAAACACATTTAAGTCTAACCCACTTCCTATGCATAGGAATCTTATACGCAAATAAGTTCACAAAGAACAAAGTGACAAGCATAGGAAGATAAAACGAGAGTAACTTCAAAACTTTCAGCAAATAGAGAGGTGTTCTAGTACCACCCGAAAACTTCTACAACCATATTTTCCTCTCTCATAATAATTTTCAGTAGCCTCATGAATAAACTCAACAATATAACTATCACATAAAGCATGCTTTTCATGATCTACAAACACTAGAGATTTATTATAAACATTTTCAAAAGAACCCTCAGGAACATGACATTCGTCCTCCTTTGGTAAGCATGGGGGACAATCAAATAATGTAAGGGGTAAAGAGTTACTCTCATTAGAAGGTAGGGATGGGTAGATCCATTCTTTCTCCTTGATCATCACTCTCATCCTCTTTTTCATCCAATGAGCTTCGAGTTTCAGCAATTTGTTCTTCCATAGGCTCCTGCAAAGCATTAGTCTCTTCCATTGGTGGAGAGCATCTATTAAGATATTCAAGAATATAGCCATTTTCTACCTTGTAATTTTCAAAGAAAAATTTAAGTATATCATAAACCTCATATTTATAAGGTGAATCATCAGTATTTTCAAGCAAACTAGCAAGTTCAAATGCACCCTTCCAAGCAATAAATTCTTCAATTTGTTCCACATCATAAAAGTCATAATTCCTTTTAACATAAGGAGATATGGTAACATTATCATTATAGTCACATTGAAAAGGGAGGTGATTATACCTCCTACAGCAACAAGATTTATCAAAGCAATAAGTAACATTATAAGTAGAGCACACGTTTATAGCAATGGTATACAATTTATCAATTTGTTCCCATAAGTGTTTCCCTTTTTGTGACAAGCGGTGTTCCTTATAATAATATTTTTGTTCTTCCGTGAACCCACCTTGCCAATAAGATTCAGTTTCAAAGAAACCAACCATTGATAGAAAGCATGATAAAGTAAGACAATAACAGACCAACAAAAATAACAACTATAGTAGGAACTAATTTTTTTGTATTTTTGATAAAGAAAGCAAACTAGTAAAACTAATTTTTTTGTGTTTTTGAATAACAAAACAAGCAAACAAAGTAAAAAGAAACTAAGCAAAACAAAAATAACAAAGTAAAGAGATTGGTTATGAGGGACTCCCCTTGTGAAGATGTCCTTGACTCTCCGACAACGGCACCAGAAAAATGCTTGATGGCTCAATGCACGGCGCCCAGAAAAGTGCTGGTGCATGGTTGATGTAGAGCTCGTTGGGAACCCCAAGAGGAAGGTATGATGAGCATAGCAGCAAGTTTCCCTCAGTTATGAAACCAATGTTTAATCGAACCAGTAGGAGCAAGGAAACACCCCAAAGGTGTTACTAGCTGAGCTTTGGCAGGGCGCACTACCGGTACTACTAGCGACGTGGAGACCTGCACAACACAACCACAGAACTTTGTCCCCAACTTGTGATGAGGTTGTCAATCTCATCGTGTTTTGCGGAAAACAAAGGATTAAACGTATCGAATGGAAAGAAGTAATAGTTTGCAGAAAGTAAACACAAAGCAGTAAAAGATTGTAGATTGTATGTAAAAGACAAGGACCGGGATCCATAGTTCACTAGAGGTGGCTCTCCTTAGATAGATAACATGCTGGGTCAACAAATTACAGTGGGGCAATTGAAAAACCCGAGAAAGCAATATATGCATATACTAATCATCTTGACTCCTTTGAGACTTGATTGGGCATTACAACATAATACATAGACCGCCATCCAACTGCATCTATGACTAATAATCCACCTTCAGGTTATCATCCGACCCCCCTCCAGTATTAAGTTGCAAGCAACAGATTATTGCTTTACGAACTGCGTGTAAAGTAAACAATATGATTATTCTATGAACAAAGGATTGTTGTTTTATCCCTAGTAGCAACATCACATCGAGTACCTTAGAGATTTCTATCACTTCCCCAGTTTACCAGAGGCATGAACCCACTATCGAGGATAAATACTAACTCTTGGAGTTGCTAGCATCTACTTGGCCAAGATAGCTACTAACAACGGAAAGCATGCAAGATCACAAATAACAAAGACATGATAGAATCAATAATCAATCTGAAATAGCATCTCAATATCCATCGGATCCCCGCAAACACAACATGCAGAATTACAAATAGATGATCTTGATCATGAATGAAGCTCACAAGATCTAAACATGAAAGAACAAAGGAGGAGAACTAGCCATCTAGCTACTACATGGATCCGTAGTCGAAGGATGAACTACTCACGCATCACACCGGAGGCTTGCATGGTGACGAAGAAGGCCTCCAGGGTGAATTCCCCTCTCCGGCAGGGTGCCGGGAAGAGCTTCAGATCCCTCCCGATCTAGGGATGGAGATGACGGCGGCTACAAACTCTTTCGTGGATTTTTGATCGGGCACTTAGGGTTTACATCCCGAGGGCAATATATAGGCGGAAGGAGAGGCCAAGAGGGTGCCGGGAGCGGCCACACCACCCCCTAGCGTGGGCCAGGCCTGGCCGCATGGCCAGGTGGTGTGGTGGCCCCCTGGCCCCTCTCCGTCTCGTATTCTGGCACTTGATGACATCCGGAAAAATAGGCACTTTGGATTTTGTCCCGTCCAATTCCGAGAATATTCATTTTCTGACTTTCCTGGAACCAAAAACAGCAGAAAATGTAGCACGCGTGGCCCTTGTTAATAGGTTAGTCCAAGAACTCATATGAAAAGTACTCCAAAGTTGGAACAAAACACAAGAAAGTGGATAAAACCAAGCATGGAACATCAAAAATTATAGATACATTTGCAATGTATCAAGCAACACCACTCGCCCCAATGACCAGTGCCATGACCGTACGGAGCATGTCCATGCGGGTCGACAATGGACAAGACGCCACACGCCGTGCCTCCCTCTCCCATGATGCCTAGCGAGTCGCCGTGACCTCATCGCCCCTCTCTGTTCGCACCTTGACCAACGGCGAGAAGTGGAGAAGCTAGAACATCCGCGCCCATTTTTGTCTTTGCCATGCCGAGAGCATGACGGAGCGCCGAAGCCGCCTCACGCAGCTACGCCGCACCTCGCTCTCTCCGTGCGTACCCACACCCGCTGCGTCACTAGCCACCTCCTAGACAAGTTCATTCGCCCCGCACGCCTCCTGACCACCGTACTCGATGACGAACACCTCCATACCTGAGCAGAGCGCCGACGTCGCCCGACCGACTGAGACCGCCCCTTGCCACGCCAGTACGCATGTGACGATCACCGCAGTCCACCGTGTCGACCCATGCCATCGGCCATGCCTATCACGACCCTTAGCAGCGTAGCCGATGAGCCCGACGATGCCGCCCTGCCTCCAACGCCGGTGTATAAATAGGAGCCACCCCAGACCTCAAACAACACACATGTTCACTCCTCTCTCTCTCAGACACACCCTAGACCCTTTCTCGTAGCAAGGCCAGCACCACCCCACTAGAATTTGACTGGAGCAAACCGATGCAGTGAAGGAAGGGCGTCGTTGATTGAAGCCACCCCAGGAGCTGCCGCGACCACCAATCAATTTGCCGTCATCGACCAGCCCGTTCGCCCCCATCACCGGACCTAGCTGGAGCCCTAGTAAGCCCCCAGCGCGCCCCACCATGCCGCTAGGTTTATAATCTCACCGGAGCACCGCGAGATAGACAATGAACCTCAGCCGTAGATCTTGTTCTAATTGTAGCGCTGAGAATTGCTGATACCACTTCGGTTAGATAGATTCACTAACACGTGGGACTAGCTTGTCAGCAGCCTGCTGCGCGCGCGCTGTGTAGTTGGGCCGGCCCATTTTTTTTCCCGCGCAGAGCCCAACAATTCAAATAGAATTTTGCCATTTAGTTAAAAACCCTATTCCGTCAGTAGATTCAAAATTGAATTCAAGGAGATGTACTGAACCAAAATGCATGATTCCAATTTTTTTAGAAAGGTACTAAAAATATCTAATCACTCTCATTGGATTCAAACCAAATGAAATTATAGATCACATATACTTAAAATAACAATACAGAGACTTTTACCACTTCAAACATTTTTATAAAATCAACCATAAATGCTTTTGAGTTGATTCCAACTCTCAAAAATCATATTTGCCATCCTCTAAATGAATATGTAAAAAGATTTGGTTTTACAAATATTAAACCTGGATTAATATTAAAAGAATGCTATATAGGCATTTCTACTCACTTAAATATTATTAAATAGTAATATTAAATCTTGTAATATAGGGCCACCACTTTAAATCACATTCCCAAGTATTGAAATATGTGGTGATGACAAGTGTCCACATGATCCCATATTTTAAGTGGAGAATATTAAATCTTAAGTGTTTTCAATGAGTAGAAATTGCTTTTCCCAAATAAGATAAATAAAAATGTGCCATTACTACATGTGATGATTGAGATGATACTAGATTCATCTAGTGTGAGCCTTGTGTGCTAAATATAAGTAGTTAAGGGTTGTTTGGTGATTGTGTACATTGTATGTGTTTATAGACGCTAGTACCGACCCGGGGTACCACGAGGAGGAATACTTCGATGAAGAATAAGAGAACTTCAACAACTTCACTGCTTAAGGCAAGCTATCTATGCAAGCCCACTATACCAGATAACCTATACAAGATGCACTATGCATGCTTGGTTATGCAACTTTGATTATACCAATCCCAGTTTTACTTACCAGCTTTACTTTTACTTTTACTAAAGTTTCTTATCTAGTTAATGGATTATGATTAGTGGAAAAGTAGGATGGATACCACCAAGATCATAGGACTAGTCTTGGATACTTATACTTAATTAGCCCCCCTCAATAGTGATACCCTCCATACTAGTGGCTAGTGCTAAACTCAACTTGATCACTTTAGATGGGAACACTTGGTGAAAATGATTATGAAAACCTTGGAATGATGATTCATTCTATTGAAATGTATTGCCATGTGTTCTGAAACCCAATGGCTTGATGATGAAACTAAATGAGGCATGAGCCTTGACTTTGATAAAAACTGATGGTTGGGTTCGGATTGTATACCATTCCAATTTTACCGTACAACCACAATACCTGAGTTGGGTAGGGCTTAACTGGAAGCTTATATGTCTTAGTATGGGTTCCCTTGCGGAAGAGGTGAGCTGAGGCTACCTCGTGAATGAATGTCCACCTATGTAGTTCCCGGGATGGCAGTTGGCCATGGCTGGGAGGCCAAGCTCATAGGGGAGGTGCCTATACTAGGGTGTGTAATTAAAAGGTTAGGATTGATTATCCGCATACAAAGTATGATGATTCAGGGTTATCCCTGACAGATGTATCGAATTTTGTGGTGAAAGTGTACCTGTTGGGGGATACCCCCGGTTAGGGTAACACCAGGGTATAGAGGCCGAGTTAGCCGAGGTATGGCAAGGTCAAAGTGAAAGCTGGCCGGGTCACCTCAAGGCAGGCCGACTTACGGAGTAACCCGGCCCGAAGGATGTCCGTTTAACCACGTCCCGGCCGATGTCAATCGTACGTCGGCAAGCTCTTTATCATTCGTCTGCAGGTACCCACAGGCCCGGATTAACCAGGCCTGATCCGGGTTATATCAGGCTTGCGAGAGAAGGAAGGTATCCCGCTGGTCAAAAGGTGGTCTCCGTGCGCCAGAGCGTGAGCGAAGCGGACAGAGGGAAGGACCAGCGAGGCGTGGCCGACAAAGGTGACGCAGCCTATGTCGGCTGACACTGGCGCCGCAGAGGCTTACGTAGCCTCTGCATGGCTTACGAAGGCAAAATGTGACCCGGTCGGTTTGCTATTTTGGGAGAGGCATATTCCCAGGAATATGCCTCCACGTATGCCCTAGCTAGTAGCCTGGCCTCCCCTTTATAAGGAGCGCTAGGACCTCAGTAGAGAGGGATCATGGGTTGTTGGGCGAGAGATTGGCCTGTTCATTGAGTAGAGGTAGTGGTGAGAGTAAGAGAGCTCCTTCTTCTTCCTCCCTGGATTCCTCTAGTGCATATTGGCCCCATGTTTAGCCTATCCATGGCATCTGCCGAGACACCACCACGACAGTTGGCACCCACCGTGACGATCCGGACGGGAAGCATCATCGGCATCACGGCCGAGCGATCGCCGGGCCTCTTCGCTTTGGAGCGCTGGACTACGTCAGCGACAATGCTGGTAGCTTCTACAGGCGACCTCCACCGTGCAATGGCCTCTTCATCAAGCTTGGTGCCCACAAGATCTATGTCAGCGTCGATGTGTCTTGCGTTCACCCGCGGCACGTCGTCGAGGGAGGCAAGCCACCCCTTAGCGCGGCTCACGGTGCGCGTATCACTCGCTCCCCTGATCATGCTGAGGTAATGATGACAGCGCCTGACGCTGGTGCGAGCAAAGACCCGGCACCAGATCCGGAGGTAACACCCAAGGCGCCCAGGAAAAGTAGAGGTCCTCCGCTAGAGAGGCCAGAGAATGTGCTGCAGCAGGCAATAGATAGCTTGGCAAGCCCCATAGCACCTATGGTAGATCCGGCTCAGGCACAAGCAGAGTTAGAGGAAACTAGGCAGAAAATACTAGAGGGTGTGAAATAGATAGCCGTGGCTTAGCAGTCGTTGAACATGACGCTGCGCGAGTACGCAAGAGCAAATAAGGTAGATGCTGTAAAAGTAAAAGGGAGAAACCTCATCAGTGAGATGAACAAAGAGGGTGAGACTAGAGTTGAGGAATTAGAGAACCTTTTGTCCATGGGGCTGCCGAAGTACATCACCTCGGCAAAGAACCTCAGAGCAGCGGATGCGGCTGCATCCGAGTTAGAAGGTTTAACGGGTGAAGCCTGGCAAAGACAACAAGAGAGGGTCAATGAGTTAGTTTGAATCGCTAACAGACAGAATGAGGAGTTGCTCAGGGCTAACCCATCAAGAGCAGGGGCTTCCAAGGTCGTTTATTCGGCAGTGGGAAACCCGGAGAAATCCGCTAGGGCTGCATCATCACCTCATGATGGCCCTAGAAGGGAGGAAGTGGTAACCTCGGCAAGGAGAAACAAACAGATAGTTCCATATGACCCGGCAAGGGCAGGGAAAGGAAAGGCAATGCAAGGAAATGAGGATCGACAAAGTGTCAACCGAGGTGAAGCTGGCCGAGGTCAGAGAAACGCTGGAAACGGCAATGCCGGATAGCGTAACTCGGCGGGTGCAGGGCAAAACCTACCTCGGCAACAGCAGCAGCGGCATATACCACGGCAAGAGCAAAGTGCAGGCCAAGGTATCCAACAGAGATGTGATCAACAAGAACAAGACAGATACAACGACGGTGATTCGGAAATGGTGAATGCAGGATACCATAGGCCGGAGCATCAGGTGATAGGATCAAGGCTAGGAGGCAGGAACTTGCTGCCGGATGATGCCAGACTAAAGTTGGATCGGCTCTATAGGTCGGAGCAAATTGAGGTGCAAGGTCCTCTGGGTCCAGTGTGTTTTGGGCCCCGGATCGTGAAGGAGCCTCCGGTACCTAACTTCTAGTTACCAAGAGGCACGAAAACATATGACGGCAGCACACAGCCGGAGGATTGGTTGATTAACTACGCAACAGCGGTAAAAATTGCTACAGGCAACTTGAGATGGGTCGTGAGATATGTACCTCAGATGTTGGAAGGGCCAGCGAGGATATGGCTAAACAATTTACCACCCGGTAGTATCAACTGCTGGCTGGATTTTCAAGAAATGTTCGTCAGTAACTTCTCAAGCACATATCAGAGGCCGAACAGGCCACAGACCCTAGCAATGTGCAAACAGAGACCAAATGAGACATACCCGGAGTTCTTAACTCGCTGGTGCAATGTGCGAAACTCATGCGAGGGCGTGATTGAGTCACAGGCCATAGCTTGGTTTGCACAAGGGTGTAGATATGCAAGCATGTTGTGGCAAAGGTTACAAAGGAATATGCCAACTACGCTGGCAGAAACAATCCGGATTGCTAATTCATATGATTTAGGTGATCCGACTCAACCCCAGCTTGTGTCAAACGAGTCAAATGAGGAATACTATCAGCGAGACGGAGATGGATCATCCCGGCAAAATGACTACCGAAGTAAGAGAAGACATGATAGACCGGATTACAGGTACAGCTCGCAGCAAGTTGCTACTATGAATCAAGATCAGTCCGAAGCAGGGAGTAATCCGCATCAGAAAACTGGAGGGAAGCAGTGGACCCCAAGAAATGATGGCAAGAAAACTTGGACGCCGGAGGAAAATAGACAGTGGCAAGAAAAGAAAGACCGGCCGAGATATACTTACGAGGCAATGCTGGATCAGCCGTGCAAATTTCACACGCCGAGTCCGAGTAACCCAGCGGGTCATACAACTCGGCAGTGTGAGTGGATGAGGAAGATAGAGCAAAGTGGTTCGGGGAATGCTCAGGCACCTCGAAATAATCAGCCTCGACAGGAGCTACCTCTGCAGCAACTACTCTCCGGAGCAAATACGCAACAGTTGATGTTGCCACCACCTCCGCCGAGGTATGAAAACCATGAGAGAGGGGATGTAGTGCATCAGGTGGACAATCAGCATCAGCCATATCAAAGGTACCCCGGCAATGATGGGAGAAATGAGTACAGGGAGCATCACTAGAGTTACTATGTGTTTACCACGGAGGAAATGGATAGAAAGAGCTTGCAACGCCGACATATGGAGGTGAATGCGGTTATGCCGGTAGTGACGAGGTATATGCCTTGGTCTGATCAGGAAATTACCTGGAGTATCAAGGATCATCCTAGGCTCATGCCGAGTCCTGGTTCGTATGCATTAGTGCTAGACCCAACTTTATCGGGCCAAATATCAATGTGAGGTTCTCCAAGGTACTGATTGACAATGGCAACAGCATCAATATCATGTATGTGGATACAATACGCATGTTGGGAATCTCGAAGAACATGCTCCAAGCTATAAGGACAACTTTCCATGGCATTGTGCCAGGTATTTCCTGCGAGCCCATTGCAAAAGTCTGGGTTGATGTGTTATTCGGAACAAGAGATAACTGCCGAACTGAGAATTTGGAATTTGAGGTGGTGATCCTAGAAAGTGCATATCACGCATTACTCGGTAGGCCAGCCCTGAACAAATTCATGGCAAGTACTCACATCAGCTACCTGAAGATGAAGTTGCCCGGGCCAAATGGAGTAATCACCATAGCTGGGGATTTCCGACGTTCCATTGAGTGTGCGTCAGCAGGGTCTAACCTGGCCGAGTCACTCGTGATTGCACAAGAAAAAAGAAAGATCCAGGAAGTAGCGGCATTGGCTCAGTCTGTGCAGCAATACATGCCGGCAATGAGTAACCCGCATGGAAGTGTCTCATTTCAAGCAACAAAGGATACAAAGAAAGTACATGTTGATGATCTGTTCCCAGAGCGCACTGTAACAATTGGTGCCGGGTTAACTGACAAATAGGAAAGCGAGCTCGTCAACTTCCTCCGTGAGAATCGGGATATCTTTGCTTGGTCCACACAGGACCTGCAAGGTGTTCCGAGGGAGTTGGCCGAGCACTCTTTGAATGTGAGACCCGGAGCAAAGCCGGTGAAGCAACCTCTCCGCCGCTTCACCGAAGACAGGAGAAAAGTCATTGGAGATGAGATAGCTCGGCTCCTTGCAGCCGGGTTCATCATGGAAGTGCTTTATCCGGATTGGTTATCTAATCTGGTGCTTGTGGAGAAGAAGAAAGATGATCCGAATGTGGCAGTGGTTTGGCGTATGTGCACCGATTACACGAACCTGAATAAGGCATGCCCAAAAGATCCATTCCCACTGCCAAGGATAGACCAAGTCATAGATTCTACTGCTGGGTGTGAGTTGTTGTCGTTCATAGACGCATATTCTGGTTTCCACCAGATACCTCTGAACCCGAATGATCAAATAAAGACTGCGTTTATTACCCCGTACGGGGCTTATTGCTATCGCACCATGCCTTTCGGTTTACGTAATGCAGGGGCAACGTACCAAAGATGTATGCAAAAATGTTTACACGACCAAATTGGCCGAAATGTGCAAGTGTATGTGGATGATGTGGTTATAAAAACCAAGGAAAGCAAAACGCTCCTTGATGATATCCGGCAAACATTCACAAACTTAAGGAGGTTTCGGATGAAGCTTAACCCGGAGAAATGTACCTTTGGTGTCCCGGCTGGAAAACTACTCGGATTTCTTGTCTCCAGCCGAGGTATTGAAGTTAACCCAACTAAAATCTGAGCCATAGAGCGGATGCAATTGCCGAAGTGCCTAAACGATGCCCAAAAGTTCACTGGTTGCATAGCATCCTTAAGTCGGTTTGTATGTCGGTTGGGAGAAAAGGCATTGCCTCTCTATCAACTAATGAAAAAGTTGGACAAGTTCGTATGGACGCCGCAGGCCAATGAAGCCTTCATCCAGTTAAAGAAAATGTTAGCCACTGCATCAGTATTAGCCTCTCCACTATCAAAAGAGCCAATGTTGCTCTACATAGCCGCAACCAACCGAGTTGTAAGTGCAGTAATAGTGGTAGAGCGCGACAAAGAGGGTAAGTCGGTGCAAAGGCCAGTCTATTACCTGAGTGAGGTATTATCAGCGTCAAAACAAAACTATCCTCACTATCAGAAGATGGCATATGGTATGCATATGGTATACATATGGCAGCAAAGAAGCTGAATCACTATTTTGAAGAGCACCCCATCAAAGTGATATGTGAAGCCTCCATATCTGAGATAATGAGCAACAAGGATGGAAGCGGCCGGATCACAAAATGGGCAATCGAGCTAGCCCCTTACACTCGACAATTCGATAGGAGAGATGCGATCAAGTCTCAGGCTGTGGCCAACTTTTTCGTGGATTGGGCCGAGATGCAATATGAGCCACCGTTGCCAGATCCGAACTACTGGAGAATGCATTTTGACGGATCAAAAACGAAAACCGGGTTAGGCGCCGGAGTTGTGCTTACCTCTCCCAAGAAAGACCAGCTGAAGTATGTGCTGCAGATCCACTTCACAGCATCAAACAATGTTGCAGAGTATGAAGCACTCGTGCATGGGCTCAAAGTGGCAAAAGAAATTGGAATACGTCGGATCCAGTACTTTGGTGACTCGGATCTGGTAGTTCAGCAAGTCTCAGGGCAATGGGATGCTTTGGATGCAAACATGGCATTATACAGATTTCATGTCCAGAAGATATCGGGATACTTCGAGGGATGCGAGTTCCACCATGTACCCCGGCTGGAAAATGAGGCTGCCGACATATTGTCGAAACTCGAATCAACCCGACAAGCGATCCCACTGGGTGTAGCACTAGAGCACCTCAGAAAACCATCTATCAGGCCATCCCCAGAATCCGAGTCAATCTATATCCCGGCAAATCCGGAGTCGGAAGCTGTGCCCATGGACATTGATATGGGAAGTGGTTCAGGAAACCCAGGGACTGCTTCGCAGAACCCGGGGACTGCGCAGCTTGACCCGGCAGAGGTTATGTCGGTGGATCAAATGGAAATTAACGAGGATGTGTTTCCGGTGCGAGCTATACCAGCTTGGGCACTGCCTATATTCTGGTTCTTGAAGGATGGAACTTTGCCCAATGAAGAAGTGCCTTCGAGGAAAATTCAGAGCAGGGCAAAGGCATACATGATTATCAATGCCGAGCTATACAAGAGGAGTGTCACGAATGTCCTGCAACGGTGTGTTGACCCGGAAGAAGGGCTTGACATCCTCCGAGATATACATCAATGGGAATGTGGGCATCACGCCTCATCCAGGGCCTTAGTGGCAAAAGCTTTCCGGCATGGATTCTACTGGCCAAGTGCCTTGGAACAAGTAGAAGTTCTAGTAAGAAAATGTAATGGTTGTCAGAGATATGCTACCAAGACACACATGCCAATGTTAGAGCTCAAGACCATACCAATTACCTGGCCATTTGCTGTATGGTGTTTGGATATGGTTGGCCCATTTTAGCCGGCAAAAGGAAACATGACCCATATCTTGGTTATGGTTGACAAGTTTACCAAATGGATAGAAGTAAAGCCGATAAGAAAATGTGATGGAGCTACAGCCGTGTCATTCCTCAAAGATATCATTCTGAGATATGGCTATCCTCACAGTATCATAACAGATAACGACACCAATTTTGCTGAAGGAGCATTTGTGTGATTCTGCCGGGATAAAAAGATCCGGCTGGACGTTGCCTCGGTATCACACCCCGCATCGAACGGACAAGTGGAAAGATCCAACGGATTGGTATTATCCGGGATAAAACCCCGGCTCATTGAGCTGATGCAAAGATCAACGGGGTGTTGGATATAAGAACTACCAGCAGAACTGTGGAGTTTAAGAACAACTCCGAATAGATCAACAGGCTATACGCCATTTTTTCTGGTATATGGGGCAGAAGCTGTATTACCAGCCGACATAGAGCATGATTCGCCTAGAGTCACCCAATACACAGAAGCCGAAGTGCGAGAAGCCCGGCAAAATGATGTTGATCTGCTGGAAGAAGTGAGAGAATTGGCATTGTCCAGATCCGCCATATATCAGCAAAATCTCCGACGCTATCATAGCCGAAAAGTAAACCCCCGAGTCTTCCGGGAAGGTGATCTGGTACTCCGGCTGGTACAACGTACTGCTGGCATGCATAAGTTATCCCCCCATGGGAAGGGCCATTCATTGTGAGCAAAGCATTGCACAATGGCTCTTATTATCTCATTGATGCACAACCACAGGAGAAGAACAAGGCGGACAAGTCCGGCGAGGAATCTAAGCATCCATGGAATGTAGCTCTACTTCATTCGTTCTACACTTAACAAAGAAGTGTGTGTATCCGAGTCTCTCACATGTCGGTATGTATGCCGGCAATGAGTTTATCAATGAAATCTTGGCAACTCGAGCAGTAACTCGGGGACTGCCTTAGTAATAATTGTCATTCTATTTGTTAACTATTTTATTTTTTTATGTCGGCTGGCTTCAGTTCCTTCTGCCTAAGCCGAATTAGTAGTGTGTAAGCACCAAAAACTCAACTCTTTGACTTGCTGTTGTCCAACAAGAATTGGCTTCATGGCAAGCACGAGAACAAGTTTGGAATTGCGCAGCACACGAAAAACGACTAAGGAAAAGAACGTAATCGAGCCGACATTTGTTATTCGGACTAACCTTATGTTTACCTTATTTTTACTACACTAGATTATTTTGAGCGATTCCTAAAGTTTCCAAGTATTGTTAAGTCAATTTCTAAAACTCAGACTCGTAAGTCACAAAACTGAATCAAGGTAGATGCGAGCCGAGCCATGAAATTGGAGAAACAAGAAAATGAAACTCAGGGACTACGCCCAAGTTAATTCGGTGTGAACAACTTAGTAGCAAAACATAATCCGTATGCTTAATACATCTGCACCCGGCATACTAGGGATCTGATAAATTTCAAAGTGTTTTTTGTGCTCAAGGAGAAGCAACAGGAGGAGGTAACTCGGTGCCAGCGGGTGGAACTTCAGCTTCAGCCTCGTCATCATCTTTGTTATCTTCGAGATCCGAGGCTTCGTCCTCTTCCTCGTCACCCGAATCATCTTCAACATATTCGTCATCAACAATGCCGAGGAAGCTTGGTCCTTCATTCCATTGATGGACAGGGGTAAACTGGATAAGGTTGTGGGCACAAGCCTTGCACCGAGCTACCCAATCCGGATCATTTGACCACCTGGACCTGGTGTGCAAGCGCTCGAGAACCTTTAGATCCAGTTTTTCATACCACGTGAGCACGAAGTGGAGGACAATATTAACTCCGGCACGTGCGGCGGATTCCCTCTAGAGGTCAAGCTAGGTCTCGCAATCCATCAATTTGTTGATTAGAGCAGTGGACCCCTCCGGAGGATCCTCACCATGCCAAAGGGCACGGAAGATCCGGACGGCTGAATCTAGGATACCCGAACCATAGTTCTTCACAATTTCAATGCGAGAGGATAGGCTGACCAGCAGGTCCTCCATGTCATAGGGAATGTTTTCAGAGCCTGGACCAGTTGGGGTACCCCTCTGCTGGCGGAACTTCGTAACCGCAGTAACCGCAATGGCATCGCCCTCTGAGAATTTGCCTGGAAACAAAGCAAGTGAAATGAATAAAGGAGTCTAACCTGGAGAAATACACGTCGGCGGAAGGAAAGGAACTTATGGGAGATATGACTGTGGATTCGGGTCAGCTCTACGGTGCAATCAGCACGCCTCTTCCGGAGCTTCTCAAGTTCAACATTAGCTGAGTCAAGCTTGACGTCGGCCTCCTTCAGCAACTCTTGATCCTTTGCAAGTTGGAGGCTAAGACGTTCTCGCTCTTCGGTAAAGTCTTGGCCAGCCTTGTCCATCTCAATCTTGTGGAGCTCTTTGAGTTTTTTCATCTCAGCCTTGAGCTTGGTGAGTTCATCATCCTTAGCTCGCAGCTTGGCAAGCTCATCGTCCTTCTTCTTGAGCTCAGTCTGGTGTTGCCCTGCTTGTTCGAGAAAATGCAGCATCATATTAGGCACGGACACACTATCTTCAAGGGAGGCTACAACAGTTTGTTAACCCGGTAGAGCCGAGGTATAAATATCTGCCGAGCTAAGAAGAAAGGAGAAAGAGCGTAGAAGAGGGTTAACCAAAGTGAATTACCTTTTATCTCGTCTAAGTTTTTCCTCATGATGGTGGTTTTGGCCTCCACTTTGGTTGTGCAATCCGAATGACAGATTAGTTCGGCGGGAAAAGGCACAGAAAGATGGGGGAAAAGTCAAAGAGAAAACTTACCCCTTTTCTCGAACTCAGCAAGAAGTGCAGCATGTTTTGAGCGCAGCACCTTGTGTGTGTCCAAGAGGCGCTGAAACTCAGCACTCCGACGATTGGTAGTGGTCTGAAAAAAGCAAGGTTGGCTCAGTTATGTGCATATTCGAAGTGTACAAGATCTAGGCCAAGTGGAACTTAACCCGACTCTAGGTGTGTGCATATTCAAAGTCTACAAGATCCGGGCCAAGTGGAACTTAACACGGCTCTAGGTGTGTGCATATTCGAAGTGTACAAGATCCGGGCCAAGTGGAACTTAACCTGGCTCTAGGTGTGTGCATATTCGAAGTGTACAAGATCCGGGCTAAGTGGAACTTAATCCGGCTCTATGTGTGTGCATATTCGAAGTGTACAAGATCCGGGCCAAGTGGAACTTAACCCGGCTCTAGGTGTGTGCATATTCGAAGTGTACCAGATCCGGGCCAAGTGGAACTTAACCTGGCTCTAGGTGTGTGCATATTCGAAGCTACTAAGGAGCCACGCTAGTTCTCTAAGGAGCATCCGGCCGAGTAACAAGTTACTCCCCCGGAGGCTCGGGGAATAATGGCTATATCTCTAAGCACTTGTGCATGTTAAAGAAAAGACAAAGTAGCGTACCTCCATCATCCGGCCAACAAGGTTGATAGCCTTAGCTGTCGTGTTCATTTGTGCGCTGAATTTGGCGGGCCCAAACTTCTCCGGCAGATCGTCGTTTGGATCGACGAACTCCGCTTTGTTCCAATTGTTGACATATTCAATCAAAGATGGAGGATATCTCTCTCCACTCAGCATGTGGGCCGCAACCAAGCCTTTGGCGTGGGCCTCCCTCCTCGCAACTAGGGCGGCAACATGGCTGGTATGCAGTGCAAGTTGCTTGCTGCTAGCTGACCCGGAGGAGGCATCTCTCTTCGGCAACATAGACGTGAGCGTGTGCTGTCCAGCCTCGATGGATGTTGCCTTGGTGGCGCCAGAACCATTCTTAGCCTTGGGTTGCTGCTGGGAGGCTGAGGCTTGAGCTGTAGATCTAGACTTGGGTGCAGCCTTGGTGCTAGTTGGGTCTTCTCACCGAGTCTTGGAAGACTCGGACGAGGTAGAAGGAGTTGGTGTTGGTGCTGGTGCTTGTGTTGCTGTTGGTGCTGCTGATGCTGCTGGTGGTACTGGTGCTGATGCTTGTACTGTTGCTGGTGTTGGCGGTGGTGTTGCTGTTGCTGCTGGTACCTCAGAAGTGACGGGTTGCGGCTGAGCCGATGAAGAGCTGGGAGCATCCGCTACCTCGGCCATGCCACTTCCCCCTGCTCTGAGGTTGCCCTCCTCTGGACGAGGTGGGCTAAGACCCGGAGCAGCCACTGAACCCTCCTGAATTGGGCTCAGTGGGCGTGTATTGTCACCACGAGGGGGAGATGGGGTGTGCCGGAAAGATGAAGAGATGCTGGAGCCGCTCTGGGGAACCTCCATCGTAGCCCTGCCGAATCAAACAACAAATAACAAGTTATAACAAAAATAAAGGCATATAGATAGAGAAGCATGAAGCAGAGAATTGGACAAAGAGAAAAGTGATTTACTCGTCAGAAGTCAAAGGCTACCTGGGCTTTCGAGCTCTCCGGACTATGGCCTTAGTCGGAGGCTTGGTGGCGGCCTTGTCAGCGGACTTCTTCCGCCTTTTGGTTGCTTGGGGAGGCTCGAAAGAAGCAGCCGAGGTAGCGGCCCGTTTCTTAGACACAGCAGGAACCGGCTCACCCGTAGCAAGAGGGGGATCCTCGTGGATCTTCCCAGCCGGGTTAGCTGAAGCCGAAAATGCGTAAGAAATAGGCGCCAGGTTATATACCTCCAACATCTCAATATCGGAATCATCTTCATCGTCAGGACAATCCCTTAAGGAAAGGACGTTACTAGTGGTTCGCCTGGATCCGTCCATGGCAGGCAAGAACATCTCCTGATCGAGCTCCTCCTCATCTGAGACAAGCCGATCCTTCCCCCATTTAAGGGAAGGCTCGGTGCCATCTTCGAGAGTTTGCTGGAGAAACAACTGAAAGCAAAATGCAAGGGGATCAGATAAGTAACTTGTTCCGACATAGGATATAACTCGGAGAAGGATTGGGTAACAAAGTTTATCACAGGAGGAGTCCTATCCCGGCAGAAGTGCTCCAACCCCCACTCCCAATCCGAGTTGAACTCTTTGTCGGTGGAGAAGATCGCCTTAACCCGGCGGAATATCTCGGTGTTATTCAACTCGAAGGAGGAGGTCCGGTTGGGGTCAAGATGCCCGCTCATATGGCAGAGCTTGTGTGTGCGCTTCTGCAGGGGGGAGATCCGGCTGCGGACGAATGTGATCATCACATCCTCGTTGCGTAGTTTCTGATCCTTTAGCTCCTTGAACTGCTTGTTAACCTGGTTCGCCAGGGAAGTTGGTTTCTTGGGGATCCGGTCCCACAAAGCCGGATTAGGAGGGCCCATCGTGAAGGGGCACAGCCTGATCAAATCTTCATCCGTGCTGTTCCGGACGTAAAAGAAGGTTCAGGCCCAGCCTTTGCAAGACTCGAGGCCCGTAACCCAGGGGAAGACGGAAGTTTTCCGGGGAGAGATGGAAGTGCCACCGCACTGGGTGAGCAACTTGTCGGCTAGGGCAGCTGTCTTATCCGGGATAACGTTCTTCTTCAGACCAAAGAACCGGATCCAGAGCTCCTTGGTAGGCCATAGGCCGAGGTATCCTTCTATGGCAGATGCGAATGAGGAAAGGGAAGTGATGGCGTTCGCCGGGGGATGATGGGGTTGCAGCTCATATGTGTTTGTAATATCATGGAAGAAATCACTCCCTGGCAGGATGAAGTCGCGCTGAAAGTGGGAGAGGAAGACGACGAACTCACCCGGATTGGGTGAGGGAGCAATCTCTTCGCAAGGGAGGCGCGAAATCACACCTTGGGGAATGCGGTGGGTGCGGTAGAGCCAATCCAGATCATCTTGGCACACCCAAGAGCCGGCCCAGGCACCGCGCTCATGCACCTCGTTTTCCTCCTCCATCTCCTCCTCCTCGACGACGGCGAGTTCTTCCTCTGTCATCTCCAAGTCACTATCCTCACCGGCCCAATCAGAGGTGGGGGCAATGATTTAGACTGGAGCGGCCCCGTGGCGTTGAGACAGCGCGGGAGCGGCAGCAAGGAAACGCGAACGTGAGATGCGGCGGTGGCACTGCAGAGCAGAAGCGGCGGCGGCAGCGCTGTCGCAAGGAAGAAGAAGAAGTAGAAAGGCAGAGGGGCGTGAGTAGGGGAAAAACAGCCAAGGGGCACGCCCCCTCCCCTATTTAACCACGCCCTAACGGTGGATAGTGGGATCGTGCTATGCCTCGAAGCCACACGGTGTGGCCGTCTATCTGCCAGGTCAGCCAATCAGAAGCAAGCCGCGGGAAGGACCACAGGGAACAGGGGATCCCACGACGTGACATGGTGATGCGGTTAACGAGGACGCAGCTGCAACATGACGTTTCCTGCAGTAAACTCTGACAGTAAGTGCAGTAACTGGCGCAGGCCCTTAAAATGAGGCAAGATAATGATTAGCCTCCACGTGGGACGTGGGGAAGTGTATAAGAGAAGGAAGGACAACACGGAAAGCTGAAGGGTAGCCCGGCCAGCGAGTGATAACTCGGAATGTGCCAAGGGAATGCTACACCACGGGATCCGAGCTACAAAGTAACTCGGAAAAGGGAGCAAAAAGATTGAACCTGCCGTGGCCTTAGCAGCTGAAGTTGCTAAGACCGCACCAACTTCGGGGACTAATGTTGGGGGGATACCCCCGGGTAGGGTAACACCAGGGTATAGAGGCCGAGTTAGCCGAGGTATGGCAAGGTCAAAGCGATAGCTAGCCGGGTCACCTCAAGGTAGACCTACTTACGGAGTAACCCGGCCTGGAGGATGTCCGTTTAACCACGTCCCGGCCGACGTCAATCATACATCGGCAAGCTCTTTATAATTCGTCTGCAGGTACCCACGGGGCCGGATTAACCAAGCCTGATCCGGGTTATATCAGGCTTGCGAGAGAAGGAAGGTATCCCGCTGGTCAAAAGGTGGTCTCTGTGTGCTGGAGCGTGAGCGAAGCGGACAGAGGGAAGGACCAGCAAGGCGTGGCCGACAAAGGTGATGCAGCCTATGTCGACTGACGCTGGCGCCGCAGAGGCTTACGTAGCCTCTCCATGGCTTACGAAGGCAAAAGGTGATCCAGTCGGTTTGCTATTTTGGGAGAGGCATATTCCCAGGAATATGCCTCCACGTATGCCCTAGCTAGTAGCCTGGCCTCCCCTTTATAAGGAGCGCTAGGACCTCAATAGAGGGGGATCATGGGTTGTTGGGCGAGAGATTGGCCTGTTCATTGAGTAGAGGTAATGGTGAGAGTAAGAGAGCTCCTTCTTCTTCCTCTCCCCAATACAGCTCAAGGAGCATCCGTAAACTTGGTGAACTTAAAGAATACAAAACATCTTTGTGTGGAATCACCACACTATCCCTCCCTGGATTCCTCTAGTGCATATTGGCCCCACCTTTAGCCTATCCATGGCATCTGCCGTGACACCACCACGATAGTACCACCTCTACAGAGTGTCAAACTATTTGAATAGCCGCTTCCTCGGTTATGGACAGTTGGAGTGGCCATACTGTTCTATTGTCAGATGTTTTCAAAATGATTTGTGACTTGAAAGATGACTTTGACTTGACCACAACAGAGTTGTGGATATGAAATCTAAGTTCCCATTTAAGTAATGTAGAGAACTAAATTAGGTCTTTACTCTTAAATTCCTTATGAAATAAACCTAGCTTTTTGAAAGCAAACCTAGAGCTTAAGATTCCTACTAGTTTTACCTTACTTATGTTAGTAATAGTTTGCGAGTACTTAAAGAGTACTCATGGCTTTGTCCCTGGCTATTCCCATGGCCAGACTATGAGGAGGACTACTCGGAAGATGGACAGCAGGAGGTCTATGATAACTAGGATCATCTCCCATCGTCAGCATTGCCTGTGACCATGAAGATGGAGCCCTACTACGTTTACTTTCCGCTGCTTTGATTATATTAAGACTGGATCATGAGATCCTCTATTTGTAAGACCTTTATTATGGTTTGTAATGGATGATGTACTATGGTACCAATTCTGTTATGTATCACAAAAATGGTAATCCTGGGATTCCGATGTACGGCATAACACGCGTCTGGACTTAAAAATCCGGGTGTTGACAAGTTGGTATCAGAGCCATCATGACCATAGGAGACCCTAGTTAGAATGGACGCCTGAAAAACCTAGTTTCAAAACAAAAGAAGTGAGTATTTACAAAAACCTATTCTCACTCTTATCCTTGAGATTCTTCAAAAAGAGACCACTTGTTCCTCAAAATTCTTGCAATCTTACATAAAATTTGACACACTTGATCACTTCACTAACTCACTCATCTTAATTACTTATAGATGGAGGTCAAATATAGCAAGTTTTACCAGTTGGGCAATGGAGGGGAGATGATCTTTGAGAAGGATTTGGACCAGCTCTCAGAGTATCTTCGACACTCGCACCCGGAGTTCTTTAGAGCACAACTCAATGACCAATCTGGAGGGGAGCTGCAGTGGCTGATTGTTGCCGACCTGAGAGGCAAAGTGGAGCCACCGCTTTCAGAGAAGGTTCAATTTAGTGTTAGGGAGAACAACTGGTTAGACGGACTAGCCAGGGCAATGCAAGAGGCACTTGCTCGCTTGTGTGCACAGAACATCAACCAACTCAATGGTACCTGTTTTGCCCACTATGCAAGACGTGACTCTATGGGACATCCTTTGGCCATGCCGTCACACCCGGAACTGAGGCACCACGTGGACCACTTGGATTTCATGCTGCATGAGACTCAGAAGGAGTTGGACAATGCCCCTGCTTACGCCAACCAGAATCATGCGGAAGCTGCTGAAAGGAAGCAGAACCTCGCCATGCTTGCTAAGGAGTGCAAGTCACTCCATCGCCAGCGCGATAAGAATGATCGCATCATCTCCCGTCTTCGCCAGAAGGTGGCAACCCTGGAGGAGACCATCCATGACTAGGAGATGCAGCTGGAGGATAGGGAGGAAGAGGAAGGTGAAGACCTCCATGGGGATCCCTACTCTTACCTCAGTGATGATGATGACTACCTGGAGGACATCGCCACAGAGTTCCACACTGATGAGTATGATGCTGACTTCATTGATGATGAGGAGCCCGACAGTTCTAACACTTAGTAGTCGCACCTGAGCACTATCGTAGGTGTGACTTGTATCCGGTCCCCTTTGTATCGTAGCTTGCCAGAATGGTCCTTAAGACCATCTGCTTTGGTATTTGTGGTGTGTGTTTGTATGGTGTGATTGGAATGAATGAATGAGAAGATGGCTGTTAGTTTTCAAACCTTAGTCATACTCAAAGTTTAAACCTTTTTGAAATAAACCCTTGAACCATAGAAATTTCCCTCTTGTCTCATTATCTATCTCAATCTTCAGATGACTCGTGGAAACCCCGGAGGAAGCAGCAAATCTCAGGACCCAATGCTGCAGATTCTGCAAATGTTAGTTTCTAACCGTGAAGCCGGTAGAGCTGAACGTCAAGCCAACCTAGCCACTCTTCAACAAATATCCCAGATGGCTTAGAATAATCAGGTCCATGGAAACCAAGATCACCATGGATCCAAACTCAAAAACTTCCAGAATACCAACCCTCCTATGTTTAGCAAGTCAGAAGAACCCTTGGATGTTGATGATTGGCTGCAAACCATGGAAAACAATTTAGAAGTCGCAGGAGTTGATGCCAATGAGAAGGTACTGTTTGCCACCCACTATCTGTCAAGCTATGCCAGATCATGGTGGAATAGCACCGGTACCATGAATGGAGGACAGATGATGACTTGGGAGGAGTTCAAGCTCAAGTTCAGTAGGACCCATGTACCCCCAGGCTTGATCAAGAGGATGAGGGATGAATTCAGGGATTTGAAGCAAGAAAGGATGAATGTGGTAGAGTATCATGATAGATTCCTGTCTTTGGCTAGATATGCCCCTGATGAGATTGACACTGAAGCAAAGAAGAAGGAGAGATTCCTGAATGGACTGCATAATGAGATGAAGACCGTGCTAGTCAACATTCCCTTTGACGACCTTGAAGCTTGAGTGGATTCCGCCATTCAGATGGAAGGGAAGATAAACCAAGCCAGTGAGAACCATAAGCGTCGGATGATGCACCAACCAGGACCCCACCATACCCCAAAGTATCGCCCCAACCCGTCTGCATGATATGCACCTAGAGAAAATAGGCCACCAATGAACCGTCTGATCTATCCCCTTCGTGGAGGAGGAAACCCGAGGCCCGGAGGAAACCACAACAACAACCCCGGCAACCCCAATAACTTCAACCATGCATCGCCAAGGTCCCAGAACAACAACAACAACAACAACAACAACAATACTGCCCCAAGACTAGAAGCAATGTTGTTCCTATCGTAGGGAAGGACAAGTCCATGATCACCTGCTTTGAGTGTTGAATCACAGGTCACTACTCCAACGAGTGCCCCAAGAAGCTTGCTGCAGCCACCAATGTTACTGCACCTGCCCAACAGTAGCGCAGTGTTTAGCCTGGAAAGAGATTTGCCCCAGGAAACCCGCACAACCGTACCAGCCGTCTGTTCCACATGAATGCTGAAGAAGCCGAGGAAGCGCCAGATGTCGTGCTGGGTATGTTTTCTGTTAATTCATTTCTTGCAAGAGTGTTCTTTGACCCTGGAGCATCGCACTCATTTGTTACAGAAGAATTTCCATTCACTAGTAAGATTCAACCGACAAATTTGAAGCATGTTATGATAGTTCAAATACCCGGTTCAACCACCAAAGCTAGAAAATTTTGCAAGGCCGTACCTATCAGAATCCATGGGATAGATTTTTTTGCCAATCTAATAGTACTTGGAACCAAAGTTTTGGAAGTAGTACTAGGGATGGATTGGATGTCAAAACGTCAAGGATTAATCACCTGTGCCAACAAATCCATAACCATGACCAGTAGCACCGTAGTATCAGTAGAGCATGTATCTGAGACACTATGATGACCCACAAGTATAGGGGGTGTATCACAGTATTTTCGATAAGTAAGAGTGTCGAACCCAACAAGGAGCAGAAGGTGTTGACGAGTGGCTTGGAGCAGGAATTCTCTGTAAATACTTAGCAAACAGAATTTTAGGGGTTTTTGATAATGCAGATAAATAAAGTACGAGTAAATAAAAGACAATAATAATAAATGCAGCAAGTGGCCCAATCCTTTCTTTAGCAAAGTACAAGCCGGTTGTATTACTTAAGATGACCAAACGTTCTTGAGGACACACAGGAATATCGTCAAGTGCTTTCGTTTCATATAGTTGATTAATCTTCTTTAGTTTGATAGGTGTTGTGTGGGTGAACCTGTGCTAATGTACCGACCTTCCTAGGACTAATACATACTTGTGATTATAACCCTTGCAAGCATCCGCAAGTACAAGAAAGTAATTAAGATAAAAACATAACCACAGCTTTAAACTCTAAGATCCTAACATCCCTTGTGCAAAGGTTTCCTAACGGGGGTTTAGGTTTCTGTCACTCTGGCAACCCCTACGATTAGTAGCCAAATACACAATGCATTCCCCTAGGCCCATAAAGGTGAAGTGTCATGTAGTCGACGTTCACATGACACCACTAGAAGAATACCACCACAACTTAAATACTAAACCATTGAATCTTTCTCAACACAATTCCACTACTAACAACATTACTTGTCCCATGTCCTCAAGAACTAAACGAACTACCCACAGACATCATATGGATCAAGATCAGAGATGATATAATGATAAATAACAATCTGAACATGAATGATAATTCAACGGTTCACTCAATAGCATCAACTACAACAAGTAATCAACACCGGGAAAGTTTCCCCTAAGAACTATGCAAGATTCAACCCAACTATTACAGCGGTATGGAGTGGTGATGATGGTGCTGGTGGAGATGATGATGATGATGATCCCGATGAAGTCAAGCTTGATGGTGGTGTTGATGGCGACGATCTCCCCTCTCCAGGAAGGAATTTCCCCGGCAGATTTTTGCTTACCGGAGAGCTCTTTCTCTCTCTATAGTTTTCTGCCCCGCAGAGACGGCAGGATCTTTCTGTGGTCACTCCCCGAGGCTTAGGGTTTCATGGGGATAATATACGCCAAAGGGGAGATCTAGAGGTGGGCCAGGGTGGCCACACCACCTAGTGGCACAGCTAGGGGTGGCCCGAGCCAGGGGGTGGTGTGGGCCCTCTGTGGCCCAACTCCACTCCCCCTTCTGGCATCCTTCGTCTTCTGGAAACTTAGAATTTTCCGTGTATTTTCTAGAATTTTCTGATCTTCGCGAATTTCGCCTCCAAACAGTGCCTTTTCCACTAGAATCCTGACTGCAGCGGTCCATCCTCCAAAAGTCATCAACCATGCAAAAACAGAAGAAATAACATAAGTATCATCTCTTAATATGAAATATATCAATGAATAACAGTAAAATATGATATAGAATAGTGATGCAAAATGGACGTATCAACTCCCCCCAAGCTTACACTTCGCTTGACCCCAAGCGAAAACTGAGCTCAATAAACATGACCTCAGGTTTATGGAGTGAAGAGTCAATAAAAGAATACGGACAGGAAGCATCACATTCATCAATACACAAATCATAATAGAAGACAACTCACTATTATATAACTTTCACTTGTAATAAGTAAAGGAAACACAATAAAGATACATAAAGTAAATTATAATAGGTAATGGCAAACTTTGCTCTTGGTCAAAGGATAGCTAACAGTTTGCAGGAGTTCAAACATAATGGGTTTTCAATGATAGCTTTCAAAGTAATAATCACTAAGATAAGAGCAGTGTGCAAAACAAGGAACATAAGAAACATGATTGAATAAATCATCATATGAATGAATGAAACACAAGAACTCAAAATACTTGCTGAGATAGAAGGGAATAGGTTTACTGACTCAACTAAAAAGTAAAAGAAAGGCCCTTCGCAGAGGGAAGCAGGAATTTCCAGTTTCATAAAGAGCTTCCAAAAATTATGGTACTTATTAGCTTTCATCTCTCCTTGCCCCTATCATAAGCATCTTTAGGTGATTAAGGTTAAAGTGATCAAATATGAGGATATGCTTGACAAGTTATAAGTTGAAAATCTCATGTCCCTTGAATACGAGGGCCGCTCCTCATGCTACTAAAGTTTAGTCACCGGTAAGTTCTTGTCATAGTAAGTATATGTGTATCATAGAGAACCGCCAACGGGGTACCCCTTGCCCGGTGATATAGAAGAATCCCCATATCAAAATGACAAGGCAAGCAAACAATAAGCATCTCAGCATCTTCTTATTTACCATGGGAAAATGGTGCTTTTTCTCTCTTTCCTCTTTTCTCATCTTTTTTTCCTTTTTTCTCAATCACTATCTCTTTTTTTATAAGAAGAATGCTTCATAGATTGCTCATTATGGTTACGCTACAGGTTTCCACCATGATTAGGCATGGATTAGACCAATGCCTGTGCTTCTCTAACACACATACATAACTCCATGGACTTACAAGCTCCCCTTTCATTTCACACTGACCACATCCATAAATAAAAGAGCATGATATCAACTAGGTACAATGTACAAGTGCAATGTTGAAAGCGTTCCCCATGATAGCATGGTTCTGCTAATTCCCAACTTACAAAATGCAAGCATATACGCAACATAGATGGGCACAATGGTTCAGGTTTATTAAGTGCAAGAAAAGTAAAGTGTGCCATCAAGTTCGTGAGAGCTTTAATCACTAATTTTCACATAACAAGTTTCATTCGGAAGGTAGATAAAAACATGAATTTACTTGGAATAGCAATAGTGCTAATAGGTAGGTATGGTGGACACAAATGGCATAGGTTTTGGTTAAAGGATTGGATGCACAAGAAGCATTCCCTCTCAGTACAGGTTTTTGGCTAGCAAGGCTGGGTAGCAAGCATAAGAGTTGAAGTAAACAAACATACATACAGGTGATAAAAACAAACATGCAATCTTCCTTGGAAGCACAAAATATCTTAACTAGAGAATACTAAGCTTATGAGCAAATCAAGAAAGAGGATGATGAAATTATATTTCTTAAGAGTACTTTTTATCTTTTTCGTTCAATTCTCAAATAGTGTTATTACTAACCAGAGCCAAGTTTACCAAAACCAACTAAATTTACTCGATGATCCCAAAGTGTTACCAATACTAACAACAAGATCTATCATATAGCAGAAATTGAAAACTAATATGAGATATGCAAAATAGTAAATGAAAGAACTTCTCATTAATATTACATAACGGCAACTCACAACAAGGGATACATAGATATTTAACTAGAGGGCGGACACTTCCATAATGCAAACCATCCTACATGATAACTTCTCTATTCATGATATGACTCTACTTAAAAGGTAAAAAGATAGAAGATAATGATATGATACTGTGGCACTCCCCCAAGCTTATAACAAACCAAGGGGATGCCAAAACCTGATGATGAATTACTCCTTCAGTGGTGGTGGTGTTCTCTCGATGAGCTTTTCAATCAATTTCCTCAAGTCCTCAATCTCGAAGGTGAGAGTACGAATCAACTCTGAGTTGTGCTCAATGCGGTTCATGATCATATTGGGTTGTGAATCCCAACTTGTACGATTCTTTCCCCACTCTTCCTCCTTGAAGTCTTCTTTTCCTGCATGGTTAGAACGGGGCATATCCCAATTGGAGGGTAGTTTCTCCTTTTGCATATTCTGGAATTGATGCTCATGTATAAGGGTATGGAAAGGATTCTTGGTGCATGGAGAAGGTGACCGTGAAGCCAAACAGTGCCGCGGGGGCTTCCCTCCAGTGGACATCCGTGCTGTCCTTTTGAACCTGGCAGGGTTTACCACCACTCCAAAGCTTGCAATGCTGGTGCTGGTGTGGGGATGCTGGTTTCTCTTTGCCTCATCTTCATCTTTACTCTCGATCTCCTTCTCCCGCTCAGGGTCTTGGAGATCCTCCTCCGCAGGCTCCTCTCCCTTATCGTTGGCGGAGACCATTGTGCTTCTAAACTTTAAGAATAGTTCCTGGCAGAAACAGATCGAAATGAAAACACGATGAGAACACGATATACGAACCTCGGCGGATCCGGGGGATTATATATTACGAAGTTTGACAACAAAAGGAATGTACTGGGAGAAAACGGGTCGGAGACAGACTCCAGGGTGGCCACACCCCCTGGTGGCACGGCAAGTGTCAACACCCGGATTTTTAATCCCAGATACCTTTTATGCCATACCTCGCAATCCCAGGATTACCATTTTTGCGAGACATAACAGATTGGATATCATAGTACATCATCCATTACAAACCATAATAAGGTCTTACACAAATAGGGATCTTATGATCCAGTCTTAGTACAATCAAGTAGCAGAATAAATAGCGTAGCGGTGGGGTCCATCTTCAGAGTCATAGGCAATGCTGACGATGGGAGATGATCCTAGTTATCATAGCCATCCTGCTGTCCTTCATCTTGGTAATCTCCTTCATAGTTTGGCCACGGGAATAGCTAGGGACAAAATCCATGAGTACTCTTTAAGTACTCGCAAATTACCACTAACAAGTAAGATAGTTCTAGTAGGAATGCTAAACTCTAAGTTTAACTACAAAGTTAAGTTTGAAACCTAAGCTGAGTTCAGAAACAAAGAAAGATAAAAGAAGTTTGAAAACACCTAAGTGGGAACTTAATTATCATAGTCACAACTTTGTTGTGGTCAAGTCATGTCACAATTAATTTCATAAGTTGTTTTGAAAAACATCTGACAACAGAACAGTATGGCCACTCCAACTATCCATAACCGTGGACGCGGCTATTCGAATAGTTTGACACTCTGCAGAGGTGGTACACTTTCACCACAAGATTCGATACATCTGTCAGGGATAACCCTGAATCATCATACTTAGTATGTAGATAATCAAACATAACCTTTCCTTTACACACCCTAGTATAAGCACCTCTCCTATGAGCATGGCCTCCCAACCATGACCATCTGTCATCTTGGGCACTGCATAGGTGGACAACATTGAGAGGTAGCCTCAGCTCAAACCTCTCCTGTGAGGGAATTAATACTAATGCATATAAACGGCTAAGCCTTACCCAATTTAGGTATTGTGGTTGTACGATAAAATTGGAATGGTATCGCATCCGAACCCAACCATCAGTTTTGTAAAAGGGCTAAGGCTCATGCCTCAACATTTTCATAATCATAAACCATTTGTGTTTCTCAACACATGTCAAAACATCTCAATAGAATGACTCATCATTCCAAGGTTTTCACAATTCATTTTCACCAAGTATTCCCATCTAAAGTGAATCAAGTTTTGGGTTTTGTTCCAACTACTAAGTTAAGAGTGTTCACTAATGTGGGATGCTAACCTCAATCTCATGCCATAGAATGACATCTAATTCTAACTATATAGGTCAAGTTTTATACTCTTTATGATACCTTTAAACAAGTAAAGGACTTTGGTAAAGTAAAGAAAAGTAAAGCTTGGAAATAAAACTTGGAATAGGTATAAGTCCAATTGGTATAACCAAAGCATGTCTAATGTCTTTGCTTAGGTTATCTAGATTGCAAGGGTTAGCTTGCATTATTAATGATGGCTTGCAAGTTTTAGCTTGCCAATAATAGCTTGCCTTGGTTGGTGCAGTGGTTGAAATTTTCTTCCTCCTCCTCTTGGTAGAACTCCTCCTCCTCATAAGCTTGGTCGGTACTATCGTCTATAAATACATACGGAGTACACAATCACCAAACAATAATTAACTAGTCTACTTAGCACACTAAGGCACACATTTGATGATCTAGTATCATCACAAGCATCACAAGATTTAATGAACTAGTTTCATTCTTTTTATTTAAGAAAAGTAATTTCTACTCATTGAAATTAGCTAAGATTTAATATTCTCTAATTAAAATATGGGATCATATGGACACATGTCATCACCACATATTCTAACATATGGGAATGTGATTTAAAGGTTGCTCACATTTTAATAAGTTTAAGTTTAATATTTAATGATTTAAAGTGACTAGAAATGCCTATATAGCATTATTTTGGTACTAGTCCAAAGTCACTGCATGCAAACCTTAATATTATTACATATTCAAATAGGTATGGTTGAATGTGATTTTTGAGAGTTGGAATCAACTCAAAAGCTATTATGATTGATTTTATAAAAATGTTTGAATGTGCAAAAGCTTCTGTCTTGTTATTTTTACTAGGAGAGATCTCTAACTCTAAATGAATTAAATCCAACGGGTTTGGATAGATCTTTTCAGAAGCTTTCCAACAAAATTAGAATCACTCAATTTGGTTTAGTAAATCTTCCTGAATTGATTTTTAAACTGAGGGACATAGTTGAGTTTAAACCTAAATAGAAAAATCTATATTTTAATTACTGGGTCAGCGCGGGAAAGGAAATGGACCGGCCCAATGACGCTCAGCGGTGTAGAGGGCGGCTGACAGGTTGGTCCCGCTTGTCAGAGAGACTTAAAATCCGGAAGGGTATCTAGCGATCTGGGCCACACGATTATAACACGGATCAACGGCTCACAGTCATCGTCGACGACGAACTCGTCGCCGGCGAGACCGAACCCTAAACGGACGGTGGGGGTCTACTGGAGACGTACCAGGGCTCCAGCTAGTGCAGCGAGGCGGGCGATCGAACTGGACGGAGATGGCGTACTCAAGCGAGGTCACAGCAGGGGCTGCGGTGGTCGGAATCAACGGCAGCGTCTCCTGCTCTGCAGCGCGCTCCTCTGGTGCAATTCTGGCGAACTACGGCTCCAGCTGCTCCGGCGAGAGAGGGGTAAGATTCAGGGGAGATAGGGGAGTGGAATGGTGTGAGGAATTTGTGCTGGGGAGGCCTGCTTATATAGGCGCGACAGTGAGACCGAGAGGTGTGGGCAGGCATCTCCGGCGAGAAGCGAGGGCTATGGCTATCGGCGTGAGGTAGGGCGGACGGTGGCGGTTCTCGGCGGTGGTGCTCTACGGTGTAGTGGCGCGGCTAGGGGCGGTGGCATATGGTCGGGAGCATTGCGCGCTCTGGAAGACAGAGGAGGTGCTCGACGACGTGCATGGTGACTATGGGTTGCACGGCGGTGCACGGCCATGTCTGGCGGGGTGCTGGGGTTGAGGCAGAGCGGCGTGCGCGGTATGGGGTCGAGGGGCGGTCTACTACGTGCTGGCGGCTATCGCGCTCTGGCAAGCTCGCAGAGAGAAAGGGCGGCAACGCTGGGGAGTGGTCCAGGGGCTGGGGTTGATCGTGGGGTGGACCGTGGGTGGCGGTAGGGTTGGGCAGAGCTAGGGGACTTGCTGGTTTGGCGTGGCGTGGTCCCTGGCACGTTACCCGCTTCTGGCTGGCGGTGACCACAAAGTGGCGGCGCTCCACTGCTGCTCCAAGCTTAGGGGTAGGCCGGTGGGGTTTTGGTTGGACTCAGGGGGGACAGGGGAGAGCAGAGAGGGTGCAAATGGGGACAAGGGTTTAACTAGGAGCAGTGTTAGTTAGGCAGTTTTATCTCTGTTTGCCACCTGCTTGACACAATGGCCGCAAGAGAAAAAGTTTTGAATTTTGGGTTGATTTTTGGTGGAGTGATGTATCTTATGCTTGAGCTTCTAGGTGTGCTTGTGTTTTAAAAATGGAGTTCATTTGAGTGGTTTTTGAATAAGTGTGATCTATACATATGAACTACATTCAATTTTCAAATGTCATTTAAATTTAGTGTTTGACAGTTTTTGGGATCAAGCAAGGTGGGCCTTGGTACATCACTACTTGTACTAGCAAGGGGTGAAAAGAACCACAATTGTTTCTGTTAAGATTTGAGTTCTAGGAATAGCCAAAGTAGGCTAGGTGATTAAAATGGCACAAATGACCATTTCCTTATTTTATTCATTTTGATTTGTTTTTCTTTGGGATTTGTTTGGGAATGATCTAGATGATGTTTAATTCACCTTAGAATCATTTTACAACTAATGGATCACTCAAACATGGCAATTCAAAACAACTCCTAATTTAAATGCACACACATATGAATGCTTAATCATTTTAAATGGAAAGAGTTTTTGTTAACCCTAAATTGGGTAGATATGATCTTGATTAACCTTGGATTAAGTTTTGGGATGTTACAAACCTTCCCCCCTTAAAAAAATCTCGTCCTGATATTTACGAAAGAAAACTAGGAACTAAAGAGATGTGGGAACTCAGTCCTAATGTAATCTTCTCGCTCCCATGTGGCTTCCTCTTCGGTATGGTTGCTCCATTGAATCTTGAGAAACTTGATCCTCCTGGTCCTGGTGGTTCTGTAAGCTTCTTCCAAGATACGGATGGGCACTTCACGATATGTCAGGTCCTTGTTGATATCAACAGCTCGGTGATCGATATTCTTGAAAACTTCGGTCTTCTCCGGTACTTCTAGGCATTTGCGAAGCAACGAGATATGATACACATTGTGGATGGCAGACATCTCTTCTGGCAGTTCTAGTTGATAAGATACTTCTCCTCGGCGATTCAGAATCTTGAAAGGTCTGATATATCTAGGGGCTAACTTTCCTTTCAGACTAAAACGTTGGGTACCCATTAATGGTGAAACCTTGAGATATACAAAATCTCCGACATTGAAAGTCAGGTCTCTCCTTCTCTTTTCGGCATAACTCTTCTGTCTGGATTGGGTGGCCTTGAGGTGCTCACGGACTTTTTGAACCTTCTCTTCGGCTTCTTGGAGAATGTCGGGTCCAAAGATCTGACTCTTTCCTACTTGCGACCAATTCAATGGGGTGCGGCACTTTATTCCGTATAGGAACTCAAATGGTGCCATTTGCATACTAGCTTGATAACTGTTGTTATATGAGAATTCTGCAAAAGGCAAGCAGTCTTCCCATTTTGATCCGTACTCTAACACACAAGCTCTCAACATATCTTCTAAGATCTGGTTGACTCTTTCAGTCTGTCCATCCGTTTGCGGGTGATAAGCTGTGCTGAAGTTCAACTTGGTTCCTAAACCTTCTTGGACTTTCTGCCAAAATCTCGAGGTAAATTGTGTTCCTCGATCTGATACTATGGTTTTGGGGGTTCCATGCAGACTGACAATTCTGGCAATGTACAACTCTGCTAGCTTCGAACTCTGGTAGGTTGTCTTGACGGGTATAAAGTGAGCTACCTTGGACAGTCTATCAACAATGACCCAGATTGAGTCATTTCCCCTACTCGAAGTAGGCAAACCGGTGATAAAGTCCATTCCGACGGAATCCCATTTCCATTCCGGAATTTGCAATGCTTGCAACAGTCCTGCGGGTCTCTGATGCTCGGCTTTGACTCTTTGACAGATGTCAAACTTGGCGATGTAGCTCCCGATTTCTCTCTTCATCTTGTGCCACCAAAATTGCTCTTTCAAATCTTGATACATCTTTGTTCCTCTGGGGTGGATAGAATAAAGAGTATCATGAGCTTCCTGCATGATAACTTGCTTCAGCTTCGAATCTGCTGGCACACAGATATGGCCTTTGTACCACATAACTCCTTCTTCATCTTCAGTGAATCCAGGTACCTTTCCTGTACCAATACGACGTTTGATTCTATCGATACTTTCATTTCCCTTCTAGGCTTCCTTGATTTGGCTAATCAAAGTGGGTTGAAGTTCAATGCTAGCTTAGAATTCTTTACTAACTAGCTCAGTCCTCAACTGCTCCAACACCTCATACAAACTTGGTTGCTTCTCCTTGATCATGGTGTTTAGCCTGCACGGCAATCTGCTAAGAGCATCCGCTACCACATTGGCTTTGTTGGGGTGATAGTGAATGTCAAGGTCATAATCCTTGATTAACTCTATCCATCTCCTTTGACTCATATTTAGCTCCTTCTGAGTGAAAATATACTTCAAGCTTGTGATCTAAGTAAATATCACAGTGATTACCCATCAGATAATGACGCCATGTCTTCAATGCCAAAACTACGGCGACTAACTCAAGATCATGGGTCGGATAGTTCTGCTCGTGCTGCTTCAGTTGTCGAGACAGATACGCGATGACTTTGCCTTCTTGCATCAACACACATCTGAGACCAATCTTGGATGCATCACAATATACGTCAAACGGCTTGATATCTGGCATGATCAATATTGGGGCTGAAATCAATCTCTTCTTCAGCTCTTGGAACCTGGCTTCACATTTGTCGGTCCATTCAAACTTCTTGTCCTTCTTCAACAATTGGGTCATGGGTCTGGTGATGCTAGAAAATCCTTCCACGAACTTGCGGTAATATCCCGCTAATCCGAGAAATGCACGGACTTGGGTTTGAGTGGTTTGGGCTTCCCATGCTTCGACAGCTTTGATCTTGGTGGGATCAACAAAGACTCCTCCAGCAGACACAATATGTCCTAGGAATCCTACTTCTTTCAGCCAAAACTCACATTTGCTGAACTTGGCATACAACTGATGCTCTCTCAGGGTTTCAAGGATGATTCTCAGATGTTGCTCATGCTCTTCTTCTGACTTGGAGTAGATAAGGATATCGTCGATGAACACAACGACAAACTTGTTTAGGAAATTCATAAAGATCTTATTCATGAGATTCATGAAATAAGCAGGGGCATTGGTTTATCCGAAAGACATGACCATATACTCATATAAACCATAGCAAGTTGTAAAGGCGGTCTTCGGAATATCCGTTGCATGGATCTTAAGTTGGTGATAACTAGTCCTAAGATCAATCTTTGAGAATACTTGGGCACCAGTCAACTGATCAAATATATCTTCTATCTTTGGCAAAGGGTACTTGTTTTTGATGGTGACGTCATTCAGCTTCCTGTAATCGGTGCACAGACAGTTGCCTCCATCTTTCTTGTCGACAAATAACACTGGTGATATCCATGGTGATGCGCTTGGTTGAATCAAGCTTCTTGCCAACATAGCATCCAACTGCTTCTTTAGTTCCAATAAATCTGAGGGGTTCATGCGATAGGGTCTCTGGGCTATGGGGCCGGTTCCAGGGATTAATTCAATAATTAACTCAATATCCCTATCCGGGGGCATACCGGGCAATTCATCTGGGAATACGTCGGGGTATTCACAGACTACTCTGACTTGGTCGATGGTGGGCAGGGCTAGACTCTTGTTGCACTTGAATTGACGGGGTAAGGTTTCAGATATATGCTCTACCGTTACTCCAGAGCTACTGGTCATGGTGATGGCTTTCTTGGCACAGTCTATCAGTCCTTTATGCTTTGACATCTAGTCCATTCCTAGTACTACTTCTAATCCTTTGGTTCCAAGTACTATTAGATTATCATAAAAATCTATTCCATGTATTCTGATAGGCACAGCTTTGCAAATTTTTCTAGCTTTTGTAGTTGAACCAGGAATTTGAACTATCATGACATGCTTCAAGTTGGTTGGGTGAATCTTACTAGTGCATGCAAATTCTTCGGTGACAAATGAGTGCGATGCTCCAGAATCAAACAACACTCTTGCTAAAACTGAGTTGACAGAAAACATACCCAGCACTACATCTGGCGCTTCTTGGGCTTCTTCGGCATTCATGTGGAAGAGACGGCCATTGCAGTTGTGAGGGTTCCCTGGGGAAAATCTTCTTCCTAGTTGAACATGACGCTGCTGTTGAGCTGGGGCATTCACATTGGTAGTGGCGGCAATCTTCTTGGGGCACTCATTTGAATAGTGACCCTTCACTCCACACTCGAAACAGGTGATCTGAGACTTGTCTTTAGCTGCGATGGGCACAACATTGATTCTAGTTCTAGGTGCAGTGTTGTTGTTGTTGTTGTTGCTCATGGGAGGGGCACGGTTGAAATTGCTGGTGTTGCTGGAGTGATTGTTGTTTCCTCCGGGCTTCACATTTCCTCCGCTACGGTTGGGGTAGCTTGGGCGAGACATTGGGGGTCGGTTGTTCCTTGGTGCATATCCTGGTGAGGGGTTGGGACGGTACTTCTGGTGACTGTTGGATCTAGTTTGGTGCATCATACGATGTTTGCGGTTGTCGTTTGCCTGGTTGATCTTCCCTTTCATCTGAATGGCAGAGTCGACTAGCTCTTCGAGATCCTGAAAGCGGATGTTGACGAGGACAGTCTGCATCTCATCATGTAGTCCGTTCAAGAATCTCTCCTTCTTCTTGGCCTCCGTGTTGATCTCATCAGGTGCATACCTTGCAAGGGACAGGAATCTGTCATGGTACTCCACTATAGTCATTCTGCCTTGCTTCAAATCTCTGAATTCATCCCTCATTCGGGTGACTAGACCCGGCGGCATGTGGGTGTGGCTGAACTTGATTTTGAAGGCTTCCCATGTCATCACTTGACCATGGTTCATTGTGCAGATACTGTTCCACCATGCTCTTGCATCTCCTGCCAAATAGTGGGTGGCAAAGAGAACTTTCCCATTGGCATCTACTCCAGCTACTTCTAGGTTGTTCTCCATTGTCTGCAACCATTCATCAGCATCCAGTGGGTACTCTGAAGTACTAAAGATTGGGGGATTGGTATTCTGGAAGTTTTTCAGCTTGGACCCTTGATGATCCCGATTTCCATGGTTCTGGTTGTTGTGAGCCATCTAGGCAATCTGTTGCAGTGTTGCTAAATTAGCTTGGCGCTCTGCCCTTCTTGCTTCTCTATCTACGACGAGAGTCTGCAGAATCTGTAGCATTGGGTCTTGTGATGAGCTGCTCCATCCTTGGTTTCCACGAGTCATGTGAAGATTGAGGTAGATAAAGGGGTAAGAGGGAAAGTTCTAAAGTTCATGGTTTTGATTTCAAAGCTAAAACTTTGAGTTTGACTCAGGTTTTGCAACTAACTTCTTTTCATTCATTCAAGTAAAGCACAGGATACAAACACACACCACAACATCAAAGGAAAACAGATGGTTTTAAGAACCATTTTCCAAGCTACGATATAATGGGACCGATACATCTCATGCTACGACAGTGCTCTAGTGCATCTACGCATCATCGATGAAGTCAGAGTCGTCATCGTCGGTGTAGAAGTCCACGACATCTTCCTCCCGAAAGTCATCATCATTGCTGAGGTAGGAGTCAATATCCCCTTGGATATCTTCACCTTCCTCTTCTTCTTCCTTTATGGCAAGCTGAGCTTCTTGCTCCTTGATGGTCTTCTCGAGGTCGGCCACCTTCTTTTGAAGACGGGCGATGGTGCGATCCTTCTTGGCACGTTGACAGCAAAGAGACTGACGATCCTAGACTAGCAGTGAGAAAGTCTGGGCCTTCTGGGCAGCAATAGCAAGGTTGTGGTTGGCTAGCGCTCTTGCATTGTCTAACTCCTTCTGGCGGTCGTACAGCAGGAAGTCGAGGTTCTCCACTTGGCGCTTTAGTATTGGGTGACTTGGCATCTCGAGCGGCATTCCCATGGAGTCACACCTTGCATAGTGAACAAAGCGGGTTCCCTAGATGAGGTTGACACTGAGGGCACATAGACATGCGAGAGCTTCATGCATTGCCCTAGCTAATCCATCTAGCCAGTTGTTCTCTCTCACGGAGAACTAAATCCTCCCAGATACTGGTGCTTCTACCTTGCCTCGAAGATCAGCAGTCACTAGCCATTGCAAATCTCCTCCTGGTGGACCCGGGAGTTGAGCTCCAAGGAATTCTGGATGAGGACGCTCCAAGAACTCAGACAGTGCATCCAAATCCCTCTCGAAGATCAGTTGGCCTCCGTTGCCCAACTAGTAGAACTTGCTGTATTGAGCTTCCATCTATAAGAATTTAGGATGAGGAAGTTAGTGAAGTGATCAAGTGTGTCAAAGTTTTATGTAGTAATGTAAGAATTTGGAGGAACACGAATTTTTTTGAGAGAGAATGAATTCCCAAGGGTAAGAGAGGAAATAGTTTTCATAAGTACTCACTTGGTTTTGAAACTAAGTTTTTGTTCCGACGTCCATTCTAATTAGGGTCTCCTATGGTCAGGATGGCTCTGATAACAACTTGTCAACACCCGGATTTTTAATCCTAGATGCCTGTTATGTCATACCTCGCAATCCCAGGATTACCATTTTTGCGAGACATAACAGATTGGATATCACGGTACATCATCCATTACAAACCATAATAAGGTCTTACACAAATAGGGATCTCATGATCCAGTCTTAGTATAATCATGTAGCGGAATAAATAGCATAGCGGTGGGGTCCATCTTCAGAGTCACAGGAAATGCTGACGATGGGAGATGATCCTAGTTATCATAGCCGTCGTGCTGTCCTTCATCTTGGTAATCTCCTTCATAGTCTGGCCACGGGAATAGCCAGGGACAAAAGCCATGAGTACTCTTTAAGTACTCGCAAACTACCACTAACAAGTAAGATAGTTCTAGTAGGAATGCTAAACTCTAAGTTTAACTACAAAGTTAAGTTTGAAACCTAAGCTGAGTTCAGAAACAAAGAAAGATAAAAGAAGTTTGAAAACACCTAAGTGGGAACTTAATTATCATAGTCACAACTTTGTTATGGTCAAGTCATGTCACAATTCATTTCATAAGTTGTTTTGAAAAACATCTGATACCGGAACAGTATGGCCACTCCAACTGTCCATAACCACGGATGCGGCTATTCGAATAGTTTGACACTCTGCAGAGGTGGTACACTTTCACCACAAGATTCGATACATCTGTCAGGGATAACCCTGAATCATCATACTTAGTATGCAGATAATCAAACATAACCTTTCCTTTACACACCCTAGTATAAGCACCTCTCCTATGAGCATGGCCTCCCAACCATGACCATCTGTCATCTTGGGCACTACATAGGTGGACAACATTGAGAGGTAGCCTCAGCTCAAACCTTTCCCGCGAGGGAACTAATACTAATGCATATAAACTTCCGGCTAAGCCTTACCCATTTTAGGTATTGTGGTTGTACGGTAAAATTGGAATGGTATCGCATCCGAACCCAACCATCAGTTTTGTAAAAGGGCTAAGGCTCATGCCTCAACATTTTCATCATCATAAACCATTTGTGTTTCTCAACACATGTCAAAACATCTCAATAGAATGACTCATCATTCCAAGGTTTTCACAATTCATTTTCATCAAGTATTCCCATCTAAAGTGAATCAAGTTTTGGGTTTTGTTCCAACTACTAAGTTAAGAGTGTTCACTAATGTGGGATGCTAACCTCAATCTCATGCCATAGAATGACATCTAATTCTAACTAGATAGGTCAAGTTTGATACTCTTTATGCTACCTTTAAACAATTAAAGGACTTTGGTAAAGTAAAGAAAAGTAAAGCTTGGAAATAAAACTTGGAATAGGTATAAGTCCAATTGGTATAACCAAAGCATGTCTAATGTCTTTGCTTAGGTTATCTAGATTGCAAGGGTTAGCTTGCATTGTTAATGATGGCTTGCAAGTTTTAGCTTGCCAATAATAGCTTGCCTTGGTTGGTGCAGTGGTTGAAGTTTTCTTCCTCCTCCTCTTGGTAGAACTCCTCCTCATCGTAAGCTTGGTCGGTACTATCGTCTATAAATACATACGGAGTACACAATAACCAAAAAATACTTAACTAGTCTACTTAGCACACTAAGGCACACATTTGATGATCTAGTATCATCACAAGCATCACAAGATTTAATGAACTAGTTTCATTCTTTTTATTTAAGAAAAGTAATTTATACTCATTGAAATTAACTAAGATTTAATATTCTCTAATTAAAATATGGGATCATATGTACACATGTTATCACCACATATTCTAACATATGGGAATGTGATTTAAAGGTTGGATCACATTTTAATAAGTTTAAGTTTAATATTTAATGATTTAAAGTGACTAGAAATGCCTATATAGCATTATTTTGGTGCTAGTCCAAAGTCACTGCATGCAAACCTTAATATTATTACATATTCAAATAGGTATGGTTGAATGTGATTTTTGAGAGTTGGAATCAACTCAGAAGCTATTATGGTTGATTTTATAAAAATGTTTGAATGTGCAAAAGCTTCTATCTTGTTATTTTTACTAGGGGAGATCTCTAACTCTAAATGAATTAAATCCAACGGGCTTGGATAGATCTTTTCAGAAGCTTTCCAACTCTAAGTGAATTTATTTTTAAACTAAGGGACAGAGTTGAGTTTAAACCTAAATAAAAAATCTATATTTGAATTCTTCGGGTCAAAGCAGAAAGGAAATGGGCCGCCCAAAGGACGCCAGCAAGACAGAGGATTACCGACAGGTTGGTCCGCTTGTCACGTAGACTTAAAACCCAAATAGTATCTAGCGATCCGGCAACACGATTATAACGTGGATCAACGGCCACACGTGCCGATGATGAGACTTCGTCACCGGGCGAGACCGAACCCTAAACGGACGGTGGGGTCTCATCGACGCACTGTGGCTCCAAAGAAGTGTGGCGAGGCGGGCGATCGAACTGGACGGTGACAACGGACTCAGGCGAGGTCACGACTGGGGCTGCGGTGGACAGAATCGACGGCAACGTCTCCTCCTCTACAGCGGGCTCCTCCAGTGCAATTCCGACGAACTACGGCTCCAGCTGCTCCGGCGAGAGAGGAGAAAGGTTTAGGGGAGAGAGGGGAGTGGAATGGTGTGAGGAATTCGTGTTGGGGAGGCATGCTTATATAGGCGTGACGGTGAGACCGACAGGTGTGGGCAGGCGTCTTCGGCGAGGATAGTACAGGGGGCTATCAGCGTGGGTGAGGTAGGCGGACGGTGGGCGGTTCCCTGGCGGTGCTCTACGGCGTAATGGCGCGGCTAGGGGCGGTGGCATATGGTCGGGAGCGTTGCGCGCTCTAGGAGACAGAGACGATGCTCGACGGCGTTGATACATTGCAAATCTATAATTTTTGATGCTCCATGCTTGGTTTTATCCACTTTCTTGTGTTTTGTCCACACTTTGAAGTATTTTTCATATGATTTTTTGGACTAACCTATTAACAAGCGCCACAGTGCCAGCTGCCGGTTTTCTGCTGTTTTTGGTTCCAGGAAAGTCAGAAAATGAATATTCTCGGAATTGGACGGGACAAAAGCCAAAGTGCCTATTTTTTCAGAAGACTCCAGGAGCTAGAATACGAGATGGAGGAGGGCCAGGGGCTGGCCACACACTATAAGAAATCTGCTCACTAGTGACCTTTTCTTAACGACCATGTATTTTTTGGTAATAGATCTATGACCATTTTTATTAAGAAGGTCATAATTTGCTAACACAAAATGGTCATAAATGAATAGCACTAGTTTAAAGCCTCAAATATAGTCAATTGTGACCAATTTAAATGGTATAACTATATATTTTTTGTCTACAAAATGTTGACCGGACGGACACATAAGCAATTCTCCTACATGGCACGTGACGTGTCCATTTTCATGAGCCCTACAAGTGAATCCGATATTATACTATGCTATCACTGATAAGTGTGGCCAACATGTCATTCTAACATATTCTATATATTCTACTAAGTCTCAACGATGCGTGGGACCTGCTTGCAATGTGCATGCCTACTAGGCAAGTGAGACGCAGCGTCCCAGCAAACTGACACGTAGGTCCCATTTCGGTGGGACCCCATCACTGAGGCCACCGAACAGACAGGGCCATGGTAGGGTACAGGCTTGCGAAAAATAGTAGGCAAAATGCTCCTACTGGGGATCTTACGCGCGACCTCCGAGCCACAGCAAACTACAGTTACCATTGCACCACCAGGTCGTATGTGCTACTAGCTCGCGCACATTTTCATTTAAGGAGATAATTGGTAGTCGGGCCTTAGCCCAGGACCGATCGCTGTCAGTATTCTTTCTTCATAATTTTTCTTTCTTAATTGGGCCGAGAGCCCATAACGAAAAAGAAGGCTGAATTAGCTAGAAATTATAGGTTTTGTATTTTTTCTTCATAACTCCAAATTGAGTCAAACAAATTCTAAGAACTTGTAAAATTTCATAGAATTCTTTTTGGAATTCTGATAAAACAACATATTGTGAGTCTAAAAATGAATTTTTCAAAAAATCATGATCATTAGATCATGTATATGTAGTTCAAACCGGACCCACTTCCTACCGATTCGTCACATATTTGTCTTTTTCGCCAGGGTGGACGAAATGGTTTGAGATATCCTACTTGGGACATTGTTCATTTAAGGTGTTCTAGTCTTTTTGAAAAATATGGTTTTCGCATTTTGAATTAACCAGTTGGTGGTTGCTTCACAAAACGTCTCAATTTTGGCATTCGGAAAATGAAAAATGCATTTTGTGTGCGACGAAAAGGAAAACTTCCTCCTGCAACATTGTTTGCCATCTTAAGATGCACATGAGTGCATAATATGGGCACATTATCACAAACTATGTCGTGATTCTAGACATAATATTGGTCGTTTGGTCTGAAAGCCATGGTTCGCAGTATACCAAGTTTAGTATTTTTCCTTGCAAACATGTCACATAATATGACATCACGTGAAGAATTTACCTTGTTTGGACCCTTTTTGAATTTCTTATGCCCATTTCAAACTATGGTTAAAACGGCGAGAATGAAGGTTCTTAGCTAGGGGCTGAGCCTCGCTAATCTTTCAGTGGATCTCTGATAAAATAGCATATTGTGAACCTAAAAATGATTTTTCCAAAAAATCAGGAGCATTAGATCTTGTACCTGTAGTTTAAATCGGACCCACTTCCTACCGATTCGGCAGGCATTTGTCTTTTCCGCGAGGGGTGGATAGAAAGATTTTTAGATACCCAAGTTGGTACATTGTCCAACTAATGTGCTCTATTATTTTTTTTAAATATGATTGTACCATTTCAAAACTTTTATTTGGTGGTTGCTTCACAAAACACCCCGTTTTTGGCATTCCGAAAATGAAAAATACATTTTCTGTGCCACGAAAAGGAAAACTTCCTCCTGCAACATTTTTCTCCATCACAAGATGCACATGCATGCACGGTATGGGCATATTAATACAAACTATGCTATGATTCTAGCCATAACATTGATCGTTTGACCTGAAACCGATGAAACCTCGAACATGATAGGTCATTTCTGTGAAGGTTTTTTCGAGATGCAATCCATATACCAATTCTGGTATTTTTCCTTGTAACCATGTCACATAATATGACACCACGCGAATAATTTACCTTGTTTGGACCCTTTTTGAATTTCTTATACCTGTTTCAAACTATGGTCAAAACGGCGAGCATGAAGGTTCTTAACTAGGGGCTGAGCCCCGCTAATATTTTAGTGGATCTCTAATAAAATAGCATATTGTGAAGCTAAAAATAATTTTTACAAAAAATCATGAGCATGAGATCATGTACCTGTAGTTCAAATCGGACCCGCTTCCTACCGATTCGGCAGACTTTTGTCTTTTTCACGAGGGGTGCACGGAAAGGTTTTAGATACTCAAGTTGGGAAATTGGCCATGTAAGGTGGTCTAGTATTTTATAAAAATGAGGTGGAACCATTTTGAAACTCTCATTTGGTGGTTGTTTTACAAAACGCCCTGTTTTTAGCACTCAAGAAATGGAAAATGCAATTTTTGTGTGATGAAAAGGAAAACTTCCTCCTGGAACATTGTTCGCCATCGAAATATGCATATTCATGCACAATATGAGCACATTATCACAAACTATGCCGTGATTCTGGTCAAAACATTATTTGTTTGGGTTGATCCTCATCAAAGTAGAGCCAACCAATGAGAAAACAGAACCAGACTACCCATGGATCATGTACATAATCATATCTCAGCCGTCTATGCTACCACCATCCAACGTCCAATTTCACTCCCACCGAAGCAGGTTCGCATCGCCGGGAAACCAAATTTGGACAGCAGGCGCACGGGGAGACCAATTTTCGTTAAGTCCCCACCGTACCATGAAAACCCTAACCCTAGACATTTCCTTCTCCCATCCTCCGCTGCCACCCTCTCTCCATCTCTCCCCCTATCGCTGACACCCGCCACCGCACCATGAAAACCCCACTGCCCCCAGCCGCACAGCTCGGGTCCCCTGTTTGTCCCACACTCCATCGGCCGCCTCCATCGCCCGGATAGAATCACCCATTGGACATCGCCGCCACCCCATCGATCTCCTCCCATGGAATCCGCTTCCCCAAATTTGGGCTCACAACCGTGTGGTAGGCAGCGACCCTGCTGGGTATGGAGATGGGGAGCACCAGGCCGGTACTTGAGGGGAGGGATCTACGGGTGCGCGAAGTAGTGTGACGCGGTCGCGGCAGCGATGGAAGTCGATGAGCGTGAAGGCCAAGGTGAGATCCCGTGGCGGCGACTCCAGGCTCGCGGTGAAGAAGACCAAGGCCGAGAAGGACCCCAACAAGCCCAAGTGCCCCCCGAGCGCCTTCTTCATCTTCATGTAAGCGTCCACTTCCAGATCCGTCCGCCCCTTATTTCATGGTTCGTTTTCGGTTTTGTGTTCTACGTGCGTTTGTAGCAACAACTATTTGTTTGTGTGCAGATAAACTAAAGATATAATCCAGTACCACCTAGGAAGATCCTACTACTCAAATGAAAGAGTTAATATGCCACTATCATATCTGATCTGTTAACTATGACTTTATTCATTTGATAGGGTCTGCAAACACTGGATGTAGTGCCCTGACAGTGTTGTAGTGCAGGTGATGCTTCTGCCCGTCACGCCATCGATGGTGCTGAGTGGGCAGCCCTCCTCTGTCTCCCTGACTCAAGGACGACAACATGGGTTGCGTTGCTTGTCCGCGGTGTCCAGCACGGCAAGGGCTGCTCCTGGCCATCCCGGATGATCAAGGTCCCCAAGCCAAGGACTCCGCCATGGAGGGCTTGTACAGGGAGATCGACGCTGATGATGGGTCAAGCCTCGGTCAGTTAGCCCCTCTGAATCTCTGATAATTGGTATACTGTCATTCTTTTCTGGCACTCCATTCTTTGTTACTACCATTCTTCTGTGAGAGATACTAGTACTTAATGTATTGCCATTGCTATGATGAAAGAGTTTTGAATTCCAGGCTTATTGCTCTGTAAATTGATAGATGGATTTACATATGCTTCTATCATGAATTTACTATATTTTTCAGTTGCTTTAATGCCTAAAACAAATTTCTTGGCATTTTGGCTTCTCATAGAACCAGTAGGGTTATAGTCAGTTGGATACAAAAGACAATAAAGAATGAAAATAATTGGAGGAATATATGTAGCATGTTCTCCCTGCTAATGCATGGTTTGTATAAATACCATGATTTGGTAATTCTGTATCAATGGGCTCTGATTTTGAACTAGTGTTGTATTCCAAATTTTCATACAACTACTGTAAGCATCTTAATTTTTGCTTGTACATATTCCATCACTGTCAAATAAAAAATTAGCATGTGTGAGTAATATGCATGTAAATATACTCCCGGAGTAGTATATTGTTGTGAATGATCTACTCCGGAGTAGTATATTGTTGTGAATGATCTATACCTTCAGCTTTTAGAAACCATATTTGTGTTTTCTACTGATTTCCAAGTACTCCTTGTTCTGATCTTAGAATATCCAAGGTAAATTGAATATCTACGTGCCATGTCTGCTGAAGTTGGTTATTTGTGTGCCATGTCTGCTAGAGTTTGATGGAGTAGATTGTTTCCTTGTTTTGATCTTAGAATATCCACGGTAAATTGAATTGCAAACTCGGAACTAGGGACATTAAGTAGCTCACAATTCTGATATGACTATTCTGTATATATCCTTGACAGATAATCTAAAACATAGTAGCAGCGAAAGATGATGGAGGTGAGATGAGATGGAGCTGTCGGCGAGTAGATGATGTTGCCAAGGAGATGAGATGGAGCTGCTGGCGAGAAGGCTGGAGGTGCCATGGTGAGTCTGGCCGTCTGGGAGCATCCAAGAGGAGCCTAGACTTCGCGATTTAGCGAGGAAGAAGGCGGAATCTTGCGCCTTGGACTGGAGTCTTGCCCTGGCTTCGATAGGTGGGTGCTAGGTGTTCGACGACAATTGGCCTATTGACGGCTAGCATGTCTTGACTTCTTGGGGCCGACGGCCGGCATGCTACGGCTGCTTCCAGGAGGTGCATCTCGGCGACATGTTGCTGAAGGCGGGCTAGGCGACGCATGCAGATGCATTCCGACGACACGCCCGGATCCTATTGTCACACGTGCGTGTGTGAATCCGGCTGGACGACTGACATGATCGATTCTGGCTAATGCGCGCATTATGAGTTGGCTAGCTGGACAGCAGCACCCCCGCGGATTCTATTCTAGCGAGCTGTAAATGAGCGTTGTGATAAGATGTAATATATACTGATTCTGGCTATCGTTTGAAATATCGTCTGTGTTTGTTTTTGTTCAGTATTTTCTAGCATATGGGGTATCAAAAAAACCTGACCGACTGTAAAATACAGTTAGATGAATAAAAAAGAACATGACAAGTGGCCCAGTAACTAAAACCTGACTAGTGGACCCATCTGACTAGTGGACCCATTGTTTGTTAATAAAAAAGAAAAATGAAATTGATTCGAAAAAGGCCACGCTCCAAAAATAAAAAGGCCAAAACTTTGGGTTTAGCCCATTTAGCTGATCAGAGTTGACACAAATATAATATTAAATTTGTTGAATTGTTGGGCTTGGCCCATATAAAACACCTATCTGGACTGGGCTAAATCTGATCGACGACCTTTCGAATTGGTCACAGATTTGCCACGTAGGATCGGCCACGTAGGATCTGACACGGACAAGGCAGACAGTCCATAACCAATACAGTTGGTTATAGAACCTGTGACCAACTGTATTGGTCATAGACGTCTATGACCAATTCAGAAGAAAGGTCATGGTGTTTAACTAGTGACCCTCAGCTTTTGACCTTCTGTATTTAGTCACAAAAAGGTCACAAATTAAAAACTATGACCTTTCAGTGACCAATATGGAGGGTCATGTATCAACAAATTTCTTGTAGTGACCCCCCCCATGCGCGGGCTGGGCCTGGCCGCGCCAGGGCATGGTGTGGTGGCCCCAGGCACCTCCTCGGTCTCCCTCTTCGCCTATAAGAAGCCTTCTGACCTAAAAACTCCGGTGGGTTCGATGTTTTTCTAGAAAAAGTTCCGCAGCGCCACCACCACCGAAGGGGAGATTCGAGGGACAGAAAGTCTCTGTTTCGGCACCCTGCCAGGACGGGGAAGTGCCCCCGGAGCCATCTCCATCGATCTCCACCATCATCTCCAACGACCATCCATGTTTCCCCCATCTATGAGTGAGTAATCCCCCACTGTAGGCTATGGGGATGGTAAGGATTGGATGAGATCGTTCATGTAATGGTATCAGATTGTTAGGGCATGATGCATAGTATCTTTTATTAGTGTTTTATGACTTTGTTGTGACTTGTTGTGCTTAATGCTTGTCACTAGGGCCCGAGTGCCATGATTTCAGATCTGAACTTGTTATTGATTCATTATGATAGTATTGTTTTTGGTCTTATTTGCAAGGTGTATACACACGTTGTTGTCCGGAACCTATGGCCCCGAAGTGACAGAAATCAGGATAACCGGAAGGGAATGGCTTTGATGTAAGGATCACATGTGTTCATGGAGTGTTAATGCTTTGCTCCGGTGTTCTATTAAAAGGAGCACCTTAATTGCCAGTAGTTCCCTAGAGGCCCACGCAAAGCAATTTGGCGGGACAAAAGATGTTGTGCAAGTTCTCATTGCGAGCACGTATGACTATATATGGAACACATGCCTAGGATTGTCTAGTACTTGGATGCTTTATCTTATTTATCTGCAATTGCCCTATGTTCTGATTGCTATTTGAATTGTCTTGTCCATGCAACGCCCGTCCATCCATCCCTATTCCTACCGCACTCGACTCCCATTTGCTTCGCTTTTCTTACTCATCTTTGCTTTACTACTTTGTTACTTTACTATTCCTACTATAAACTGCTATTGATAAACCGCTGTGAGCAAGATTGTTTCGAGTGCAGCTGAATTGACAACTCAGTTGTTAAGGCTTATAAATATTCTTTGGCTCCTTGTGTCGAATCAATAAATTGGGTTTCACTTCCTCGAAAATCTTGCGATACACCCCTATACTTGTGGGTCATCAAGACTATTTTCTTCTATTTGTCATGGGAGCATAGCTTTATTTATCAAGTCCACTTGGAATCACTATTGTTCAAGCTAAGTTTATTTTCTCCTTGTTTGCTTGTTTCTTTATCAAAAATACAAAAAAGTTAGTTCCTACTCTAGTTCAAGCTAAGTTTATTGGGGCTCTACTTATAATGTTACTTATTGCTGTGATGAATCTCGTTGCAGAAAGAGGTATAAACACCTCCCTTTTCAATGTGAGTATAATGATAATGATACCATATCTTCCTATGCTAAAGGAATTTATGACTTTTATGATGCAGAACAAATTGAAGAATTTATTGCTTGGAAGGGTGCTTTTGAACTTGCTAGTTTGCTTGAAAATATTGATGATTCACCTTATAAGTATGAGGTTTATGGTATACTTAAATTTTGCTTTGATAATTACAAGGATGAAAATGGCTATATTCTTGAATATTTTAATAGATGCTTTCCACAAATGGAAGAGACTAATGCCTTGCAGGATCCTATGGAAGAAGAAATTGATGAACCTGAAATCTCATTAGATGAAAAAGAGGAGGAGAGTGATGAACAAAAGGAGGAAGAATGGATTATCTACCCATGCCTACCTTCTAATGAGAGTAACTCTTTATCCCTTACATTATTTGATTGTCCCCCATGCTTACTAAAGGAGGATGAATGTTATGTTCCTGAGGATTCTTTTCAAGATGTTTAAATAAAGCTCTAGTGCTTGTAGATCATGAAAAGCATGCTTTATGTGATAGTTATATTGTTGAGTTTATTCATGAGGCTACTGAAAATTATTATGCGAGAGGAAAATATGGTTGTAGAAGTTTTCATGGTATTGAAACACCTCTCTATGTGCTGAAAGTTTTGAAGTTACTCTTCTTTTATCTTCCTATGCTTGTTACTTTGTTCTTTGTGAATTTATTTGCATACACGATTCCTATGCATAGGAAGTGGGTTAGACTTAAATGTGTTTTGAATTTGCTTTTTGATGCTCTCTTTTACTTCAACTCATATTTCTTATGAGAGCATCCTCTCAAACTTTTATGCCTGAAGATGATAATATGTCTACTATTCTTAGGAGACCTTTTCTTAAATACTGCAGGAGATGTTATTAATTGTAATCAAGGGAAGGTGACCTTCAATGTTAATGAAAAGGAACATACTATCTATTTCCCCAAGAATATTGATAGACTTATGGTTTTGAATTCAATTGAACATGTTGAGGGCATTCAAGTTGGAGAAATATATTGTCCCATACCAAGAGAAAATTTTGAAACTATTATGATTGGGACTATTGCTATCAAGGTTGAGGTAACATAATCATTAGTGGAATACAAAGTTTTGTCTCATATGGAATTGTTTTCGTAGCAAGACCTGATCAACCTTGTTAACAAAAGGATTTCATTGAACAAAACAATGTTTTCACCATGATTATCTCCGCTTACTCCTATTCTATCCGTTTTAGTTTTTGCTTTTGCCTAACTTAAAGGCGTTAAAGAAAAGTACTTATTGGGAGATAACCCAAAAGTTTTAGATGAGTCTTGGAAGTTATTACTTCAGTAATAACTGCTCCTTATCCTTTTTATTTGCTTTTTGTGCCAAGAGTAACCTCTAATGAGAGAGAAGTAATGATTGGGAAAGTTGCTGTCCCCAAACAGATTTCTGTGCTTCACCGTAAAAATTCGTGTAAAATCTCTGAATGTCTTTTTGAGGCATAAATTTTTGTGCTCCTGCCCCAGGTTGTTATCTAACTTTCATTAGTTCAAGGATTTTTTATTTGAGCAACATAAGATCTTCGAAAAAATCCGTCTTTACCTGCTGGTCTGTTTTGACAGATTTCTGCCATTTTTTGCATTTGCTTCTTGTTGGTTCCTTTTTGAGTTCTTTTGGGGAATTGAGCTTTTTGAGGGAAGTGCTACAGTAGCTAGTGTTCTAATGGAAGTTTATTTGGTGTTAGAACTGAAACTTAAGACCTATTATCTTGAGTGCACTAATGTTGCTAATAAAGATTGTGTGAAGTTTTATATGAAGGAAAAATTTCAGGTGTATGGAAGGAATGAGTAATGAGATGAAGGATGGACTAAGCTCAAGCTTGGGGATGCCACGCGTGTCACCCCAAGAAATATCCAAGAAGTACAAGCATCAAAGCTTGGGGATGCCCAAGGCATCCCCTTCTTCATCAATAAAAATCCCAGGTTTCTTCCAAACACTTCATTTTTATTGTTTCATGCACAGTTGTGTTGTTCTTGGAGCGTCTTATTTTTCGTTTTCATTTTGGTTTTTTGTTTTCCTTGGTTTTATTAGTTTTCTGAATAAATTGGTTGGACCTCCTCTTTCATATATTGTTGTTCAAATAGTTTGGTTTGGTTTGGAAAAGAGTAGGAAAGCTCATGCTTAAGTGGTAAAGAGAGCTTGTTTTTGACTGTGGCATATGCTTTGTCATGCCATGCTTCATATTGTTTTGGCTTTATGCTTAGTATTCTTTGCTGTAGCATGACTTGTTATAAACAATTGAGATTGCTTAATGTGCCTTGGATGAATCATGCGTTGTTTTAGCATATTAAAGCATAGTATTGTGGTATTCTCCTTTGATGCTTTGTTTGGGTTGACTTGGCACATGCTCACACCATGTTATGACTATCCCAAGTCACCATAAGCCTTTATGATCCTTTAGTTTTCAACTTGTAGTATCACTTTATGCTTTGATCAATGATGTTTTGTCGCTCTGCATGATTATGGCCATTATTGCTCTCTTAGTTTGTCGCTCCCAGTCTTTTGCTAGCCTCCACAACAAAGTATGAGTTCCACTCGTGCATCCAACTCCCTAAACCAAGTTATTCCAAAGAGTCTACCATACCTACCTACTATATTATGCTATTCCAAGTATATTCATGCTTTTGTTTACCTTCCAAATTAAACTTGTTATGAGAAAACTAGTGATTAAAGCTCTCACGAACTTGATGGCACACTTTACTTTATTGCCTCTAATAAACTTGAACCATTGGGTCCTTCTTTGTTGCGTATATGCTTGCGCTTTATAAGTTGAAATTAGAAGAACCATGTTTCATGGGGAATGCTTTCAACATTGCACTTGTACTTTGTACCCCGTTGATATCATGTTCTTTTGCTTACGGATCCCGGCAGTGTGAAATAAAAGTGGAACTTGTAATATCATGGAGTTTGTATGTGTGTTAGAGAAATGCCTGGGCCGCTAGCCTAAGCCATGCCTAATCATGGTGGAAACTTGCAGCATAACCATAATGAGCATTCTATGAAGCATCCTCAATAAAAATCTATGCACATTGTAAATAAAAAGATCGCCGAGATGCTCATTGTCTGCTTGCCTTGTTATTTTGATTATGGGATAGCTCCCGTGCCATGTGCAAGGGGTACCCCATTGGCGGTTCTCTATGATACGTATATACTTACAATGACAAGAGCTTACTCGTGACTGAAGTTGAGTAGCATGAGGATCGGTCTTCGTAAGTAAGGGGCATGAGACTTTGATTTATAACTTGTCAAGCATATCCTCTTAGTTGTGTCACTTTAACCTTAACCACTTAAAGATGCTTATGATAGGGGTAATGAGAGCTCAAAGCTAACGAGTATCTTACTTTCAGCATTTGGAAGCCTTTCAAACTTTTCAAAACCTTTTCATTTCCTTGTTGAGTCTCCACACATTCTATGAGCACTTTCTTGAGAGCATAGTGGCCATTCTTAGTTCTATGTGCATTGTCCCAAGACTTGTTGATTTGTGCATACCTTGATATTGCTTGTTTTAAACTATTTGTATCTAGTCACTCTTGTAAACTTTGAAGGTGTCCTATGCATTTATGTTTGCTACTCTATGAAGGACAAGCTGAGTGCCACTATGCTATGTTTTCTTTATGTCAAACAAACAAACGTCTTGCAAAGCAATGTTATTCATGATTCTTTTGTTTGTGCCTTTTCATGTTGCATCATAGTTTCTTTGTCTTATTGCTAGAACTTTGTCTTTCATGTTATGATTGAAGTACTATGATCCCGGTTTTGAATGTTTTACAAATACTTTGATCAATTTTACGATGGTGCATGTCACCTCAAAAATTATTCTTTCTTTTTATCACTTACCTACTTGAGGACGAGCAGGAGTTAAGCTTGGGGATGTTGATACATTGCAAATGTATCTATAATTTTTGATGCTCCATGCTTGGTTTAATCCACTTTCTTGTGTTTTGTCCACACTTTGGAGTACTCTTCATATGATTTCTTGGACTAACCTATTAACAAGAGCCACAATGCCAGCTGCCTGTTTTCTGCTGTTTTTGGTTCCAGGAAAGTCAGAAAATGAATATTCTAGGAATTGGACGGGACAAAAGCCAAAGTGCCTATTTTTCCAGAAGACTCTAGGAGCCAGAATACGAGACGGAGGAGGGCCAGGGGCTAGCCACACCACCCCATGCGCGGGCTGGGCCTGGCCACGCCAGGGCATGGTGTGGTGGCCCCATGGACCTCCTCGGTCTCCCTCTTCGCCTATAAGAAGCCTTCTGACCTAAAAACTCCGGGGGGTTCGACGTTTTTCCAGAAAAAGCTCCGCAACGCCGCCACCACCGAAGGGGAGATTCGGGGGACATAAAGTCTCTGTTCCGGCACCCTGCCGGGACGGGGAAGTGCCCCAGAGCCATCTCCATCGATCTCCACCATCATCTCCATCGACCATCCATATTTTCCCCATCTATGAGTGAGTAATCCCCCGCTGTAGGCTATGGGGATGGTAGGGATTGGATGAGATCGTTCGTGTAATGGCATCAGATTGTTAGGGCATGGTGCCTAGTATCTTTTATTAGTGCTTTATGACTTTGTTGCGACTTGTTGTGCTTAATGCTTGTCATTAGGGCCCGAGTGCCATGATTTCAGATCTGAACTTGTTATTGATTCATTATGCTAGTTGTATACACACGTTGTTGTCCGGAACCTATGGCCCCGAAGTGACAGAAATCGGGATAACCGGAAGGGAATGACTTTGATGTGAGGATCACATGTGTTCACGGAGTGTTAATGCTTTGCTCCGGTGCTCTATTAAAAGGAGCACCTTAATTGCCAGTAGTTCCCTAGAGGCCCCAAGCAAACGGGTCGGGACAAAAGATGTTGTGCAAGTTCTCATTGCAAGCACGTATGACTATATATGGAACACATGCCTAGGATTGTGTAGTACTTGGATGCTTTATCTTATTTATCTCCAATTGCCCTATGTTCTGATTGCTATTTGAATTGTCTTGTCCATGCAACGCCCATCCATCCATCCCTATGCCTACCGCACTCGAATCCCACTGTTTACTGCTTTTGTTACTACTATCTTTGCTTTACTACTGCTGTTACTTTACTATTCCTACTACAAAACTGTTGCAACTGATAAACTGATGTGAGCAAGATTGTTTCCAGGTGCAGCTGAATTGACAACTCAGTTGTTAAGGCTTATAAATATTCTTTGGCTCCCCTTGTGTCGAATCAATAAATTGGGTTTCACTTTCCTCGAAAATACTGCGATACACCCCCCTATACTTGTGGGTCATCAGGCGTGCATGGCGACTGTGGGTCGTGCGGCGGTGCACGGCCGTGTCTGGTGGGGTGCTGGGGTCGAGGCGGAGAGGCATGCGCGGTATGGGGTCGAGGGGCGGTCTGCTACGTGCTGGCGGCTATCACGCTCTAGCGAGCTCGTAGAGAGAAAGGGCAGCGACACTGGGGAGTGGTCCAGGGGCTGGGGTTGATCGTGGGGTGGATCGTGGGCGGCGGTAGGGTTGGGCGGAGCTAGGGGACTTGCTGGTTTGGCGCGACAAGGTCCCTGGCGCGTTGCCCGCTTCTGGCCGGCGGTGACCACAAAGTGGCGGCGCTCCACTACTGCTCCAAGCTTAGGGGTAGGCTAGTGGGGTTTTGGTTGTACTCAGGGGGGAAGGGGAGAGCAGAGAGGGTGAAAATGGGGACAAGGGTTTAACTAGGAGCAGTGTTAGTTCGGCAGTTTTATCTCTGTCTGCCACCTGCTCGACACAATGGCCGCAAGAGAAAAAGTTTTGAATTTTGGGCTGATTTTTGGTGGAGTGATGTATCTTATGCTTGAGCTTCTAGGTGTGATTGGGTTTTAAAAGAGGATTTCATTTGAGTGGTTTTTTAATAAGTGTGATCTATACATATGAACTACATTCAATTTTCAAATGTCATTTAAATTTAGTGTTTGAAAGTTTTTGGGATGAAACAAGGTGGGCCTTGGTACATCACTACTTGTACTAGCAAGGGGTGCAAAGAACCACAATTGTTTCTGTTAAGATTTGAGTTCTAGGAATTGCCAAAGTAGGCTAGGTGATTAAAATGGCACAAATGACCATTTCCTTATTTTATTCATTTTGATTTGTTTTTCTTTGGGATTTGTTTGGGAATGATCTAGATGATGTTTAATTCACCTTAGAATCATTTTACAACCAATGGATCACTCAAACATGGCAATTCAAAACAACTCCTAATTTAAATGCACACACATATGAATGCTTAATCATTTTAAATGGAAAAAGTTTTTGTTAACCCTAAATTGGGTAGATTTGATCATGATTAACCTTGGATTAAGTTTTGGGATGTTACAGCCAAGTGGGCCCGCGCCACGGGGTGGTGTGAGCTGCCCTGGCTCTGTTTCCGTCCCTCCTTCGCTTCGTTGTTTTCCTTGTTAGATAAAAACTGCAAATATATAACTTGACAGATTTTTCGCGGACCTTTTCTTACCAAAACTGTTACCTACGCAAAAATGGACTCTGCAGGTCTCTAAACTCGGTCTTCGATAAATTTTTCCAGAGTCACCACTTGAATAACACCAATATCTTCATCTTCATACACATATTTCTTGAGTCATTTAACCTTTCACTATCTTATTACACCATTTTCTCCTACAACCTGGAAACTTCTTTCACACAAACTTCACACAATTCTCATTAGCAACATTAGTGCATGCAAGGTAAGAAACCTTTTGAGTTCAATTTCAACTGAAATCCATCAAAACATAAGCTACTGAAACAACTCCTTCCAAAAGCCCAAAAGGAACTCAAAAAGGAAATCGATTTAAGAAGCAAATGCAAGAGTAGCAAAAATCTGTCAAAACAGACCAGCAGGTAAAGATCAATTTTTTTAAAAATCTTATGTTGCTCAAATCAAAAAGTGCAAAACTAACGAAAGTTAAATAACAATCTGGGGCAGAAGCACAAACAATTACAGCTCAATCCGACATATAGAGATTTTTCACGAATTTTTACAGCAAAGCACAAAAATCTGTTTCGGGACAGCAACTTTCCGAAATATTACTTCTCTCTCATTAGAGGTTGATCTTGACACAAAAACCAAACAAAAGGATAAGGAGAGGTTATTACTGCAGTAATAACTTCCAAAACTCAAATAAACAAAAAGAAACAGAAAGCACAAATTTATTGGGTTGTCTCCCAAAAAGCTTTTTCTTTATAGCCATTAAGATGGGCATGATAATTTCAATGATGCTCACATAAGAATATGAATTGAAGTAAAAGAGAGCATCAAGAAGCAAAAATACACATGTTTAAGTCTAACCCACTTCCTATGTAAGGGAATCTTGTAAGAAAATAAATTGTTGAAACCAGAGGCTACTAGCATAGGAAAGCAAAACAAGTGCAACATAATGAATTTCATCATAAAACGAGGGAACTTGATATTATTGAGATGCATAAGAACAATCTTCCCTCTCTCATAATAAATTTCAGTATCATGCATAAATTTAATGATATAACTATCACAAGAACCATTATAGCAATGATAACTTATTCTAACAGAACACAGGGATACTAGCTCTCATAACACTACTTTGTGAAACAATATTAGAAGTATCCTTACAGAGGATAGTGTTTCCATCTTCTACATATTTAGTGACAAAGTCTTTCACATTTGCTATTACAGGTTCATCATCTATATGTTCATTGGGTTCAACAGCTTTATTCGTACGTTCATTAACCATACTAGCTATCATAGAATGTTCCTTTATCGTAACTGGGAAAGGCATTTTCTCAATGTAAGGTTCAGGTAAAACATGATTAGTAGTATAAACTTCAGTATTTGTTGCAGGAACACCATTAATAATATCTTTATAAGGTGCATGATATTTATTCCACTTCTTTTTAGGAATTTCAATATAAGAAGCAAAAGCCTTAAAATAAGTTGCAATAGCTTGAGAGTCTAGACCATAAGCATCTCTAATATTTTGAAAGTCATAAGTTCCCATAAAAGATTCAATGCATTCATAATCATAATTTATACCTGACTTTCTTCCTTTATCATTCTCCCATGCTTCAGCATTGTCTTGAGTACGGTCTAGAAGATCCCATTTAGCTCCTTCTTCCATGCGTGTAAATGATCCAGCACAAGAAGCAACCAATAGATCCTTATCATGAAGAGAAAGTCTTGCATAAAAGTTATTGATAATAATATTGTTGGGGAGCTCATGAATAGGACATTTGAGCATTAGTAACTTCAATCTCCCCCAATCTTGAGTTGTACTCTCTCCATCAAGAGGCCAAAAGTTGTATATTTGATTCCGATCTTTATGAATCTCACTAGGAGGATAGAATTTTGAATAAAAGAGAGGCACAATTTCCTCCCATTCAAGAGCTTGACCATTCTTCCGCAGCTTATACCATTCCTCAGCTCTTCCTTTCAGTGATAATGAGAATAACTTCTTCTTGACTTGATCTGTTGGAATACCTACACACTTGAACAACCCGCATAATTCATGTATAAAGAGCAAATGATCATCGGGATGGACAGTTCCATATCCAAAATAGTAGTTATCCATAACACGATCAATAATTCTTAGCAGTGGTAGTACCATTACGAAATAAGAAACTAAGTGAATTATCCATATTGAGAATAAAGTAACTAACAGAAGTAAACAATAGTCATAGTAGAAGTTTCCGTTACCAGTTCCACTCTCCAATAGCGCTTCACTCCCCGGCAACGGCGCCAGAAAATAGTCTTGATGACCCACAAGTATAGGGGGTGTATCATAGTATTTTCGATAAGAAGAGTGTCGAACCCAACGAGGATCAGAAGGTGTTGATGAGTGGCTTGGAGCAGGAATTCTCTGTAAATACTTAGCAAATGGATTTTTAGGGATTTTTGATAATGCAGATAAATAAAGTACAAGTAAATAAAAGACAATAATAATAAATGCAGCAAGTGGCCCAATCTTTCTTTAGAAAAGGACAAGCCGGTTGTATTACTTGAGATGACCAAACAATCTCGGGGACACACGGGAATATCGTCAAGTGCTTTTGTTTCATATAGTTGATTAATCTTCTTTAGTTTGATAGGTGTTGTGTGGGTGAACCTGTGCTAATGTACCGACCTTCCTAGGACTAATACATACTTGTGATTATACCCCTTGCAAGCATCCGCAAGTACAAGAAAGTTATTAAGATAAAAACCTAACCACAACTTTAAACTCTAAGATCCTAACATCCCTTGTGCAAAGGTTTCCTAACGGGGGTTCAGGTTTCTATCACTCCGGCAACCCCTACGATTAGTAGCCAAATACACAATGCATTCCCCTAGGCCCATAAAGGTGAAGTGTCATGTAGTCGACGTTCACATGACACCACTAGAAGAATAACACCACAACTTAAATATTAAACCATTGAATCTTTCTCAACACAATTCCACTACTAACAACATAACTTCTCCCATGTCCTCAAGAACTAAAGGAACTACTCACAAGACATCATATGGATCAAGATCAGAGATGATATAATTTTAAATAACAATCTGAACATGAATGATAATTCAGCGGTTCAGCCAATAGCATCAACTACAACAAGTAATCAACACCGGGAAAGTTTCCCCTAAGAACTATGCAAGATTCAACCCAATTGTTACAGCGGTATGGAGTGGTGATGATGGTGCTGGTTGATACATTGCAAGTGTATCTATAATTTTTGATGTTCCATGCTTGGTTTTATCCACTTTCTTGTGTTTTGTTCCAACTTTGGAGTACTTTTCATATGATTTCTTGGACTAACCTATTAACAAGAGCCACAGTGCCAGCTGCCTGTTTTCTGCTGTTTTTGGTTCCAGGAAAGTCAGAAAATGAATATTCTCGGAATTGGACGGGACAAAAGCCAAAGTGCCTATTTTTCCGGAAGTCATCGGATGCCAGAATATGAGACGGAGAGGAGCTAGGGGGCCATCACACCACCTGGCCACGCGGGTCAGGCCTGGCCATGCCAGGGGGTGGTTTGGGCAGCCCAGGCACCCCCTCGGCCTCCCCTTCCGCCTATAAGATGCCCTCGGGACAAAAACCCTAAGTGCCCGATCAAAAATCCACGAAAGAGACTGTAGCCGCCGTCATGTCCATCCCTAGATCAGGAGGGATCTGAAGCTCTTCCCGGCACCCTGCCGGAGAGGGGAATTCACCTTGGAGGCCTTCTTCATCACCATGCAAGCTTCCGGTGTGATGTGTGAGTAGTTCATCCTTGGACTACGGATCCATGTAGTAGCTAGATGGCTGGTTCTCCTCCTTTGTGCTTTCATGTTTAGATCTTGTGAGCTCCGTTCATGATCATGATCATCTATTTGTAATCCTACATGTTGTGTTTGCGGGGATCCGATGGATATTGAGATGCTATCTCAGATTGATTATTGATTCTATCATGTCTTTGTTATTTGTGATCTTGCATGCTTTCCGTTGTTAGTAGCTATCTTGGCCAAGTAGATGCTAGCAACTCCAAGAGTTAGTATTTATGCTTGATAGTGGGTTCATGCCTCTGGTAATCTAGGGAAGTGACAGAAATCTCTAAGGTACTAGATGTGCTGTTGCTACTAGGGAGAAAACAACAATCCTTTGTTCATAGAACAATCGTATTGTTTACTTTACATGCAGTTCATAAAGCAATAATCTGTTGCTTGCAACTTAATACTAGAGGGGGTTCGGATGATAACCTGAAGGTGGATTATTAGTCATAGATGCAGTTGGATGGCGGTCTATGTATAATGTTGTAATGCCCAATCAAGTCTCAAAGGAGTCAAGATGATTAGTATATGCATGTATTGCTTTCTCGATGTTTGTCAATTTCCCTGCTGTAATTTGTTCACCCAGCATGTTATCTATCTTAAGGAGAGCCACATCTAGTGAACTATGGATCCCGGTCCTTTTTCTTTACACACAATCTATAAAGTGTTACTGTTTTGTGTTTACTTTCTGCAAACTATTACTGCTTTCCATTCGATACGTTTAATCCTTTGTTTTCCACAAAACACGGTGAGATTGAAAACCTCATCGCAAGTTGGGGACAAAGTTCTGTGGTTGTGTTGTGCAGGTCTCCACGTTGCTACTAGCACCGGTAGTGCGCCCTTCCAAGGCTCAGCTAGCAACACCTTTGGGGTGTTTCCTTGCTCCTACTGGTTCGATTAAACCTTGGTTTCATAACTGAGGGAAACTTGCTGCTGTGCTCATCATACCTTCCTCTTGGGGTTCCCAACGAGCTCTACATCAACACAGCACCAGCACTTTTCTCGCGTCGTACACTGAGCCATCAAGCATTTTTCTGGCGCCGTTGTCGGGGAGTCAAGGACATCTTCACAAGGGGAGTCCCTCATAACCAATCTCTTTACTTTGTTATTTTTGTTTTGCTTAGTTTCTTTTTTCTTTGTTTGTTTGTTTCTTTATCAAAAACACACAAAAAATAGTTTTACTAGTTTGCTTTCTTATTTGAAAACCCAAAAAATGACTACTCTTGAAAACACTAAGTTGTGTGACTTCACTAGCACCAACAACAATGATTTTATGAGCACACCTATTGCTCCACCTGTGCCTGAAGATACTTTCTTTGAGATAAAACCTGCTTTGCTCAATCTTGTTATGAGAGAACAATTTGCTGGTATTGGTAATGAAGATGCCGCTGCCCATCTAAATAACTTTGTTGAACTTTGTGATATGCAAAAGCATAGGGATATAGATGGTGATATTATTAAGCTAAAATTGTTTCCTTTCTCTTTGAGAGGAAAAGCTAAAGAATGGTTGAATTCCTTAACTAAGAATAGTATTGATTCTTGGACTAAATGCAAAGATGCTTTCATTGGAAAATACTATCCTCCTGCTAAGATTATATCTATGAGAAGTGAAATAATGAAGTTTAAACAACTTGATAATGAACATGTTGCTCAAGCTTGGGAAAGAATGAAATGTTTGGTTAACAATTGTCCCACTCATGGACTGACTGCTTGGATGATCATCGAAACTTTTTATGCAGGATTGAACTATTCTTCAAGGAACCTATTGGACTCTGCTGCTAGAGGTACCTTTATGACCATCACTTTGGGTGCTACAACAAAACTTCTGGACAATATGATGGTTAATTATTCTGAATGGCATACTGAGAGAGCTCCACAAGGTAGGAAGGTAAATTCTGTTGAGGAAACCTCCTCCTTGAGTGATAAGATTGATATTATTATGTCTATGCTTGTTAATGGGAAAGCCCATATTGATCCAAATAATGTTCCTTTAGCCTCTTTGGTTGCTCAAGAAGAGCAAGTTGATGTGAACTTCATAAGAAATAACAACTTTGGCAATAATGCTTATAGGAGTAATTTTGGTAACAACAATTATAAGCCATATCCTCCCAACAATGGTAATGCTTATGGAAATTCTTACAACAACAATAGGAGTGCACCCTCTGAACTTGAAGTTATGCTCAAAGACTTTATTAGTAAGCAAACTTCTTTCAATAAAACTATTGAGGAAAAACTCTCTAATGCTGAAAGAAATATAGCATCTTTGGCTGAAGCTCAATCTTCTATGAATAAAATGGCTGCTAAACCTGAAACTAATGATAATCCCTTTGCAGCTACTAATGCCATACAATTAAGAATTGATGAAACTGATAGACTATTAGCTGAATTACATGCTAAGTGGGAAAGAGAAGATGAAATTGCTAGAAACATTAGTGTTCCTACTATTACCACCACTAGTGTTGAGGCTAGTAATAGTTCTACTACTCTAGATGATAAATTTGATTTTGATCTTGATGGTTGCAATATCTCTGAAGTTATTAAGTTCCTACAAAAGCTTGCTAAAAGTCCTAATGCTAGTGCTATGAACATGGCCTTTACAAAACACATTACTGATGCTCTCATAAAGATTAAAGAAGAAAAGATGAAACATAAAGCTTCTATTCCTATAAAACAAGAAGATGGTTGGGAACCCATCATTAATATGAAAGTGAATGACTTTGATTTCAAAGCTTTATGTGATCTTGATAGTAGTGTTTCTATTATGCCTAGAAGGATTTATGATATGCTTGATTTGCCTCCACTTGAAGATTGTTATTTGAATGTCCCACTTGATGATAATGCTAAAAAGAAACTCATGGGGAGTCTTAATGATGTTCTTATTATGGTTAACAATGCCTATGTCCCCGTTGATTTCTATGTTTTGGATGTTGAATGCAATGCTTCTTGTCCTATTACCTTGGGAATACCTTTTCTTAGAACTGTTGGTGCTATTATTGATATGAAAGAAGGCACCATTAAATATCAACTCCCACTCAAGAAAGGTATCGAACACTTCCCTAAGAAGAGAGAGAAGATCTCTTTTGCTTCTCCTATGAAAACAAAATTTGGTCTTAATGCTTCTTCATTTGAGAACACTTGATTCTTTCTTGCTTCTTATGCCTAACTTAAAGGCGTTAAAGAAAAGTACTTATTGGGAGATAACCCAAAAGTTTTAGATGAGTCTTGGAAGTTATTACTTCCGTAATAACCGCTCCTTATCCTTTTTATTTGCTTTTTGTGCCAAGAGTAACCTCAAATGAGAGAGAAGTAATGATTGGGAAAGTTGCTGTCCCGAAACAGATTTCTCTGCTTCACCATAAAAATTCGTGTAAAATCTCTGAACGTATTTTTGAGGCGTGAATTTTTGTGCTTCTGCCCCAGGTTGTTATCTAACTTTCGTTAGTTCAACACTTTTTGATTTGAGCAACAGAAGGTCTTCCAAAAAATTCTTATTTACCTGCTGGTCTGTTTTGATAGATTTCTGCCATTTTCTGCATTTTCTTCTTGTTGGTTCCTTTTTGAGTTCTTTTGGGGAATTGAGCTTTTTGAGGGAAGTGCTACAGTAGCTAGTCTTCTAATGGAAGTTTATTTGGTGTTATAACTGAACCTTAAGACTTATTTATCTTGAGTACACTAATGTAGCTAATAAAGATTATGTGAAGTTTTGTATGAAGGAAAAAAATTTAGGTGTATGGAAGGAATGAGTAATGAGATGAAGGATGGACTAAAGCTTAAGCTTGGGGATGCCACGCGTGTCACCCCAAGAAATCTCCAAGAATTACAAGCGTCAAAGCTTGTGGATGCCCAAGGCATCCCCTTCTTCATCAATAAAAATTCCAGGTTTCTTCCAAACGCTTCATTTTTATTGTTTCATGCAGAGTTGTGTTTTCTTGGAGCGTCTTCTTTTTCATTTTCGTTTTGGTTTTTGTTTTCTTTGGTTTTCTTAGTTTGCTGAATAAATTGGTTGGACCCCCTCTTTCATACATTGGTTTTCAAATAGTTTGGTTTGGATTGGAAAAGAGTAGGAAAATTCATTCTTATGTGGTAAAAAGAGCTCGTTTCTGACTGTGGCCTATGCTTTGTCATGCCATGCTTGATATTGTTTTGGCTTTATGCTTAGTATTCTTTGTTGTATCATGACTTGTTATAAACAATTGAGATTGCTTAATGTGCCTTGGATGAATCATGCGTTGTTTTAGCATATTAAAGCATAGTATAGTGGTATTCTCCTTTGATGCTTTATTTGGGTTGACTTGGCGCATGCTCACACCATGTTATGACTATCTCAAGTAACCATAAGCCTTTATGATCCTTTAGTTTTCAACTTGTAGTATCACTTTATGCTTTGATCAATGATGTTTTGTCGCTCTGCATAATTTTGGCCATTATTGCTCTCTTAGTTTGTCGCTCCCAGTCTTTTGCTAGCCTCCACAACCAAGTATGAGTTCCACTCATGCATCCAACTCCCTAAACCAAGTTATTCCAAAGATTCCACCATACCTACCTATTAGCTTATGCTATTACAAGTATATTCATGCTTTTGTTTACCTTCCAAATTAAACTTGTTATGAGAAAACTAGTGATTAAAGCTCTCACGTACTTGATGGCACACTTTACTTTTCTTGCCCTTAATAAACTTGAACCATTGTGTCGTCTATGTTGTATATGCTTGCACTTATTTGTTGGGAATTAGCAGAACCATGTTTTCATGAGGAACGCTTTCAACATTGCACTTGGTACTTGTACCTAGTTGATATCATGATCTTTTGTATATGGATGTCGTCGGTGTGAAATGAAAGGGGAGCTTGTAAGTCCATGGAGTTATGTATATGTGTTAGAGAAACGCCTAGGCCGCTGGTCTAATCCATGCTGACATGGTGGAAACCTGTAGCGTAACCATAATGAGTTGTCTATGAAGCATTCTTCTTATAAAAAAAGAGTCCTATATTGAGAAAAAAGAGAAAAAGAAAAAAAGAGGTTATGAAAAGAGGAAAGAGAGAAAAAAGCACCATATTCCCATGGTAAAATAAGAAGATTGCTGAGATGCTCGTTGTCTGCTTGCCTTGTCATTTTGATATGGGGATTCTTCCATATCATCGGGCAAGGGGTACCCCGTTGGCGGTTCTCTGTGATACACATGTACTTATGATGACAAGAACTTACCGGTGACTAAACTTGAGTAGCATGAGGAGCGACCCTCGTATACAAGGGACATGAGATTCCTAACTTATACTTCGTCAAGCATGTACACCATAGTTTGTTCACTTTAACCTTAATCACTTCAATATGCTTATGATAGGGGCAATGAGAGCTAAAAGCTATAAGTACCATAATTTTTGGAAGCTCTTTATGAGACTTGAATCCCTACTTCCTTCTATGAAGGCCTTTCTTCCATCGTTACATTGAGTCTCCACCTTCTATCTTTATGCACTTACTTTGAGAGCATAGTGTCCATTCTTAGTTCTATGTGCATTGTCCCAAGACTAGTTGATTGATTCATAAATTCATATTGCTTGTTTTAAATTATTTGTATCTAGTCACTCTTATGAACTTTGAAGGTGTCCTATGCATTTATGGTTTGCTACTCTATGAGGGACAAGCTAAATACTATCATGCTATGTTTTCTTTATGTGAAACAAACAAACGTCTTGCAAAGCATCGTTATTCATGAATCTTTTGTTTGTGCCTTTTCATGTTGCATCATAGTTTCTTTGTCTTATTTCTAGAACTCTGTCTTTCATGTTATGATTGAAGTACTATGATCCCAGCTTTGAATGTTTTACAAATACTTTGATCAAGTCTTTGATGGTGCATGTCACCTCAAAAATTATTCTTTCTTTTTATCACTTACCTACTCGAGGACGAGCAGGAGTTAAGCTTGGGGATGTTGATACATTGCAAATGTATCTATAATTTTTGATGTTCCATGCTTGGTTTTATCCACTTTCTTGTATTTTGTTCCAACTTTGGAGTACTTTTAATATGATTTCTTGGACTAACCTATTAACAAGAGCCACAGTGCCAGCTGCCTGTTTTCTGCTGTTTTTGGTTCCAGGAAAGTCAGAAAATGAATGTTCTCGGAATTGTACGGGACAAAAGCCAAAGTGCCTATTTTTCCAGAAGTCATTGGATGCCAGAATACGAGACGGAGAGGAGCCAGGGGGCCACCACACCACCTGGTCGCGCCAGGGGGTGGTGTGGCCAGCCCAGGCACCCCCTCGGCCTCCCCTTCCGCCTATAAGATGCCCTCGGGACGAAAACCCTAAGTGCACAATCAAAAATCCACGAAAGAGTCTGTAGCCGCTGTCATCTCCATCACTAGATCAGGAGGGATCTGAAGCTCTTCTCGGCACCCTGCCGGAGAGGGGAATTCACCCTGGAGGCCTTCTTCATCACCATGCAAGCCTCCGGTGTGATGCGTGAGTAGTTCATCCTTGGACTACAAATCCATGTAGTAGCTAGATGGCTGGTTCTCCTCCTTTGTGCTTTCATGTTTAGACTTTGTGAGCTCCGTTCATGATCAAAGATCATCTATTTGTAATCGTACATGTTGTGTTTGCGGGGATTTGATGGATATTGAGATGTTATTTCAGATTTATTATTGATTCTATCACGTCTTTGTTATTTGTGATCTTGCATGCTTTCCGTTGTTAGTAGCTATCTTGGCCAAGTAGATGCTAGCAACTCCAAGAGTTAGTATTTATGCTCGATAGTGGGTTCATGCCTCTGATAATCTGGGGAAGTGACAGAAATCTCTAAGGTACTAGATGTGCTATTGCTACTAGGGAGAAAACAATAATCCTTTGTTCATAGAACAATCGTATTGTTTATGTTACACGCAGTTTGTAAAGCAATAATCTGTTGCTTGCAACTTAATACTGGAGGGGGTTCGGATGATAACCTGAAGGTGGATTATTAGTCATAGATGCAGTTGGATGGCGGTCTATGTATAATGTTGTAATGCCTAATCAAGTCTCAAAGGAGTCAAGATGATTAGTATATGCATGTATTGCTTTCTCGATGTTTTTCAATTGCCCCGTTGTAATTTGTTCACCCAGCATGTTATCTATCTTAAGGAGAGCCACCTCTAGTGAACTATGGATCCCAACGAGCCACCTCTAGTGCTCATCATACCTTCCTCTTCGGGTTCCCAACGAGCTCTACATCAACACCGCACCAGCACTTTTCTGGCGCCGTACACTGAGCCATCACTGGTGGAGATGATGATGATGATCCCGATGATGTCCAGCTTGATGGTGGTGTTGATGGCGACAATCTCCCCTGTCCTGGAAGGAATTTCCCCAGCTGATTTCTGCCTACCAGAGAGCTCTTTCTCTCTCTATAGTTTTCCGCCCCGCAGAGGCAGCGGAATCTTTCTTTGGTCACTCCCCGAGGCTTAGGGTTTCGTGGGGATAATATACGCCAAAGGGGAGAGCTGGAGGTGGGCCAGGGTGGCCACACCACCTGGTGGCGCTGCGAGGGGTGGCCCGCGCCAGGGGTGGTGTGGGCCCCCTATGGCCCAACTCCACTCCCCCTTCTGGCATCCTTCGTCTTCTGGAAAAATAGAATTTTCCATGTATTTTCTGGAATTTTCTGATCTTCATGAATTTCGCCTCCAAACAGTGCCTTTTCCATCAGAATCCTGACTGCACGGTCCATCCTCCAAAAGTCATCAACCATGCAAAAACAGATGAAATAACATAAGTATCATCTCGTAATATGAAATATATCAATGAATAACAGTAAATTATGATATAGAATAGTGATGCAAAATGGACGTATCACACCGCCCTGTCAATTCAAATGCAACAAGAGCTTAGTCAAATCAACCATAGACCAAGTCAGAGTAGTGTGTGAATACCCCGATTTATTCCCAGATGAATAGCCCGGTATGCCCCCAGATGGGGATATCGAGTTTATCATTGAACTAGTTCCTGGAACTGGACCCATAGCTTACAGACCCTATAGTATGAACCCATCTAAATTAGTGGATCTCAATAAACAACTGGATGATATGATGGGAAAATGTTTGATGCAACCAAGTGCATCGCCATGGAGATCACTTGTTCTGTTTGTGGATAAGAAGGATGGTTCCAACCGTTTGTGTACGGATTATCGTAAGTTGAATGACGTCACCATCAAGAACAAGTACCCACTTCCAAAGATAGAAGATTTGTTTGATCAACTCACTAGTGCCGGAGTGTTCTCTAAGATTGATCTTAGAACTGGTTATCATCAATTGAAGATCCGTGCAACGGATATTCCAAAAACTGCCTTCACCATGGATTGTATGAATTCAATGTCATGTCTTTTGGATTAACCAATGCCCCCGCTTATTTCATGAACCTCATGAATAAGATTTTTATGAATTTTCTGGATAAGTTTGTCATTGTTTTTCGATGACATTCTGATCTACTCCAAATCAGAAGAATACCATGAATAGCACCTAAGAACCATCCTTGAAACCCTTAGGGTGCATCAGTTTTATGCCAAGTTTAGCAAATGTGAGTTTTGGTTAAAGGAGGTAGGATTCCTAGGCCATATCTTGTCGGCAGGAGGAGTTGCCATCGATCCCGCCAAGATTAAGGATGTTGAAGAATGGAAAGCCCCGACCACTCAAACAGAAGTCCGTGCATTTCTTAGATTAGCGAGATACTACCACAAGTTTGTTGAAGGATTTTCAAGCATCGCAAGGCCGATGACTCAGCTGTTGAAGAAAGACAAGAAGTTTGAATGGACGGACAAATGTGAAGCAAGTTTTTAGGGTCTTAAGAAGAGATTGATTCCAGCCCCAATCTTGATTATGCCCGATATCAAGAAGCCTTTTGATGTATATTGTGATGCATCCAAGATTGGTCTCAGATGTGTGTTGATGCAAGAAGGCAAAGTCTTATCATATATGTCCCAATAATTGAAGCAACATGAGCAGAACTACCCTACCCATGACTTAGAACTGGCAGCCGTAGTTTTAGCTTTGAAGACATGGCGTCATTACCTTCTGGGTAACCACTGTGAGATTTATTCAGATCACAAGAGTTTGAAGTACATTTTCACCCAGAAGGAGCTGAATATGAGGAAAAGGAGATGGATAGACTTAATCAAGGATTATGACCTAGACATTCACTATCACCCCGGAAAGGCCAATGTGGTAGCGGATGCTCTTAGTAGAGTGCCATGTAGATTAAACACCATGATTAAGGAAGCCCAGCCAAGTCTTCATGAGGAGATGGAGAATTTCAGAGTGGAGCTAGTTAGCAAAGGATTTCTAGCCAGTATTGAACTTCAACCCACTTTGATCAATCAGATAAAGGAATCCCAGAAGGGAAATGTCAGTATTGAGGGAATTAAGCGTCGTATCGGTACAGGGAAGGTACCTGGATTTAAGGAAGATGAAGAAGGAGTTATGTGGTACAAAGGACGTATCTGTGTGCCAACAGATTCAGAGTTGAAGCAAGTCATTATGCAAGAAGCCCATGATACCCTTTATTCTATTCACCCGGGAGGAACCAAGATGTATCAGGATTTGAAGGAGCAATTTTGGTGGCACAAAATGAAGAGAGAAGTAGGAAGCTATATAGACAAGTGTGACATCTATCAGAGAGTCAAAGCAGAACATCAGCGACCCACAGAACTGTTGCAACCATTATAGATTCTAGAATGGAAATGGGATTCTTTTGGAATGGATTTCATCACCGGTTTGCCTACATCTAGTAGGGGAAATGATTCTATTTGGGTCATAGTGGATAGACTGTCCAAAGTAGCTCATTTCGTACCCGTCAAGACCACTTACCAAAGTTCGAAATTAGCAGAGTTGTCTATTGCTAGAATAGTCGGTCTGCATGGAACCCCCAAGACCATTGTTTTAGATCGAGGAACCTAGTTTACCTCAAGGTTTTGGAAGAAAGTCCAAGAAGGATTGAGAACCAAACTGAATTTCAGCACAACTTATCACCCGCAAACCGACGGACAAATAGAAAGAGTAAACCAGATCTAAGAAGATATGCTGAGAGCTTGTGTGTTAGAATATGGATCTAAATGGGAAGATTGCCTACCTTTCGCAGAATTCTCATACAACAACAGTTATCAAGATAGTTTGTAAATGGCCCCATTTGAGTTTTTGTATGGAAGAAAGTGTCGTACACCCTTGAATTGGTCGCAAGTAGGAGAGAGTCAGATATTCGGACCAGACATCCTACGAGAAGCTGAAGAGAAGATTCACAAGATCCGTGAACACCTCAAGACCGCTCAATCCAAACAGAAGAGTTATGCTGACAAAAGACGTCAACACCTGACCATCAATATTAGATATTTTGTGTATCTCAAAGTATCACCCTTGAAAGGAATGCAGCATTTTCAACTGAAAGGGAAGCTTGCCCCAAGATATATTGGACCCTTCAAAATCTTAAATCATCGAGGAGAAGTATCCTATCAACTGGAACTGCCCGAGGAGATGTCGGCCGTGCATAATGTGTTCCATATCTCGTTACTTCGCAAATGCCTCGAAGTTCCGGAGAAGACCGAAGTTTTCAAGAACATCGATCACAGAGCCATAGATATCAACAAGGATTTAACCTATCGTGAAGTGCCCATCCGTATTTTGGAAGAAGCATTCAGAACCACTCGGACCAGGAGTATCAAGTTTCTCAAAATCCAGTGGAGTAACCATACCGAAGAAGAAGCTACTTGGGAGCGAGAAAATTATATTAGGATAGAGTTTCCCAATCTCTTTAGTTCCTAGTTTTTCCTGAATCTCAGGACGAGATTCTGTTTAAGGAGGGAAGGTTTATAACACCTCAAAAATATTAAACAAGATTATCAAGTTCTAATCATCCGAGTTTAGGGTTAACAAAAACTTTTATTATTAAACTCTATATGAATGCATGTGTGATTTTCATTAATGCATGAATACTTGAATTTGCCATGTTTGATTGCTACAAATGATAAGGATTAGTTTAAATATGATTACCACATCATTTAGATCTTTTCCAAGCAAAATCAAATAAAAAGAAAACCATTTGTGAAGCATATGATCATATGGTCACTTTGGCCAAAGTTAACCACTAGCCTACTTTGGGCATCTCTAGTAAAATATTTCCAACCGAAACAATTCTAATTCTTTTCACCCCTTGATAGAGCAAGTAAAAATGAACCCAAAAACTTTACAAACCTATAGAAACTATTTTCAAATTCATTTGAGAGGCAATTCAAAATTGAATCAAGTGTAGGTACATAGATCATCATTTTTAAAAAACCACTCAAACCTCCACCACTTGAAAATTCCTAGCAACCAGAGAGTACCAAGCATGTGACCAGCTCACCCACCAAAAATCATTGGGAAATTCAAAGGTTAAGTTCATGCGGCCATTTATTCGAACATTTAGCAGACAGAGTACAAATTCAACAAATATCTACTATTTTGAATCAATCTTGTGCTCATTCTTGTACTGCAATCAACCCAATAACTCACCCACGACCGTCCCCAGTACTTGGCCGTGCAATGGAGCAACACCACTCGCCCTAATGACCAGTGCCATGACCGTACCGAGCATGTCCATGCTGGTCGACCATGGACAAGACGCCACACGCCGTGCCACCCTCTCCCACGATGCCTAGCGAGTAGATGTGACCTCACCACCCCTCTCTGTCCGCCGCTTGACCAACGGCGAGAAGTGGAGAAGCTAGAACGGCCGCGCCCATTTATTTCTCTGCCATGCCGAGAGCACGACGGAGCGCCGAAGCCGCCTCGCGCAGCCACGCCGCGCCTCGCTCTCTCCGCGTGTACCGGCACCCGCCGCGTCACTAGCCACCTCCCAGACAAGATCATTCGCCGCCGCACGCCCGGTGACCACCGTACTCGATGATGAACACCTCCGTACCTGAGCAGAGCGCCGATGTCGCCCGACCGACTGAGACCGCCCCTTGTCGCGCCAGTACGCGCGTGACGATCGCCACAGTCCACCGCGTCGACCCATGCCATCCGCCATGCCTATCGCGACCTGTAGCAGCGTCGCTAATGAGCCCGACCATGCCGCCCTGCCTCCAACGCCGGTGTATAAATAGGAGCCACCCCAGACCGCAAACAGCACACCAGTTCACTCCTCTCTCTCAGACACACCCTAGACCCTTTCCCGGAGCAAGGCGAGCACCACCCCGTCGGAATTTGACCGGAGCAAGCCACTACAGTGAAGGAAGGGCGTCGTTGATTGAAGCCACCCCAGGAGCTGCCGCGACCACCAATCGATTCCGCTCCTGTAGTGTACCACTACATGTAGCTCAACACAATCAAAGTGAGGCACAATCACCCAGTTCCTATCGTCAATGAGTTATCTGTTAGCAATAATCATTGTGTTCATGTATACGGAGTAGTATCCGAGTAGGTTTTGTGTAGCCAATTAGGGTAGAAATTAGGAGTCCTAATTCTATTAGGCCAGCTACAACAAAACTACTATATATACATGTATAGTACCCTGTAATCGTTGTGCGATTGAGAAATAACCAAAGGAAAATGCATGATATGTGCCTGTGGCTAAACTCGTAAAGTGCTTTTGCGTACGTCTATGGACCAGCTGATTTGATTCGGTTGGCTAGCTGCTTGTACGTAGAAACTCTGCTGGAAATCGTACTTGTTGTGTGATCAATCAAGTAGGAACTGCAGTACGTGTGCATCCAGCTGGACAAAGTATCGATCTTGCTGGAGGCTAGTTTGTACGTGAGATCTACATCATCGATTTGGCTTTACACTGTGAGAAGGTCCCGACGGAAAGTACTCGACGGACTACGAGTTGTTGCAGCTTATTTCGTCCCAATGTCCCGACGAAAGTACTACCGGGTTGGGCCAACATTATCTATGATTTTGCTAGAGTTGTTGGTTCACGAAACTAGATCTATCATCTCGCTATCATCAGTTACGAGTTTCTAGAGCAGATGAGTACAACATGGTGTTTCGTACACACCAAGGGTTGTATGAGTTTTTGGTAATTTTATTCGGTCTTGCCAACACACTGCGACAATCCAGAATGTCATGAACATCATTTTCGAGTGTCTGCTTTGCAAAGGGGGACACTGGAACAACATGCGCGGAAGCTACAGGAGGTGGTCCAAATCCTTCATGCGCAGCAGCTCACACTGACGCCCTCCAAATGCCCCTCATACAATGTAATATCACGAGAATGAGTAAATGTATTTATCGATAACAAGATCGAACTAAGTATATGTAAATACCGAAGATCAGATCTTGAATAAACTAGGTATCATAGAGCAAAGGCAATGAGACTCGATGTTCAAGGTTCAACCAATCAAGTTATTCCATGGAATGCATGGGGCCATCATGTATTTCCAGATACCGTTGTTGATCATTGATCGGAGAGGTGTCTCGATCATGTCTATGTATTCCCGAGCCGTAGGGCGTCACACTTAAGGGTAGATGAAGCTTAGGGATTGATTTGAGACCATAGGAGAAAAGAGAGAGAACTCTGGAATAGTTCCGGAGTGATACCGGAATGCTTCCTGGGATATCCGATGATGATCGGAGGGGTCCAAAAGTTGTTTTCGAATGATAGGTATTAAATAATATATTATTTAAAATAGATTTATGGGGCAGCCCACGTAATTGGGCCTCGCCGGCGGAGGCCTAAGAGGGGGTCACGCCCTAGGGAAGGCCAAAGAGGGCCGTGATACGTTGCAAACGTATCTATAATTTTTGATATTTCATACTTGTTTTATATCTACTTTCTTATGTTTTGTCCACACTTTGGAGTATTTTTACACATTTTCTGGAACTAACCTATTAACAAGATGCTACAGTGTTATTTGCATGTTTTCTGCTGTTTTTCGTTTCAGAAAAGCTGGAAAACAAATATTCTCGAAATTGAACCGGACAAAAGCCAAAGTCAATATTTCACCGGAAGACTCACGGAGCCCAAAGTAGAGCCGGGGGAGGGCCAGGGGCTGGCCACACCATAGGGTGGCGCGGGTCCCCCTGGCCGCGCCACCAGGTGGTGTGGGCCCCTGGTCCACCCTCTGACATCGCCCTTTCGCCTATAAAAGCCTCTCAGGACGAAAACCCTAAGTACCAGATCAGATTTTCACGAAAAGTTCCGCAACGCTGCCGCCACCGAAGAGGAGATTCGGGGGACAGAAGTCTCTGTTCCGGCATCCTGCCGGGATGGGGTGGTGCCACCGGAGCCATCTCCATCGACTCCACCACCATCTCCATCGCCGTTGCTGACTCCCATGATGAGGAGGGAGTAGTTCTCTCTCGAGGCTAAGGATTTTACCGGTAGCTATGTGTTCATCTCTCTCTCTATGCGTGATCATATTGAGATTATGAGCTTTGTAATCTATAGATATATTCTGCTACTCAAGTGCTTTAATGAATCTCTGTTTATCCCCACGTGTGTGAAGTTGACAGTGTGCATACCGTGTGGCACTTTGGCTAAGGTTACATAAATATTTGTTATGAGTTATATTTGGAGTTAGATGTCTCTATGAAATTGTGGTGTCTGTTGGAACCATCTAGCACTCAAGGTGACAGTGTGGGGTTATCTAGATGCGGAAGGTGGACGTTGAGGAGTGTTGTTATAGCCCTACAATGGATTAGAGTGTCCAACCGGAGAGTAGTTCAGAGTAGTATCATAAAGAGAGGATATTTATATGAGAGTGTTCACTAGTGAAAGTATGATCCCTAGGCCTTGTTTCTAAGCATTAAAACACCGTTTGCAACTAGATCTGTTACATGTTTGCTTGCTTCTATCTTTTTTCCTTTAGTCTTTTCCTCCCGTCAAGCTCTTTTCTGGCACCGTTGTCTTATATCCATACCACTTGTATTTCACTATCTCTTCGCCGAACTAGTGCACCTATACACCTGACAAGTGTATTGGGTGTGTTGGGGACACAAGAGCCTTCTTTTATCTTGATTGCAGGGTTGCTTGAGAGGAATACCTTTGACCACTTCCTCCCTGAGTTCGATAAACCTTGGGTAATCTACTTAAGGGAAACTTGCTACTATTCTACAAACCTCTGCACTTGGAGGTCCAAGAACTGTCTATAAGAATAGAAGTGCATAGACATCAGGCCGCCGACCCTAATGGACCCTCCCACCATGTGGGGCCCATGTGGGGGGTTGGTTGCCGCCTACTCCCACCTCCTCCCACTTGATTAGTCCCACCTCGAGACTTTGAGGGAGGTAGTGCCTCCCTTCCACCTATATATAGAGGGGCAACACTCTCTCCAAATCCTTCCCATCAATTGGCTATTGCCTTTCTCTCTCTCTCCCTCTCCCTCGTGTGTGGTTTCCATTTTGGAACGAGCATACGGAGATAGGGGTTTCTCAACCATATGCACGCGGCCGTGCTGCTGGACTTGGTCCGGATCAATCTTCTTCCACTGCTTTGCTGGACCAGAGCCCGGAAGACGTCTCTATACTGTATGTGTGTAAGTCCATGATGCACTGTAACTTGTGGTGCTTTTGCTTGGAATTTGGACGTTTACACGACCATGAGGTCGGCTACGTCGTACAAGTACTAAGGGTAACTTGCGAGTAGCTTCGCGACCTTGAGGTTAGGCGAGTACAACTACGTCATCCACGTTTCCCGCCGTACGTTAACCGCTTTCGGCCTTCAAAGCTATGAACACTGAATCTCATCTCGTTACCTTAAATCTGCATAGATACATCTTGGCTAGGTGTGTTCACCGTAGAAAGAAAAAATTGTTTTCTGCCTCTAACCCCTTCAAAAACCTAGTCGGGCTCTTGCCCATCCACCACGGCAGCGAACCTCTAGGGCAAGCGCATCCTGTCCCAGTTCATACCCCAGGTGGATGGTGACACCGAACTCAAAACCGTTGACCTGGTTGATCGGCTCACTGCTAGATGACGGCGGGGGCGAAGGAGGAGGTGTTGGCGAGGCGTTCTGGCCTCACCCCCCCGCGCTTCCCTCTCCGACCCCGGCCCTCACGTCTAGGACCTAGTGGGCGTCCAAGCCTTCCCCCTCGCTCCTATGCCGCCGGCCATGCTAGCGTGGTGCTGCTGGTGGTGATGCCGAATGGAAGAAGGTCTCAAGTGTGGAAGAAAAATAGCCGCGTGCGCCCATCTTAAAAGGCCTAGCATTGGATGTCGGTGCGGAGCTCGATGCTTTGGCATTAATGTGGCCGCGTCAGGAGGCGTTGGGCGGCACGGCAAAAGGGCAGGCGTCAAGCGGCGCGGGCAGATGGCAGGCATCGAAGCGGCACAACCAGACTTGGAGCAGCCTTCCTCCCTTCATCAATAGCTAGATGGTCGTCAGGTCACTATCGTGCGGGCCAAGGGCCCGCGTGGGAGGAAAGTCGCTCTGCACGCTGTCCAGACCGACGCATCTAAGACCTAAATTTGATACAATGATGGTCACGCCGGACGTGTCGGCCAGCGTGCGCCGCACCACCGGAGAGCCTGCACACGGCACCAGCGTCTGGTCGAAACAGTTCGCGCGCGCGGAGCAGATGGGTCGACCCGTTCGCGTGCGCACGCCTGCTAGCTGCGCGAGAGTCTCAGCAGCAGCAGCTTGCCGGCCGTTCCGCTCGGCCAACACACCGCGCCCCACCACTGGCAGCAGCTCGCTGGCCGTCCCGCTCGGCCAACACACTGCGCCCCACCACTGGCTGATGCGTTGCTGCGAGCTAGGCTGGGAGGCGTGTGTCATGCGCTGCTACTGCTGCAAGGAAAATAAAATTTCCGACGTTTGTTGATGCAATTCTTGTTTGTAATCTGAACTTGGTATGACCATGTCACCATGCTCGTGTGTATTTGCATGCGAATTGACAGTAGGCTGCAGTTGCAGCTGGTAGTCAACATGTATGCGTGATGTTGGGATCCATCAAAACAGAGCCGTGAACTGGAGTTCCAGCTGACAACGTTAGCCAGTAGTTTTTTTTGTCAAGGGGTTTTTTGTGTGTATAATACAGCGCCGGAGACTGGTCACGGCAGTGCCATATCAGCAATTACGAGCAAATACAACCCTCTACGGTGAGTGACCTACACAAACACTAAGCCGTATTTAGATATGTAAGGTGCGTATTTGAAAGACGAGTCACCATATTGATTTTAGGGATCTAAGTTTAAGTACCATGGGTGACACTAGTAGAAAAAGAGTCTTTGGTCCAGCACCCAAATGCCATCGGTCCCGGTTTGGTTCCGCAATCGAAACCAATGCCAGGCATCGGTCCCAGTTCATCTCTAAGCAACGGTCCCGATTCGTGGCATGAACTGGGACCAATGCCCCCGCGACGCACACGTGGCGCTCTGCGAATGATTGGTCCCGGTTCATGCCACGAACCGGGACCAAAAAATCCTCCCTTGGCTATAAATAAGCCCAGCCCAACCACTTATTTTTTCTGAAATTTTGTGTAGGAGATGGATGCTAGGTTTTTTTTCTTCACACTGCACATAAGGTGTTTGACGAAATGTCCGAGCCACACTTACGTTCGCACAACACGGTATTCTCGGCCGAGGTTACCAACCTTATCTTCTTTATTTATAACTGATACAAAAATATTGCATGTGTCCATGTAGGGTGGTCATTTCACTATTCACGATGTTATTGTAATGGTTAATTATTATTACGCAGATCGATGCGCGGATGCGATGGATGTACGGCGACCGACACGATTCCGATTTTATTGCAGGCCTACATAAATTTATCGATGTGGCTAAGGCAATGAAAGTGGATAATTTTATGCCTTGTCCCTACGTCGACTGTCGGAACATGGTGGAGAACTCTGCCCCGAAAATCCTTCAAAGCCATCTGCTTTGGAAAGGTTTCATGCCCGGATATTATTGTTGGACGATGCACGAAGAAAGAGGGGTTAGGCTGGAAGAAAATGAAGAAGAGGAGGATAATAACAGCTATCCTATGTCCCTTGAAGAATACGGTGATACTGCAATGGAAGACAATGAAAAAGAGGGAGGCGGCAATGAAGAAGAACAATGGGCATCGGATGAGCCTGCTGATGGTCTTGGTCGGGTCATTTCTAATGCAAAGAAACAATGCGATACAGAAAAGGGTGAAGCTTAAGTTGGAGGCCATGCAAAAGGATCACAAAAGTTGTTGTACCAAAATTGCGAAGATGGCAGCACAAAGCTCGGTACCACACTTGAACTGCTGAAATGGAAGACAGAGGCTGGTTTATCTGACAAGGGATTTGAGAAGTTACTGAAAATAATGAAGCCGAAGCTTCCAAAGGATAACGAGCTGCCCGAGACAACGTACGAAGCAAAGAAGATTATCTGCCCTCTAGGCTTAGATGTGAAGAAGATACATGCATGCATTAATGACTGTATCATGTACCGCGGTGAGAAGTACGAGAATATGGATAAATACCCGGTATGCACTACATGTCGGTACAAGATCATACAAGATGACCCTGATGATGTTGAGGGCGATGACGAGCCCCCCAGGAAGAGGGTTCCTGCTAAGGTTATGTGGTATGCTCCTATAATACCAGGGTTGAAACGTCTGTTCAGAAACAAAGATAATGTTAGGTTGTTGCGATGGCACAAAGAAGAGCGTAAGAAAGACGGGAAACTGAGACACCCTGCCAATGGGTCACAGTGGAGAAACATCGAGAGAAAGTACTCGAACTTTGGAGGTGACGCGTGAAACTTATGGTTTGGTCTAAGTATAGACGGCATGAATCCTTTTGGGGAGCAGAGCTGCAAGTCACGACCAAGGACTCTATGTATCTACAACCTTCCTCCTTGGTTGTGCATGAAGCGGAAGTTCATTATGATGCCAGTGCTCATCCAAGGACCGAAGCAACCCGGCAACGACATTGATGTGTACCTAAGGCCATTAGTCGATGAACTTTTGCAGTTGTGGGCAGAACCAGGTGTAAAGGTGTGGGATGAGCACAAACAGGAGCCAGTTGACCTACGAGCGTTGTTGTTCATAACCATCAATGATTGGCCTACCCTTAATAACATTTCAGGACAGTCAAATAGGGATACAATGCATGCATGCACTGTTTAGATAAGACTAAAGGTACATATTTGGATAAATGTAAGAAGGTTGTGTACCTAGGGTGTCGTAAATTTCTTCCGACCAATCATCAAGTAAGAAAGAAAGGCAAGCATTTCAACGGTGAGGCAGATTATCGGAAGAAGCCTAAGCTCCCTAAAGGTGCTGATGTATTTGGTATGGTGAAGGACCTAGAAGTAATCTTTGGAAAGGGTCCTGGCGGTCAATCTGTTCCGAAAGACCCCATTATCGGACACACGGCCATGTGGAAGAAGAAATCTATATTTTGGGAGCTTGAGTATTGGAAAGACCTAGAGGTCCGTTCTTCAAACGACGTGATGCACGTGATGAAGAATCTTTGCGTGAACCTGCTAGGCTTCATGAGCGTGTATGGAAAGACAAAAGATACACCAGAAGCACGGGAGGACCAGCAACATATCAAAGACCCATACAACAATCATACTGATAAAGGCCGTCAATACTTAAGCAGCTACGCTCTTACCAAAGCAGAGAAGGAAATCTTTTTTGAATACCTAAGCAGTATCAAGGTCCCGGTTGGCTTCTCGTCAAATATAAAGGGAATAATAAATATGGCAGAGAAAAAATTCCAGAACCTGAAGTCTCATGATTGCCACGTGATTATGACGTAGTTGCTTCTGGTTGCATTGAGGGGGCTTCTACCAGAAAATGTTCGAGTACCCATTATGAAGCTATGTGCATTCCACAATGCAATATCTCAGAAGGTAATAAATCGAGATAGTCTGGAAAGGCTACAGAAGGATGTGGTCCAATGTCTTGTCAGTTTTGAGTTAGGGTTCCCCTCGTCCTTCTTCAATATTATGACGCATCTCTTAGTTCACCTAGTCGAAGAGATTTCCATTCTCGGTCCTGTATTTCTGCATGATATGTTCCCCTTCGAGAGGTTCATGAGAGTCTTAAAGAAATATGTTCGTAACCGTGCTAGGCCAGAAGGAAGCATCTCCAAGGGCTATGGAATAGAGGAGGTCATTGGGTTCTGTGTAGACTTTCTTCCTGACCTTAAGCCGATTGGTATTCCTGAATCGCGGTATGAGGGGAGACTGAGTGGAAAAGGCCCACTAGGAAAGAAAGCAATGATATTTAGGGATGGGCATTCTTTGAATGAAGCACACTACACGGTTCTACAAAGTTCTACCTTCGTGGCTCTGTATATCGAGGAACACATGAATGTTGTACGCTCCAAGTTCCCGGGGAAGGATGACTACTAGATTAAAGAAAATCACATGAAGACTTTCGGCACTTGGTTGCAATTACATCTCATGAATGCCACCACTATTGGAGATCAGATCTACTTGTTGGCCGCGACACCATCTACGACTGTATTGACTTTCCAAGGGTACGAGATAAATGGGAATACATTTTACACGATTTCCCAAGATAAAAAAAAGCACCAACCAAAACAGTGGTGTCCGCTTTGATGAACCATGCGAGAATGGGAAAAAGGACACATACTATGGTTACATAGAGGAGATATGGGAACTTAACTATGGACCTACTTTTAAGGTCTCTTTGTTTCGGTGCAGTTGGGTCAACATGAATGCAGACGGGGTAAAGGTAGACCAGCTGTACGGAATGACAATGGTGGATCTCAAGCATCTTGGTTACAAGGACGAACCATTCGTCCTAGCCAATGATGTGGCTCAGGTTTTCTATGTGAAGTACATGTCCTCTAGACCGAAAAAAGAAAAAATAAGGAAACGAATACATCAGACGATGAGCCCAGGGATGACATAGTTCTTTCAGGGAAAAGAAACATCACGGGAGTCGAGGACAAGACAGACATGTCAGCAGATTATGATAAGTTTGATGAAATTCCGCCCTCCACCGTGAAAACTGACCCAAGCATCCCGTTAAGCAAAGAAGATGCTCCATGGTTACGGCCTAAGAAGTGATCATAGGCAAGGGATCGACATACGTGACGAAGGATTCCTACCCTAAACCCTATGTAAATCTATGTAATATATGAAAACTTTATGTGATGTATGAAAACTTTATATGAGACCACGTGAAGGTTTCACATTATTTGGATCATTAAACTTGAAGTGGATCTCTGATGAAATAGAATGTTGTGAAGCTATAAATGATTTTTTTTTAAAATTCACAAGCATTATATCATGTACTTGTAGTTCAAATCTGGGCAACCTCCTACCAATTCGGCAGGAATTTGTCTTTTTCATGAGGGATGGATGGAAAGGTTCCAGATACACCGGTTGGGAAATTGTCCATTTAAGGTTACTAGTATTTTTGAAAAATGGGTTGGTACCAATGTCAAACTTTAATTTCGTGGTTGCTTCACAGAACACCCCGATTTCGGCACCTCAAAAATGGAAATTGGCTATTTCGTGCGTCGAAAAGGAAAACTTCCTCCTGCAACATCGTAAGCCATCCCAAGATGCACATGTGTGCACAATATGGGCACATTATCACAAACTATGCCCTGATTCTAGCCATAACATTGGTGGTTTGACCTAAATGCCATGAAACCTCGAACATGATAGGTCATTTTGTGAAGGATTTTTTATGATGTTTGCAATTTTTCAAGTTCAATATTTTTCCTTGCAACTATGACACATAATATGACACCACGTGAAGGTTTCACATTGTTTGGATCATTTTTGAATTTCTTATGCCCGTTTTAAACTATATTCAAAACGGTGGGCATGAAGCTTCTTAGCCCGGGGCCGAGCCTCGCTCAACTTGAAGTGGATCTCTGATGAAATAGCATGTTGTGAACCTATAAATGATTTTTAAAAAAATTCACAAGCATTATATCATGTACTTGTAGTTCAAATCTGGGCAACCTCCTACGGATTCGGGAGGAATTTGTCTTTTTCATGAGGGATGGACGGAAAGGTTCCAGATACACCGGTTAGGAAATTGTCCATCAAGGATGGTCTAGTATTTTTTTAAAATGGGTTGGTACCAATGCCAAACTTTAATTTGGTGGTTGCTTCACAGAACACCCCGATTTCGGCACCTCAAAAATGGAAATTTGCTATTTCATGCGTTGAAAAGGAAAACTTTCTCCTGGAACATCGTAAACCATCCGAAGATGCACATGTGTTCACAATATGGGCACATTATCACAAACTATTCCCTGATTCAAGCCATAACATTGGTGGTTTGACCTAAATGCCATGAAACCTCGAACATGATAGGTCATTTTGTGAAGGATTTTTTATAATGTTTGCAATTTTTCAAGTTCAATATTTTTCCATGCAACTATGACACATAATATGACACCACGCGAAGGTTTCACATTGTTTGGATCATTTTTGAATTTCTTATACCCATTTCAAACTATATTCAAAATGGCGGGCATGAAGCTTCTTAGCCCGGGGCTGAGCCTCACTAAACTTGAAGTGGATCTCTGATGAAATATCATGTTGTGAACCTATAACTGATTTTTAGAAAAATTCACAAGTATTATATCATGTACTTGTAGTTCAAATCTGGGCAACCTCCTACCGATTCGGCAGGAATTTGTCTTTTTCATGAGGGGTGGATTGGAAAGGTTTCAGATACACCGGTTGGGAAATTGTCTATCTAAGGTGGTCTAGTATTTTTTTTAAATGGGTTGGTACCAATGCCAAATTTTAATTTAGTGGTTGCTTCACATAACACCCCGATTTCGGCACCTCAAAAATGGAAATTGGATTTTTCGTGCAATAGAAAGAGAAACTTCCTCCTGCAACATCGTAAGCTATTCCGAGATGCACATGTGTGCACAATATGGGCACATTATCACAAACTATGCCCTGATTCTAGACATAACATTGGTGGTTTAACCTAAATGTCATGAAACCTCCAACATGATTGATCATTTTGTGAAGGTTTTTTTGTGATGTTTGCAATTTTCCAAGTTTGGTATTTTTACTTGCAACTATATCATATGATATGACACCTCGTGAAGGTTTCACGTTGTTTGGATCGTTTTTGAATTTGTTATGCCCGATTGAAACCATATTCAAAACGGCGGGCATGAAGATTCCTAGCCCGGCTTCTTAGTTAATGAAATATGCAAAAAAATAGTTAATGGATTTTTAATTGAAAATAGCATAAACGTTAATAATTTGAATAGTTAGAATAATTCTTTTATAAATCAGAAAAAGGTTTTGAACACCCTGTTTTCCCGCCGTTTGTTTCTTAGTTAATTGCAAATGGTAAATTGTTAATAGTTTGTATAGTTAGAATAATTATTTTTGAAAACAGAAAATGGTTTTGGATTATTTATTTAAATTGAAGCACTTTTCCTATTGAAAGTTTTTCCAAATTTACAATAAATAATCATTTCAAGTTGAAAGAATTAATTAAATAAGAAAACAATTTTGAAAATGGCGGAAAGACCAAAAGTTTGGTCAAAATCTGAAAAACGGGTCAAAGATCCCGGTTCGTCCCACGAACCGGGACCGATGACCCTAGGTGCGCAGATGTATCAAAGAATTTCCCTCATTTTTTGGCATTAAAATACCAATAGATGCGCAAACCCACTTATCAGATAGAGATTAGCAACTCCCCATTCTGTGAAAGCATGCTGGAAGGAAGAACACCCTTAACAAGATAGCGTCGGATAACAAAGAGTCAGACAGCGCTGCACGTGGCAGCCTAGCAACGCTCCCCGCCCAGACCTTTGGTCCCGGTTCGTCCCACCAACCTGGACCAAAGGCTCAACTGTCCCGGTTGGTGCGATGAACCGGGACCAAAGGCCTTTACCTGGGTGCGCGCGCTGCACGTGGCGGCCCAGCAACACTTCCTGCCCAGACCATTGGTCCCGGTTCGTCCCACCAACCGGGACCAAAGGCTCAACGGTCCCGGTTAGTGCGATCAACCGGGACCAAAGGCTTGTACTAGATAATGGTTGCCCCTCCTTCTTCTTCCCCATCCACTTCACTCGCTGTTGGGGATATACTTTCCGGGTATCCTCACAGTTCCTCAGTGACCAGGGTGGCCCACTTCGGGGTTAGAGCATTGCTTCACGGCCCAACAGAAGAAAGACGAGTCCAATCCGCTACGGAAGGCCAAGACTTACCACTTAGCCCATAATGTTACTTGTAGTTCAAGATGTACTCAGAATCGACTCTTAGTCGTAGCGGATAGATCTCTCAGAAACCCTAGGCCGGATATCTATATAAGCCGCCCTAGGGAGAGCCTTTAGGCGTACCAATACTTTAGACCTCAACTCGACAAAGTAAAACCCTTGTAACCCATATCCGCTCGTCAGACATCGGATTGCTAGCAGGAGTAGGATCCGTCCAAAGCCGGCGGATTCGAACCTGGGTAAACTTGTGCGCTCACCATCCTGGAACACCGTACGTCCCACACCCCTCTCTTCCGCATGCCTCGAGGACCCCCTCATGGCGTACTTGTCATCAATCGGACGACGCTTACGCCCACCGTAAGCAAGTGAGCTTCGGATCTGCGTTCCGAGCGGAATCTGCAAGAATCGGAATCGGCAAGACTATCGCCGTCGGTCGCATCCTCTACGCCCGCGACGTCCCTCTCATTGTTCTCCACGAGAGTTGGATTCCGGCTAGGGAGGCTCTGACTGCCTACACAATTATGTCTTTTGGCGATATCGATGTTTACATTGGTTTCGCTGAACCTGCCCCACCCACCCCAATGGTGATGATAGAGGCAGAAGAATCTTCTGGGTCCCCTTTGTCTGGGGAGGCGGCAGAGTTCCGGATCTTAGAAAACCCTAATCCCACCCAGCCCGCACCAGCTGCGGAGATAGTGGAGAAATCCGAGCCTAAGGAAGACCTAGCGGCTAAAGCCGAATCTGGAGTGGATCTCCTTGGAGAGACCGTATCCCATATCGACCCACCCGCGGAAGTCGAAATCCAGGAGGAGCATATCAATGACACTGATTCCGGCTCTGATGAAGCCGGGACAGACAAACCTTTCCTAAGGTACACACTACGACGTATGATAATGCAAGATGCAAGCACAGATGCAATTCTCGAGACCATCAAAAGTTTTGACATGGCTGATTGCGAAAGTCGCAGGTACCTCAGGAAGCACGCGTCGCACTTTGTCGGGTACGTGGGATCCGGATCCGGCTCTACCGATGCTGGAGAAAACACCGACTCGGTGCTGGAGGCAATTGGAACAAACGCCGACGTACCCGCATCCTCGGATGAATCGATGACGTCAGCAGATTTCTGAAAGTTCTCTGCGGAATATGAAGAGGAGTACAACTCCAAGGCTGCAGAAGAAGGAGAAGCCATGGATGAAGGATCCAGGGAACACTCTCCCAAATCGCAGGATGACATGGATGTCGGAGATAATCCCGAGGTCTAGATGTCCGAAAGTACCGATCATAGCTTGACCCCGGGAAACGGACCCAAAGCCGTCTTTGCTACCAGCGCTGCCAAGAAGGCAAAGAAGAAGAACAAGAAAAACAAGACCCCGATAAAAGACCCTATGGCATAGGAGGTGATTGCCGAGGAATACGAGGAAGACTCGGATGGAGCACTTATCCCAGAAGAGCCGAAAAAAGAAGAATCGATGGATGGACACATGATCACCGAAGGTGCGCGTAAACTCATCGATGCTGCATTAACCACACCTATCCCTACAGCTGCAGAACTTACTGCTGAAGAGCTGGACGAAAGGGCTCAAGCCCTAGAAGCGCGTCGTCAACAACTCCTAGATGAAGCCAAAAACATCGAGGAGGAGAAGAAACGCATGGCAACTAAGGACGACATGTCTCAGTTGCATTAGAAGACACGGAAGCGTCACACCAATGATGACCAATTCCCACATATCCATGCCGTCCTTTTCGGAGATGAGATGGGGAAGCCACGGAAATATAGCAAAGGAGATTGGGTATATCCAACCCCAGTACAGAATACCGTGGCGGCCCGAGAAATTCTATCGGCTAAACCAGGACCAGAGGAGATCCATTTAGGTATCAAGCTACTCAACAAGGGACTGGAGCAGCAAAAGGTCGCCCTGTCCTGAAGTCAAAAACTGGTCCCGGATTCCGACCAATGTCGAACAGATTCGGCATGGGCTAACATGAGACTCCACCACGTTCCGGAGCAGCATTATCGCCCCGAACAATGGGAGGACAATTATTCGAGAACTGGATCGTCAGGACAGCACCGCAGGACTACACGCGACTAGAGCAACGTCGCACCAGCGGCCGAGAAAGAGGCTATCGCTGCTCTGAATCCGAGGAATCCTCCCCGACGAGAGACTAACAATCGAAGGGGAGAACATAAAGAGAAACGTCGGGAAGAGGATCGTCAAAAAATTCCACCTCCTAGACATGCAAGCCGTCCGGCTGAGCCCCACCATGGTGGGAACGACAGATGAAGAAACGACGGAAACCATGCTGGGACAAGCAGGCAGGGGGCTCGTCATAGTCAAGACCCTCCCCGGAATCGGAATAATGACGTTTCGAATGGAGGCCGGCGATCAGCCGGAAACTATCCAGCTGCCCCACCCTCTCCACCACACAGTCATCACAATGGCTCCCAAGGAGGGCAAGGAGGACGACATGGCGGAGGAAGTGGTGGCAGAAGCCGAAGTCTGGCTCCAAGGAACCGCAACCACAACTGACATTCGGGACGATCTCTATCCCTAAACGACACAAGGCACAGGATCAACTCCAACATTGAGGCTCGGCGCTACGAAAATGATGATATCTACGTGGGCCCAAAGTGCTTCGGACCACGCATCAGAGCTACAAAATTCCCGGAAAGATTTGCTATCTCAAGACATATCCAAGCCTACGATGGCATTGCTCGGCCAGATACCTGGCTACAGGATTTTTTCCAAGCTTGTTGCATCGCCAAAGGCGGAAACAGCCTGGTCGCAACCCGATATCTCCCACTTATGTTGCGGAAGACGGCACGATCATGGATCAATGAACTTCCGAAGAACACCATCCATAACTGGTATGACATGCAAAGTGCGTTCTTTCGGAATTTCGAAGGAACATATCGGAGGACCTATACGGTTGGAGACCTACAGCATTGCACCCAGAAAGCCGGAGAAACTTGCCGGGATTACCTCGGATGATAGATTGACACCAAGAACTCCTGTGAAGGAGTAAATGATCAAACTGCGATTGAAGCTTCCATTGCAGGTCCCCCAATTGGTCTACTGCGCCATCGCTTGAAGTGTGACAAGGTCACTGATTTGGGAGAGATGATAGAAACAACGAGCAAGTATGCAGATGCTGATGACGATGCAGAGGGATTGCTCAATGCCCTAGCTGTGCCTCAGTTGGCAAAACAACCAAAGCAACAAGCTTAGAAGCGCAAAAATACCTCGGAGGAAAAACCCAACGCGGAAACGGCAGTGGTCACTGCTACTTTCGGGTCTATAGGACGAGGAGGACGCGGTGGAGGCCACGGGCGTGGGCGTGGAACTTCAAGAGTCCAGGGTAGAGGAGACCAGCAACCAGGGAAAACCTACTCTTAGGCCGACATTGCCAATAACCCATGTGTGCATCACCTAGACGCCAACGGGGGCTCGTCCCACACCAACGCCGAATGTCGTTTCAATGACGACATCAAAAGAGATGACACCGCGGGCTACAAAGCTAAGCGGAAGAAGGGAAAGAAGAATCCCGAAAAAGAAAAAGAGACCAAGGAAGATTCCGACATGGAGGAAGCTGATACTTCAAATCCCAAGTCAGAAGGGAAGAAAACGTTTCCCACCAAGAAGGACACTTATGTCACTTTCCTTGGATCTCAACCAGCAAAGGTCAAGCAAGCAGTTCTACACGAGCTCAATGCAACAGTTCCGGCCGTCCCCCAGTATCTGGACTAGTCGGAAGTGGCAATCACATTTGACCGCGATGATCATCCACCTAAGTTACACAGGCAAGGAAAATACGCTTTAATCGTCAATCCACTGATTGACGGTTATGGTTTCTCCAAGACCCTCATGGACGGTGGTAGCAGTATCAATACTCTATGTCGAACGCCATACCGATGAAGATCTCGGAAACATAGTTGAACCATAGCTCCGTGATCTTTCACGGAGTTGTCCCAGGAAGACAAGCTAATTCCCTGGGAGAGATCACTTTGGATGTTACCTTTGGAACTCCAAAGAACTATCAAACGGAGGCACTTTCCTTCGAAGTGGTCCCGTTCAAGAGCGCGTACCACGCTATATTCGGACGTCCGGCTTACTGGGCTTTTATGGCTCGTCCGTGTTACATTTACAATATGATGAAAATTCCAGGTCCCATTGGCATGATCACCATCAGGGGAGACCCGAAGAAAGCGCGAGAGTGCGAGGATGGAATGTCATTTTGTCAAGCCGTGCTACACGCCTAGGAGTACCAGGAGATCAAGAAGAGCATAGATCCGTTCGAGATGCTCGCAATGAAGAAGGAGGTGACAAAGCCAAATCTGGAGTTCAAGGCATCAGAAGAGACGAAGAAGGCGCCGCTGAAGGATGATGACCCGTCCAAGGTGACCCAGATAGGCGCAGGCCTAAGTAGCGCATAGGAAAGCGCGCTCGTCAAGTTCCTCCAAGCAAATCAAGACATCTTCGCATGGCAGCCATCTGACATGACTAGAGTACCTAGGGAACCAAAACTCTAAATGTAAACCCAAACGCTAAACCCGTCAAACAGTCCCTACGACGATTTGGAAATCAAAAGCATAAGGTAATAGCTAAGGAACTAGCACGACTCGAGTTAGCCGGATTCATAGAAGAGGTCATCCACACTGAGTGGTCGGCCAATCCTGTAATGGTCCCTAAAAAGGACACCACTGATTCAAGGATGTGTGTTGATTATACTGCCTTGAACAAGGCTTGTCCAAAAGATCCGTTCGCTCTGCCTAGAATTGATCAAGTTATCGATTCTACGGCAGGCTCGGAACTCCTCTATTTTCTCAACACATATTCCGGTTATCACCAAATCCGGATGAAGGAATCTGACAAAGTCAAAACTTCATTCATAACCCCCTTCGGAACCTTCTGTTTTGTTACGATGCCCTTTAGGCTACAAAACGCAGGAGCTACGTATCAGCGCACGATGCAGCGTTGCCTCCATGACCAACTCGGACGCAATGTACATGCATATGTGGATGATATTACAGTAATGTCAAAAAAGAAGGAAACGTTAATTTCCGACTTGGAGGAAACATTTGCCAACCTACAAAAATACAACATCATGCTTAACCCAAAGAAGTGCTTCTTTGGAATACCAGCCGGAAAATTGTTAGGTTTCATCGTGTCTGAGAGAGGCATAGAGGTGAACCAGGACAAAATCAAGGCTATACTCAATATTTCTAGGCCAACTTGCCTGAAGGACGTACAAAGACTAATCGTTGTATTGTTGCATAGTACCGGTTTGTAAGCCGCTTGGTGAAAGAGCCGCACAATTATACAAACTCAAAAAAGACCAAAGATTTTGTTTGGACCGATGAAGTCAAGCGCACTACAAGACCTGAAGAAAGTACTCTCATCTGCTCCTATCCTTGCAGCGCCGGAACCTCAAGAACCGATGTTGCTTTATCTTGCTGCGACAAATAAGGTCGTTAGTATCGTCATGGTAGTGGAGAGACCGGAGGAAAATCAGGAGCACCTGGTGTAGCGTCCGACTTACTTTGTCAGTGAAGTCCTAACAGAGTCAAAACAGCTGTATCCGCATTATCAAAAGTTGGCTTACGGTGTTTTTTTCTCGCATCTCGTAAGTTGCGACACTACTTTCAACAGCATCCAATTACCATGGTGAGCACATCTCCCATGAGAGATATAATCAACAACAGTGATGCCACAGGACGCGTCGCCAAATGGGGCATAGAGCTTTCAGCTTTTGACATTGAGTATAAACCTCGGATAGCAATCAAATCCTAGATCCTTACTGACTTTGTCGCTGATTGGACAGAGACGAAGGAGAACATGATCCTCCCTGAGTCGGAATATTGGACCCTCTTCTTCGATGGGTCTAAGGCTCATGGGGCTCAATGACGTGGTGCTCAAGTCACCCCAAGGAGATAAAATTTTATACGTGTTGCAGATCCACTTCACAGCGACAAACAATATTGCCGAGTATGAAGCACTACTGCATGGAATCCGGATTGCTAAGGATATTGGCATCCGACGTTTAATGTGTTACAGAGATTCGGATCTTGTTGCTCAACAAGTGTCGGATATTTGTAATGCAAATAAGCACATGACAACATATAAAGCTATTGTGGATGATCTATCTAAATCGTTCGAAGGATTTTGTCAACACCCGGATTTTTAATCCCAGATGCCCGTTATGCCATACCTCGCAATCCCAGGATTACCATTTTTGCGAGACATAACAGATTTGATATCACAGTACATCATCCATTACAAACCATACATAAGGTTTTACACAAATAAGGATCTGATGATCCAGTCTTTAATAGAACAAGCTGCGGAAAAATAAAAGATAACGTAGAGGTGGGGTCCATCCTCAGGGGCACAGGCAATGCTGACGAAGGCAAATAGTCCTAGTTATCATAGCCGTCCTGCTGACCATCCTCTCGATAATCTCCTTCATAGTCTGGCCATGATAATAGCCAGGGACAAAAGCCATGAGTACTCTTTAAGTACTCGCAAACTACCACTAGCAAGTAGTATAAATCTAAGTTAAAGTGCTAGAGCTAAGTTTAACTATCAAGTTAATGTGCTAGAGCTAAGTTTAACTAGCAAGTAGTATAAACCTAAGCTGAGTTCAGAAGCAAAGAAAGATAAAGTAAAGTTCTAGAATCCCTTAAGTTGGGAAGCTATTATTATAAACACAACCCTGTTGTGTTCAAGTCAAAGTTCATCATTCATTTCAAGTTATTTAGAAAACATCTGACAACGAAACAGTATGGCCATTCCAATCGGCCATAATCATGACGCGGCTATTCGAATAGTTTGACACTCTGCAGAGGTGGTACACTTTCACCATAAGATTCGATACATCTGTTAGGGATAACCCTGAATCATCATACTTAGTATGCAGATAATCAAACATAACCTTCCCTTTACACACCCTAGTATAAGCACCTCTCCTATGAGCATGGCCTCCCAACCATGACCATCCGTCATCTTGGGCATTGCATAGGTGGACATCATTGAGAGGTAGCCTTAGCTCAAACCTCTCCCGTGAGGGAACTAATACTAATGCATATAAATTTCCAGCTAAGCCTTACCCAATTCAGGTAATGTGGTTGTACGGTAAATTTGGAATGGTATCGCATCCGAATCCAACCATCAGTTTTATAAAAGGGTTAAGGCTCATGCCTCATCATTTTCATCATCATAAACCAGTTGTGTTTCTCAACACATGTCAAAACATCTCAATAGAATGACTCATCATTCCAAGGTTTTCATAATTCATTTTCACCAAGTGTTTCCATCTAAAGTGACTCAAGTTTTTGATCTACTCTATAATACTAAGATAAGAGTGTTCACTAAGGTGGAAGGATGGGATCAATCTCATGCCATAGAATGACATCCAAAGGTTTCTAAGTAGGTCAAGTTTTATACTTTTTATGCTACCTTCAAAACAAGTAAAGAACTTTGTGTACTAAGGGGAGTAAAACTTGTCAATAAGACTTGAGGTACTAATAGTTAAAGGGGGGTGTGATCAAAGCATGCTTATGGCATCTTTGCTAAACCATCTAGTTTGATTCTAGTTTGCTAAAGGTAGCTTCTACTGTTAATGGTGGCTTGCTAAAGTGTGTTTTGCAAGGGTTAGCTTGTACTGTTAATGGTGGCTTGCTAAAGTGTGCTTTGCAAGGGTTAGCTTGCCAATAATAGCTTGCCTTGGTTGGTGCAGTGGTTGAAGTTTTCTTCGTCTTCGTCTTGATAGCACTCCTCCGCCTCGTAAGCTTGGTCGGTACTATCTTCTATAACAATACATACGGAGTAGACAATCACCAAACAATACTTAACTAGGCTAGATAGCATTCTAAGACACACAATTGATGATCTATTATCATCACAAGCATCACAAGTTTAATTTCAATAGTTTCATCCTTTTTATTTTAGAAAAGTAATTTCTACTCATTGAAATATTAACTAACATTTAATATTCACCTCTTAAAACATGGGATCATGTTGACACATGTCATCACCACATATTCTAACATGTGGGAATGAGATTTAAGGGTTGGATCAATATTACTTTGGTTTAAGTTCATTATTTAATGATTTAAAGTGACTAGAAATGCCTATATAGCATTATTTTGGTACTAGTCCAAAGTCACTGCATGTAAACCTTAATATTATTACATATTTAGATAGATATGATGAAATGTAATTTTTGAGAGTTGGAATCAACTCAAAAGCTAACTTGGTTGATTTTATAAAAATGTTGCAAGTTGCAAAAGCTTTTGTCTTCTTATTTTTATTAGGAGATATCTATAACTCTAATTGAATTAAATACAACGGGCTTGGATAGATCATTTTAATACCTTTCAGACAAAATTAGTTACATGCAATTTGGATTTCTAAAACTCTCTGAATTGATTTTCAAATTAGGGGACAGAAACTAGATTTAACTAAAAAGAAAATCCAGATTTGAATAGGTGGGCTAGCGCGGGAAAAGAAATGGGTCGGCCCAGTGGCGCTCTGCAGCGCGTGGCTCAGCTGACAGGGGGGTCCCGCGTGTCAGTGGCACTTAAAACGCGAAACGATATGCACTCAGGTGGTAAGCGATTAGAATAGGAATTCACGGTCGAGGGTCGTCCGCCGACGCACCTAACATGTCGCTGAGCTCGAACCCTAGTGGCTCGATGGGGGTCTAGTAGGGGCGTACCAGGGCTCCAGCAGGGTCGATGAGGCGGGCAAAGGACATGGAAGACGAGGGCGAGGCGAGGCGCGGTTGCGGCGGAGCTTGGGGTGGTCGCAATCAACGGCGCCTTTTCTCCTCCGCAAGCTGCCACCCGGGCGAGGGTAGCTCGCCTTGTTCCGGCTAGAGGTGGGTGAGGTTTAAAGAGGTGAGGAGAGTGGAATGGTGTGGAGAGAAGAGGCTGGGGAGGGCTCCTTTTATAGGCCCGACGGTGAGACCGAGCGGGATGGGCAGTCGACGGTGGCGACATGGCTACGGCAGGGTAGAGGCATGGCTAGGGGTGCCGATCGATGGGCGGTTCCCTGGCGGTGCTCTAGAACTTGAATGCGGTCGTAGGGGCGGTGGCCTGCGGTCTGGGCGAGGTGCCGCTCTAAGAGGCAGAGGCGGCGGTGTCCACGGCGAGCGGTGGCTGTGAGGCATTGGGCGGCCAGCGGGGGTGTCTGGGGTGTTCTCCAGGTCAAGGCGGAGCGGCGGGCGCGGGCTGCTGCCAAGGGGTGGTCTGTGCGAGCAGGGACAGAGCGTGCTCTGGGGCGGCGTCGGCATGCTTGACAAGCTCCGGGCGCGGTGGTTCCTGGCCGCTCTGCCCTCTGTCTCTGGCCTGGGGCTGGTTGGGCGGTGAGGTGGACCACTGGCAGTGTACTAGACATGGAGAGAGGGGTTGGAGAGGGCTGCTGCGAGTGCACGGTTGGCCGGCGAGAGAGGGCTCGGCATGGCAGTGCAGTGCGGCTAGGGGGTAGGGAAGAGACTGGGGTTGGTCTGGTCAGGCTTGAGGGGGACAAGATGATCAAAGCACATTGCAATGGCTAGACAAAAATCAACCCAAAACAGTATTAGTTAGGCCAATATTATCTTGTCATTAAGGTGTTTGATGAAATGGCCGAAAGAGAACAAGTTTTGAATTTTGGTTTCAAAATTTTTGAGTGATCTCCACTAGTGCTAGGTAGTCTCTGGTTGCAAGGGTTTTGAAAGTGGAGCTTAAATAGATGGTTTTTGAAATAGGGGCGATCTATGCATATGCATTAGATTCAGTTTTAAACTGTCATTTAAAATAGTTAACAACATGTTTTTAGCAGATTAAAAGGTGGTCCTTGGTACCTCATTATGTGTACTAGCAAGGGGTGCAAAGATCAAGAATTGTTTCTGTTAAGTTTTGAGTACTAGGAATATCCAAAGTAGGCATGGGAGTTAAATTTGCCAAAATGACCATTCCTCCTTTTTAATTCTTTTTGATTTGATTTTCTTTAGGAAAAGTTTGGGAATGATGTAGATGATGTTTAAATCACCTAAGAAACATTTTACAAGCATTGGATCAATCAATCATGGCAATTCAAACAACTCCTATTATAAATGCACACATATATGAATGCTTTCATTTTAAATTTGGAAAAGTTTTTGTTAACCCCATTTTTGGATGATTTGATCATGATAACCTGGGATTGAAGTTTTGGGATGTTACAGATTTGAAGTTCAACATATTCCTCGAGCAGAAAATGATGAAGCAGATGCACTATCTCTGATAGGTTCTGCGCGGAAAGAGGTCCCGGATGGCGCTTTTTTAGAGCACCTCAAAGTTCCCTCAATAAAGGGAGTAGATGAGGAATATCCGGCCAAATCTGACTCACCTTTGATAGCAGTTCTGGCTGTGATTCCCAGCTAGAGTCAACCCTACCTCGATTATTTGGTAGATGGCAAATTACCCGAAGACGAGGTGCTGAGCCGGCAGATTATCCGACGAGCAAAAGCCTATACTATTGTTAAAGGTGAGCTCTATAAGGTAGTGTTTCGGGTTTTCATACTGTATCTCCGGAACAAGGAGTGGAAATCTTAAGGGAAATCCACGAAGGCGAGTGTGGTCACCACGCTGCAGCCAAATCTTTAGTGGCAAAAGCTTTCAGACATGGATTTTTCTGGCTTACAGCTCGGGAAGATGCCGAACGATTAGTCAAGACGTGCAAAGGCTGCCAAAAGTACGCCAAACAAGCTCATGTTCCGGCTGATCAGTTGCGAACAATACCTATAACATGGCCCTTTGCGGTCTGGGGGCTTGAGATGGTAGGACCTTTTATACGAGCTCCAAGTGGATTTACTCATCTTAGTGATGGTGGATAAATTCACCAAATGGATTGAGGCTAAACCTGTCACTAGTTGTGATGGAGCAACAGCCAAAAGATTTGTCGAGGATGTTATAATTCGGTATGGTTATCCACATAGCATTATCACGGACAACGGGAGTAACTTCTCTATGGGAGAATTATTGGCTGAATTCTGCAGCGAGCAAAATGTCCGGCTTGACATTGCGTCAGTTGCATATCCACAAGCTAATGAACAAGTCGAAAGAGCAAATGGTTTAATCCTACAAGGCCTGAAACCGAGACTCGAAGCACCACTACGACGTTCTGCGGGGGCTTGGGCAGAGGAATAACCCTCTGTAATATGGAGTTTACGAACGACTCCAAATAGGTCAACCGGATACACACCTTTCTTCTTGGTCTATGGTGCAGAAGCAGTTCTTCCTAGTGATTTGATTCACACATCTCCTAGAGTGGTCAGCAGATATTGAAGAAGATGCCAAATTTCTCGACAAAATGATCTCGACTTAGTCGAAGAAGTTTAGGCTGTTGTTGAAATGAGATCTACAGCCTATCGCCAGGTTACGCAAGTACCACAGCCGAGAGTCCAAATAGATCTTTCAATAAAGGTGATTTGGTTCTCCGCTTGTGCAACAAAGAAAGCACAACCTTTCCCCAAAGATGGGAATGGCCCTTTTAGTTAGCTCGGGTATTGCACAATGGATCGTATTACTTAATCGACATGAGGCCACCAAAGAAAGACCTGCTACTAAGAAGAGAAAGAGAGCCGGAGGCAAGACAACCGGATGAGTTAGACAGACCGTGGAATATTGCTCAGCTACGTCCCTTTTATTCTTAGTTTATCCTTCTTTGTAAACATATATATGTACATGTTCTGTGAGAAATAAAAAATTTGGTTGCCTCAAATTTTTCTGAGAAGTTTTTACCATCTTATTTCCGAATGATCATATTATAGTCGAAAATCCCAGAATGCTTGAAAATACTTTATGCTCATGCTCGTTCTGGTTTAGATTTCCAATTCTAAAACTGCTACCCTCGAGTATAACTCTAAAAGTTTCTAGTCTTTACTTTGGTTATTTGTCTGATTGCTGGATGCGGGCATTTTCCGAGTAGTGAATTGTTGGTACTGGAATCCGGCTTTGTTTCTGAGTTTAAACTGGTTTAGCAATTGAGCTCCGTTGCTCGGCAAAGTTTCTGGCAGAAGGTTTGGCCGGCTCACGAAAGGGACGAGGCGGAAAGCCAAATAAACGATAAGTATAGACGAAAAATATAAGTGCTTATGTAAACATTTCAGGCACACAAAAAAATAAAGCCAAAAGTGCTGAATAGATCAAAATCTTAGCACTAGCAAAATCATAGTACTTTATATTTACAAACGCATCATGTTTTTTCAGGATAATACAAATATTTTTGACAATTTATGATGTAGGAGGAGATGAAGGAGCTGCCGGCTCGCTGGAAATTCCGCCTTGATATCGTTCCGAGATGTCCGCATCCGAGGTGGTGCGTTCATCGCCGTAAACTTCGCCGATTCTTCCGGAGGAGGAGGCGGAGTATCTACGTGGTGAAGAAGGGGATCTTGTAGCTGGTCGTCAGCCACGGACACCCATATCCCGCAGGGAGTGCATGATGGCTTGAAGGTCCCGCTCTGGCCGTTTCATCTACTTTGCAGTACCCTATGGTCACTTGCCATATTTCCATGTTTCCATGGTTGCTCATGACCATGGGTGAGAGCGTTCTACGCAGTAGTCCGTGCGTAGGACATGTTCCAATCTTGAACAAGTTGCAGCATCTCCTTTGCCTTGTCCCGCACCTGAAAATCTGACATGCTAGGCATGTCCGGAATCTTGAGAGCTTCACGATGTCCTCAAGGGATTAGCGGAAGTCATGAAGGTGTCACCGACTTTGGGTAAGCCGGTGTAAGTGGACTTGGTGGAGGAAGAGTCCGCCAAATTCAGAGGACCTATACACAAAACAAGTTAAGAAACAACCGACATTGATAGAAGTCAAGAAAATAAAAGTCAGACAGATGGAACGTATCAAAATGACGCTGCAATTTTGGTCTTCTCCTCCTGGAGACTCTGGAGTTCAGCCCGGAGCACGTCGGAAAGATCCTTCTCTCTGCTAAGCTCATTTTTGAGGTCCGAGATTGTTTTATCTTGAGCAGCGATCTTGCGATCACGCCTATCAAGAGCTAGGAGGAGGACTCAAGGATTTGAGCAATGCTCTTTCATGATCCGCCTTGAGCTTATCCAGCTCTTGATGAAGCTCCTTGTTCTCCACCACCAAGGTCTTGAGGTTCTCGGCCTCTTCAATCATGGCGCAAGATTGTTTCACCAGCGCTGTAAGTCAAAAAGAACAACAATTCAAGAAAAATTTGACATTGAAAATACAAAGACAAGGTTTGAGTCTCGGAATGTTTACCTTCGGCCTCATCCTTGGCAACTTTAAGTTCAGCATTTTTAAGTCGGAGAGCCTTGATCTCTCTCCGCTTATCACAGACATTCTTCAATAAATCCTGATTATAGGAACATACTTTCTGTAAGTCAGAATACCCAAAGTCAGAAAGCTACTTAAGACTCGGGCTAATATTTTTGCTAAATATCAGCACAAGCCTTGGGGGCTACACTAATTCATTCTTTGGCATCCTAATGAAGCATAAACCCAGATTGTTTATCCTACTTCATGCTTGGGGGCTAGAGGATATGATATAAAATACAATAAAGGAAAAACAGGAGATGGAATTGCAACTTACATATTGTTTGTGAGTGAGTTTATCCAAACTCGCGTTCACATCAACGGCGACCTTCTCGGAGAGAGTCAGAGGAATCACTGGGGCTGTTGGAAGCTCACCAGTCCTAATCCTCTCGTCGCGAAGGCGCACCTGGGCGAGAAGGTCGGAGAACTTGACGTCCTCTGCTTCTTGTGCTTCTTCTTCGGTAGATAAGGTTCTTTTCTCCAGGCATTCCCTGGCGAGCCGCTGGATCTCTTCAGCAGATTTTTGAGACAAGCCAAACTTGGCAAGTCCCCGATTGCTGATAAGGTTTTCGGCGAAGGTTTCTGCCGAGGGATCATTACCCAAAGAGGGTTCACCCTTATCTAACTCTGACTCACCCGTGGTGACGCCAGTTTGTGACTCAAGGTTCGCAGGCTCCATTGAAGGAGCCGGATCTTCTGCGGCATCTGGAGAGATCACCGGTGTTGCAGAAGGTTGAGGGGCAGGAGTCGGAGGAGCCACGACAGGAGAAGCTATCGTAAGCTTCGTCTGCCGCAGCGGCTTTGAAGGAATCCCTTTCCCTTTGCCCTTGAGGAGTGGTTTTGCTCTGAGAATGTAGTAAAGTCGGAAACATTACATCTCGGAAAGAAATTCGAGTAAAATACAAAGGTGGAAAATTGTGATTGAAAGTTACCTCTTCACAACAGGCACCTCCTTTGTGCCAACAGCCACTGTCGGAGCTTTGCGCTTCTTGAGCGCAAGATCCGGCAATGGGACCACTTCTACCTCCTGAGAGAACTCCGGAGGATATCCTTCGAGCAGAGCAAGTTCTAACTCGGGGAGGTCAGCAAGCTGAAAATAAGAAAACATATCAGCATTGCAGTATAACTCAAAGATTGAAACACATAAAAAGGTATACTGATAGAAGCTTACTGGCACTACGGGGTTATCCGCCGTGTGCATGTCCATAGAAACCTCCGGGATTCTCCTCTCGATCTGCTCCCTAATCAACCACTTGACCTGGCTTATCTAGCTCTATGTGGTGTAAGCTTTGGGGCTGATGCGGAGGGAGTCTTTCTAGGACGACGTGATGGAATGCATCAATCGGGTTTCGTGGTACTGAAGGGGCTGGATCCGACGTGAGACCTAGCACTGGACCAAGTCGGATCCTTCTGCACTTTGTATTTGATCAAGTATTCGATCCGCCTTTAGCGAGGATCGATCGTGAGAGCCGGAGCAGCCTTCGCCCCTGGATGGTTGGGCCTGTTGATGAAAGCCGCAAAGCAAAGCGGCTTTGCCGAGCGTGAATATCCCTATGATAGAAAAACGTGGCTGGCCATGGTTCGACCGAGTCACTAGCTAAAATTTTGAATACGCAGCCGCCTAAGCGTAAGCTAATAGTACCGGTGATGTAATGAACACCGGTGGTAATGGAGTTTCTCCGGACATGAAAATAGTACCGGAATAGAGTCAAACTCGGCCTAATGCCGAGAAAGCCCTCACACAACGAAGCATACACGCTCATCTCTAAGAGAGAGTTGGGAGGAAGATGATGGAGTTGAACTCAGAATGATCAATCACCTCGAGAAGAACTCGAGGGAGGAAATGACAAACCTCATCGAGGTGGGTGCCGAAATGGACCCGCCGTCAGAGCGGGTTGGGGATGGTTTCAAGCCGCTTCCGCTACCGTCTCGCTGAGGAGCCCTTCTTTCTCCACGCTCTTGAGGCCCTCGCCGTTGAGCGAGGGGATCCAGAGCCCACGGAAGCTCTCTTTCTCCGCCACTGTTACACGCCACATCGCCGCTTAAGCCGTAAGAGGAAGATGAAGCCATTTCTCCGGTGAGCGGTTGACCTAAAAGGGGTGGCGCTAGGAGTTTTTGGGGGAGGAACGGGGGAGCTCTGTGCGCGCAGGGAGATTGGAAGGAGAGGAGAAGGCAAAGGACTGGTGAAAGGAGAAGGAGAAAATCCTAACCCCTTATATTCACCTAACTGCGCTAAGATTCGTGCAAATGCTACAAGATAATCGCCACGCCGTGGAAAGAACTGGGAAGGTCCCACGCGATGATTACGTCGCCTCGATCTCCATGCACGCAATGAAACGGCGCCTCGGTTCCGCAAACCGCGGACCCACCAATAGTCGTGCTGATGGAATGCCTGTTAGATGACGTGACTTGACCATGACTTGTGTCAGGTGGCGTTTGAGATCAAGTTCCGGCTTAGTTTGAAATCAAGCTGGTAAATCCGAGTAACCTGTTGATAGGTCCAACTTATTTTTTAAGACCCGGATCGTATTTGGTTATGAAGTTTCAGAACCTTCAAGATTCGTAAGTCAAGATTGCTAGACGACGATAAATCCGACTTTGGATCTTGGAGGCCTCCGGAGCTGCTGTTGGGATATACTTTTCGGTATCTCACAGCTCATCGACTGTGGTGGCCCACTGGTTAGAGCATTGCTTCATGGGAGGCCCACTCAGAGAAAGACGGAGTCCAATCCGCCACGGAAGGCCTGTAAGACTTACCAATTAGGCCCATAATGTTACTTGTAGTTCAAGATGTACTCAGAATCGACTCTTAGTCGAGCGGATAGATCTCTCTGTAAACCCTAGGTCGGATATCTATATAAGCCGCCCTAGGGAAAGCCTTTAGGGCACCAATACTTTAGACCCTCAACTCGCAAAGTAAACCCTTGTAACCCATATCCGCTCGCCAGACATCGATTGTTAGGAGTAGGATCCGCCCAAAGCTGGATTCAACTTAGGTAAACTTAAGCGCCACCGTCTCTAACACCGTGACGCCTCACACCCCTCTCTTCTGCACGCCTCGAGGACCCCCTCATGGCATACTTGTCATCAATCCGACGACACTCGCAAAACACCTAAGGAAAATCACGCGCGGAGCAGAACGACGCCATTAGGCTGCCGGATTTTTGAGCCGCCGTCGACCACGTCACCGTCGCCCTCTTTGCCATCGACCGCGCCGCCTAAGCCCACGATGTTCGTGATCCGATGTCATTACCTCCTGCTCGCCTGGCCGCCTGGCCGCCACCCGCCAAGGTTCAAGGAGGAGGAGGCCTGCCCGCGAGCCTGCGCTGTCCAAGCCCGCCTCGATCAAGGCCAGCCTGCCGCCCGACCGCCGCCCGAGCCCGCCTCCTCCGACTGCCACCTCGAGCCCGCCGCCTTCAACTGGTCATAAAGGTTTTTCCTTTTAAAATGTTTTCCGTAATTGTTTTATTAACTGAAAATGCCGACAGGTGGGTCTAGCATGTTAGGTTTTTATTCTTTTTGGAAATGTTTTCTGAAATTAATAAAATTCTGACATTTGGGCAGATGTAAAATAATTTTAATAATTCGAAAAATGTTTATTTATTTAAAAATGATTTAAAAATGGATTAAAATTGGGAAAAATCATAATTAATTCATTTTAAATCAGAAAAACGTGTATAATATATCAAATGCTCAAGAATGAGCTCTACCATTTAAAAATGTAAGCATTCATATTCATACAACTTTGAACCTTACTTTACATAGAGGAACACCGACACCCCCTAAGTACCATGGGTTCGATGGTTTGTCCACCTAGGGCATTCCAAACCCATTTAAATCGATGTGGCACCTAGGGCTATTCTAATACATGAAATCCATCATATTATCCATATTGTATGAGCATTGCACATGCCATGTGTTGATTGTTGCTTCTTCTTTCCGGTGTTGGTTCTTCGCGAATAGGAACCGAGACCGAACCTGAAGTCAACGCCACCGAAGAGCAGTACCGTTTCAATGACGGACAAGGCAAGCGTAGCCCCATCATTCTAAACCTATGTTTACAAAGTATTTCATTCCCGCTTATATGCATCGATTCCAATGTGGTCTTTTGTTTAAGATAGAGTATCCTATCTGTGATGTTTTACTTTGTATACCGCTTCCACCGCTCCTAGCATAACTAGGGTTGATCTTATGAGCGTTGCTAGTGCCATATTTTAGTCAATCTTAGCCAACAAAAGGTGGTTTCTACGTTGATGTCGACGAGTAGTTGGGGTTCCCAGGCAGCAGCCTAGGATTTATGGAAGGGTCGTTTTGCTTATCTTTATGGCCTCTTAGGCCCTTTACTAAGTTTGTTGTTTAGAACAACGTATTTTCTTCCGTTGCTTGCTGTTTGATGTGTTTTTGACCCCTAGTTTGGAATACTTGTATACAACTCTGTTTGTGTTGGAGGTCTCGAAATTTTAGGTTTTGACATATCGACAATATCGCGGCCCATGTTGTGAACCCCTCCCGACGCCGTGCCGCCTCTCAAAAAGAAGGAAAATATTGCATTTTATTCTTCTATAGAACTATTACATTTTAGAAAATAAGTGCATAGTGTTTTGTATTATTTGCATTATAGTAACTTGCAAATATTAATTTGCGGATACTATGGATCCAACACACCAAGATACTATGAATCTAGAACATTAGGAAAACATCCTCCACGGAATTATCTGTGAAAATTAATTTATCGATGTCGATGTCACCAAGAAGTTTCTGAATGAATCCGGTGAGGGAGATGAATCTCTCAACCGAGAAGACCGATCCGGTGAGGTAGAAGGCGTAAGCTCGATGGGGAGAAGCCGACGAGATGAAGGCGATGGTTCGTGAACCTTAAATCTCGCAAACTCCAAGGTGTATATATGTATTTTTGTAATTAAAATCCTACTGTCTATATATATACATGCATATATTAACACTCTTTCTTCTTTTAGCCCACCGGATCGGGAACTTCTTCCGTAAGAACGAAACGAGGCCCAACAAAAAAGTCTGATGACACTGTGAGGTATAGGATTGAAGTGGTCGGTGTAGACGGCGAACTGCAAGCTCCCGACGATGTCGCAAAAAAATTTGTTAAGCAATGCGGAGTTCTTGTGAGGGACTACATCCCGATCATCGTTCAAGAATGGAATCGGCCAAGCAGTGGAGTCCCATATGTTGGCGACATCGCCAAAGATAAGCTTTTGCCAAGATCATGATTAATTTCTCTTGCCGAGGCCGATGTGAATCCAGATGAGGAGGAGAGCAAAAAGGAGCTTGTGCAAAGAGTCAAAGTTTGCTCTCATCAAGATGGCCGATGCATTCAAGAACTGGAAGAAGAAACTGTACAATAACTTTGTCAAGGTAGAGAAGACTCCGGATTTCAATCAAAGCAGCTATGCTAAGTTAAGACACTAGTGGGCTGATTTTGTGAAGTACAAGACATCGGAGAAAGCTTTGGAAAGGTCTAGAATAAATACGGAGAACGCTGCTAACAAAGTGTACCATCATAATATGGGGCTGCTGGTTCGCCGTTGCATGCCTAAGTCGGATGCACTTGAGGTTAATTATATTGTTGTCGGATCGTATTTAGGCCCACAACATGGACACCACAAAGTAGAAACTGGTTTACGGCCATGGGGCAATGCGTTGACAAGAAGAGAGGGCAATATATAATCAGAAACACAAATATCATCCCCTACTGCCCATCGACGATATTAGAAATGCAGTAGATGATGTTGTAGCGGGACGGTTCATTCCCGATAGAGAGAACGATGAGCTCACACGCGCCCTTAAAGATCCTAAACACAAAGGGCAAGCACGAGGCACACCAGGCTCCAAGTCGTGGAATGTTGCCTTCCCCGCGGAAATGAAGAGATATCCCGATAAAATCCATCGAGAGAAAGGAAAGGGGGAAGCTGAGAAAGCGCTGCGCAGATCGTGCATAATGTAGAAGAAGCATTAAAGCAACACCAGGATCAACTCGACAGACTTAGCCAGCAAGGTATTAGCGGCAAATCTCAACGGCACATGGTAGAAGCTGCATTCGATGGTACCGGCGCCCTATCCAATAAGAAAAGTAGCGTCGCTTCCACGCAGCTCTAGGATGTTGATGATGATGCACTGACGACGGCTCCTCCTAAACGCTACCCAGTGGATGATATCATGGAGAGCATAGCTTGTGAGCTAAAGGTGTAAGTTATGAACTTAAGGATGATGGCGGCGGTCGGCATGGCCGTACCAATTGCGCCTAACCTAACTTGGCATTGTAGACCGGTTCCAAAAGGGTACGCTATCATCACGGTGGATGATGTGAAGCAAGATTTTGAGGAGCTAAAGCTGGAACACCCTGCAGGGGAAGATATAGAGTCGACCGAACTAGGGAGAAGCCAAAGGGGGGCTGTATGGCCAAAGGAGCACATCGTGCTTCCAAATTATGTGCCAAGGCCACCCACTGCCGTGAGCAGCAATCCACCTTTTGCCACCTTACCATTCTCCGGAATGGCAATTGCCGCTGTTTCACCGCCTCACCGCCTCGGCCATCATGCACCTCAGCCTTTCGTCCCCTGAGCCTCAGAGACAAAAGTGGAAGTATACTAAGAGGGGTAGCACCAGCAACATCAGCAGCAAGAGCACGTTCCGATCACCGAAATGTAAGCTATCGCCCCTCCCAAGAGTACCTCATAAGAATATGAAGAAGCTACTTTGCGAGAAGACAGATGAGGAAATTGTTGCGCTGCAAATGCCCATTATGAAAAGTGGAAGATCGATATGGCTAACAAGAAAAGGCCGAGAGCCATTCTTCCCGTCACCGCAGAAGATAAAGCCAAAGCAGCCGCCATTTAAGATTCAGCTTCACCAACCCGTGAGCGCTCACATCGACTATAATCGCTCTATTACCAAGTCGGCTGAGGCAAAAGAGCGGAGAGTCGGAAAAGAAGTTGCCCAGCTCGGATAACAGAAAAATCAATCGATCGAGCCGAAGTGTACGATACCAATGAGTGGAGATCCCAGGAGCGGCATGATCCGAACATTGATCTGGAGTTTATTCAACTGTATGGAGAAGGCCAAATTATATGGACTGTCTATTACTGAGTACATGAGCCGTATGGATGAGTTCGAGGGGTACCAACAAATAGCATACGATATCGCAGACGGGCTTCTCTCGACAAACCCGAGTTAGTCAAAGATCTACCAACAAAAATGCGAAGATTGCATAACTGGTACATACAAGCCTCTGCTGAATTCAAAAATTGGATCTATGCTGGATATAAACACCACCATTACGGTTATGGAGATGGCTTCCTACTGATTGAATTTTCAGAATTATTTCAGTTTTACCAACAAGACACCCTCGAAAAAACTATTGTTAGTGCCTATTGTTTGTAAGTATTATTAATTTCTGAAATTAAGTCTTTCTAGCTCAGCTTATTTGTTGCTTGTATAATCTTACTCATCACTATACTAATTATATATGCGTAATGAAGATTCTCAATGCAACAAAGGACAAATCTATGACCTTGGGTTTGTTGACTGCAATTTCGTTCATGAAGTTACTCTAAAAACAAAACTCAAAGAGATAAAGGATAACTTGGTACAAGCATTGACGTATTTCGGTAACAGAAGGGAAATACTATTTCCTTACAATGCTAGGTGAGTGTTCTTGCTGTACATTCTATTTTCTCTTACTCGATGTTAAGCGTATAATTGACTTTGTTATATTCTCATAGTGCGTCCAGCCCACTATATTCTGTTAATCATTGTTGTTGACCAAGGAGTAGTAAAAGTCATGACTCAAACGCACACCTTTAGAAAAGTGGGGCGAACATGCATGAATGTCTCCAGAAGGCTTGGAAATGGTTCACCGCCAACACTAGGGATGTTTGGAAGAGAATATCATTTTGCGGCCCGAAAGTTGAGGTGGCCAGGCAACGCGGTACCCGAGTTCCCTGATATCATCCGCGATGACTATAGTTGGCGTGCCAAATACTTAGAGGGTCCTTTTCAGCACGAATTCAACTTTACGTTTCAATACAAAAAATTAGGCTAATGGCCGTCAAGTTGGGTCCCCCCTGTCAGCTTTCGCCGTTATGTCGCTGCCATGTAGGCTTGCAGCGTTGGCACATGCATCCTTTACGCTGCGTCGCTTCTTCCTCCGGCGGCAATCTGTAGTGTGGCCATGGCGCGGAGCTAGGACTTGGACAAACCTGCTCGGCCCGTTCTCCTCCCCATCCCGAATCGGAGCTCGCCCTCACCATGACCGCACCATTGGCATAGCGCGGGGACGGGAATTCATTCCCGGGAATCCATGCCGACCATGCTCGGTCCTGTTGGTCTCCTCCAGAATCCGAGCTCACCGTCACCATGGTCGCACACGCACCAGCCACCTTCCTCTCCGAACCCCAAAGCCACATCCACCTGGTTAAGCAATGCCAACAAGGTGAAAATGCATCAAGTTTTCTTCTTGTGATTGTAGAAAAACATGTATGTACCGTGGCCATAGTATACTCTAACAATGTACACATATATTGTTTACTAGATTTTCATTTGAAATTAGTAGTCTCCATGATGGCGAAACATAGAGAACCTAAATAGAATGACGATGATGGCGACCATGTTCGTACTTTGCATTGCATCAACAAGTGCTCATTGTGAAGCAAGTTACCAAGAGTGGAGTTCATCAGCCATTGCCAAAAATATGTGAACAAATCAATGAGTGATTCAATGCAAATAAGCCTTGAAAGCTAGATCCATGTCATCAATCATCAATAGGTGGCACATTCTAGTGATGCGTTCAACTCCGTACATGATGTATCATTTGCTCGAAGTGGTGGTTATCCTGAGCAAAAATGCGTGGTATGCACATTACAATTGTATGTTCTATGGTGCAATTCTATTGTTATGGGCGTGGAAAGAAAAGCTGGGCTTCACTGAATATTACGCAATTAGGCTAACAGTCTTACACAAATAAGCACAGCTTAGTCTTTACACACATAAGCGTAACAATGATAAAGATAAAGACAAATGGTTCATCGGATCTGCGATATGAGCACTAGGTCCTGGAGCTGGTGGTATCGTCGAACGAACCGAGAATGCTGCGTTTGGCCGTCTTTCATTCTCCTTCAAATAGTAATGCCCTTGATGAGCCAATTGTAGGCCCCTCCCCGACGTGGATTCGGCTCTAGGTCGGATCTGGAGTGTCAACATGATAGCGCGTGAGTGTGCAGCAAATACATAGTCTGCTATCAACACTGAAGTCTGCACCTCAGCAATAACACCAGCATGTTCTTCTGGACTCGGCAGCCCCTCGGCGTATTTCGTCTTCACCAGCGGCTGACATTAGCAAGTATTTCACGGCTTCACCAAGGCAGCATCACCAAGTATTTCGTCAGCTTCACCAGGAGCAGCAGCAGCTAGTTCTTCGTCAGCTCCACCACCACCAACACCACCACCACCAGTAGCAGCAGCAGCAGGGGCCAGGGCTACCTGAGCAATTACAGGTTCAACAGCTCTAGGGGCTCTGACAAAGAAAGGGTAGTTGATCCCAAGAAACACAGATTGTCCCTTCAGATTGTTGACTTTGCTCCGGACTTGCTCTATTGGGTCTTCGGATGGGCATGTGGACCTCGAGAAAGCGTGACACATGCGATGGGTATGAAGAAAGTTGTGTCCCATATGTTCTATTGTATCACTAATGCTGTTTAGTGCTCCTGATATGAATCACAAGAGTTCATCATGTTGTTCGTGTTGTCTCGAGAGGTGCGAGGAACCAGCATCGTATCCCAAGTTTAGCATCTGCTCTGCATCTTGATGACGAGCTGGAATTATGTGACTACGTGGGTACCTGCGTGTTACTAACAGTCGATGGCAGAATTTTGAATGGGATTTTACATGCTATATGACACCATGACTCACCCCAAATGGACGGCTCCCAAACACGCACGTCGCCGCTAGGTTCAGTGACCGCATAAATGCGTTGCGGTCTGTATGAAGAGTAGCCGTAGGTGAAGACAGCGTCAACATACTTCTCCGGCCGCAGGAAGTCGTCGCGCAAGACTGTCCATTCATTGTCTTCTGGGCATCTAATGAATGTGATTGCCTTGTCGAACACCGCTAAGAGGTCGACTCCAGTTCTTCCGCCCCTCCAGCGATCTATGTGGGAGTTGTACCTTCACGAGCTCAAGTTACGCCATGTTGAACCTATAAGCGAATTCGAAATGGGTGGCGGCCACCCTATGTTGAATGCAATAATGCTGAGCACCCTTCAAAGATGGCACCGCAAGTCTCTTGATCTGTAGCAATTTTTAGAGTCCAAGTACTCCATCACAGGATAAAAGGACCAGCCACTTTCATTGTTGCCACCCACCCGGTTCTGAGTCATCTCTCATTTCGTCTCTTCTTCTTCCTTGATATTCACCACTCGATTCCGACCACTTATCCAGCAGCATCAGTTTTGCATGAATATTCTGCAGAGTTTGTTGTCAGTTGGTACAATCACCTAGCATGGATTCCATTGCAGATACAATTTGACAACTGGACCTTTATATTAAAGTACACAAAATATCGCCTAAATACGAGTGTCTCCTCAGATATCGCCTAAATTGTGCCTGTGTCACTACGAAGATACTCAATATATGAGTAGGCGAGCCCCAGAACAAACTCTGGCGATGATCATAATTAAATACGAGGCATAACAGCCTTAAATCGTCTAATATGTTTGTTTTTATTTTAGGAAACAGAATATCACCTAGCAGGCATTCCATTGCAAAATCGAAATTGACAACTCGTCTATCACCTAAAGTAAGACCGTGTCACTATGAAAATACCAGAATATCAGGTACGAGCAGAGCTTTCGCTGTACAAAATAGTCTTAAATGGTTCGATTTGTTCAAACCGCGTACAACACGTTCGATGAAAGGAACATATGATTCGATGAGAGTTCAGCACATATGAATCAACGATATGACTGAGCGAATAAGCTGAATCTTAGAACTTACGTGGCCATCGGTCGTCGGCCATTTTTGTTATCGGGTAAAGAAGGCTGGCGTGCCGAGCAGTTGTTGTCCATGTTCGCATCATCACCGCGGTAGCCAGGGATGCAGCGGCGGCGGCGGCTGAGATGATGTCCAACTCGGCGATCCTGTGCGTTCAGCGGCGAGGTTCCATCCCCAATCCTCGTGGTAGCGTCGCCCTGACCATCCGCGTGATCGCATGCCTTTCGCTTCCACTTGCTACCCAAGCTCTACCCATAGCGGCAAATGGAGTGCGGAATCCGGTGGATTAATGGGCGTTGTGATGAGGGCGGATGGATTCGAGGGTGGAATCGAGGATGGGGCAGTTGTTGGTGGGGCGAATCTGCAGGAACCGCCGCCGGTTCTCGTCACGTGGAAGAAAAGAAAGGCGTAATTATTGAGGCGGGCACCCGGAACCGTCTAAGGAAGTGAAAAATAAATCGTAAAGGAAATGTGCGGCCGCTGTCGGTGGTGAAGGTCGACGCAGCGTGCGTGCCTACGTTTGAATTGATTCCACCGCATGCAAGTGGCGCAGAACAAATTTTAGGAAGTGCTAAGCGTCGGCGTGTAAAACCGCCGTTTTTAGCCACCTTCACCCTACGAGCGGTGTGCACCATTCGAGATATTGGTAAGGCGGTTCCAATCTTTCACTTCTCCGTCTCATTTCCTCCTCCACGGCCTCATCGTCTTTCTCCTCCACGGCCTCATCCATTTCCTCCACCGCATCACCCTCTTCCTCCGTATCCTTTCCCTCTTGCGTAGTCATGGGCGCTCGGACGTCAAAGCAGCGGCAAAGCTAGACGCCGCCGACATCGAAGTACATGGCGGGAAGAAGATCGATGTCGTCTACACCGACCCTCGGACGGTGAGAACACTCTGAATAATTTCACGAGTTGGCTGCGGTTCAAGAAAACAGGTTCGTAGGTCTCGACCTCGATACGGCCCGATTGTCGTAGGATCGCCATGGTGCAACTCTCCATGAAGGAGCACGTCCTCGTATACCAGCCTTTTTGCGAGAAGGGGCGGCGGGATCTGGTAGACTTTGCTGTCTTTTGTTCTGAACCGTCTGTTTGCAAAGTTATTGCTATATTATTTGTGCGAATTCATTTTCATGCGGTGGGGCGAAAGCATTAGGGATCTGTTTCATGACTTTCGTGAACCAGCACATAACATTTACCGGTGTTGACATCACGAATGACGATAAACTGCTTGAAAGCTTGTCAACATTAGAATCCCAAAGGAGTGCAGTGGACATCCGGAAATTTACTGGATCCGAGGGAACGAAGGCGGCAAGACGGGATGGCAGCTCTTGCCTCCGAACTCATAGACCCATGCAGCGACATGAAGGACAGATTGCGAGATGTTCGTGGAGGCGTTTAGGGGCACGATTCGGGAGGATAAGCCACTTTCTGAACCTAATCCGAAAGTATGCTGCAATTGGCAGGTATGTTAGCCACGGCTGTACTGCTTGATTGTAAAATCTCGTTCGAGCATCGCATCATTGAACCACCACCAAGGCGGGTTGTTTGTCCCGGATGCGGATCGTAGATGAATCTACAAACAGACAAGCGACCAAGGCATCACAGGATTGGTTGCCTTCTCCAACAGTGGGATGTAGACTATTAGTGCATGATTGTTGTGTTTATGAAAACATGTTATTTCATAAGTACACTATGTGAGCAATTACGAACTGATGTATTACCTTTGTCAAACTATAATCTGGTTTATGGCTGTATCCTCCTCTATAATCTGGGTTTGGTTATGACTTATGGTATATCACACCTTATGCATGTCGATCTGGATTCTACCGCATGCAAATGGCAGAACAATTTGTAAGAATGAATGTTGAGCATACAAAGGGAATGTAATTCATACGGGTTAAGTAGCTAATATACGAGGATCATCTGAGCTTGGTTCTTACACAGAATGCTTAGAAAATATAGGCGAGATAAAATACGGTAAGATAAAACTAGGAGCGAAATGCGAAACTAGTAGTGGTAAACAGCACACTCACCCACCCGCGGATCATGTTGAGCATCTCGTGGCGAACATCGCGTCCTGGCTGCGTACTTGATCGCATCGTAATCCAGTGCCTCCACTCCCATCGCTCGTGCAGTGCTTGAGAACTCGATTTTCATGCGGCGTACTCATGATCGATGATGTCGAGCGAGTCTAGCCATGGCTTTCCCGTACCGCCATCCGGGTACCTCCACAAACATTGGAGATCGGCGTGATTGGCGACATGAACGAGAGATCCGTTCTAGCTTGGTGTCGTTCTTGATGTCGACGGGAAGTAGATCTCCCTCATGTGTAGGAACTTCGCGAAGCTCGGGCATACAGATTTGGCCCTACATACGTGATATAGTAGGCGGTGGTTGCGCATGGACAGCTGCAAAAGCGCCGTCCTCTTCCTATCTACGGTATACTCGAGGTCAAGGCCGGCGATCTTGTACTGTCCATCGGATCTTGTAGCCACCGCTTGTACATTCGATGACCTTGGCCACCTCCAGTGGCGCATTTGTGTGGACGACCGTCGACTTGGTGGTGCCATGGGCGGTGATGGTGTACTAAATCGGTGTAGTCGCTCCCGCCCGAACACGCCATACTCTGCGTCCATGGCAGCGGACTAATGCGGCGGTGGCCTAGTTTGATAGCGGTGGGCTGGGATGGCGTGGAGGTGGGTGATCTGTTGCGGTGGTATGGCCGGCGGGCGGTACTGCGGCGGCGTCGATGGTTCTTGCGGTGGCGGCGCGGCGAAGGAATGAGTTGGGGATTTTGCCGCGATGATGTCTTTGAGGAGATAGAAGCGATGCTTAAATTCCGTTTACCAATATTCGGTCATACCCATGCGGAAGCAAGTTTGGCCGGCGAGCACCGATGGTTTCAATCCTAGCGATTAAATTCGGCGTCCGTCGGTGGCGATGGGGCGGGTGTCGACGTGGCTTTGGCGTGGCGGACGGTCACGTAGACCACCGTCCGTTGCCGATCCATGCGGCGGAGTGCGCAGTCGCGACCGGCGTGTAACATGGCGGATAGAGAAAGGTGTCGAGTTATCGTATATCGCATTTAACGACGAAGGAAGTGTACAAGTTTAAGAAGTGTAAGCATAGACATGGACCTAGCATCCCTGCACCCCGGGGCAGCCGCCCAGCCGATCAGGCCTGCCGATTGCGCAAAGCTTGTCCCGAATTTGCCAAAATGAAGCTTCTTTGCCCATGCTTCTATAAGTTTCTCTAGGCCACTTGTGTAAGCATGCACGATCAAGCAACTTTGCAACACTGCGTGTCGGTGGAAAAGCATTAGGTTTCAACGCACCACATAGTTTAGGGTTTAGAATAGCTACATTGTGGAGCTCTAGCAAATTGCATGGTAAAGCCAAATTCAGCTTTTTGTCAGATTTAGCTATAGCAACATTGTGTCTCGTTTGTCCTTGCTTTTGCCCTCCCGATATTTCGAAGCCCTCACATGCGCTCGGAGAGGGGTGTCGTCTGGTCAAAGGCTTGTTCACGCCATATGGCCCCTAAAGTGGCCTTTTAAAGGCGCCTTTTCCCTCTCTCTCTCTACAGTTGTGTTTTTTGCCCAAAAGGTAGGGAATCTAGAGCAGCTTCTCTCTTCATTCATTGTTCCTTTTTTGATCGTTTTACCCCAATCTGTTAGCAAATCTAGATCAACAAAACAAACCAGGACCATAAATTAATACAGTAAATAGAGCAGATGTAGATAAAGCATCTAATATAGGTTATATAGTACGGTACTTAACGAGGTTAAACAATTAGGCTGCTCGGCAGCGTGAACTTCTTCAACAGACAAGACAAAAGAAGCTGCTTTATGACAGCGCAGCTGATCGATGGCCCCTCGTGGCCTCTGCCGAGAGGCATCCGCCTCCTCCTCTGGCGCCTCCTCCACTTCTTGCTGCCCAGCCCCTTGACCTTGGGCACCTTGGTGCGATCGAGGCATCGACCCTCCTCGATAGCCACCTTACGGAGGTTGCGGAGGTGAACCGGCGCTGGTGCTTGGCCTGGCCGTGGGCGTTCACGGACTCGCCGAGTCCTCACGTCCTCGGCATGCTTCACGAGGAGTTGAAGTCCGTGCCGCGGAGCCTCTGGTGGGCGGAAGGGGCACTGTACCGCGTCGCCGAAGAAGTTGTTGTCTTGACGGACTTTAGCCTCCTCGGCACATGGAGTCTTGGTGTCCTGCGACTCGTCGTCGCCAGTGAGGTCGCTATCCTCCTGTTGGAAAAAACAAAAGAGTGAAATAAGGACATGATTGAGATACTTTGATTATCGGGATTGATTTTTTGCATAAATTAACCGAATGAGATCTCCCGATTATTCCCCAAATCTCAAACCAAATCGAATACCGATCCCAACTACAAATAGGGGATTCATCGAAAATCGAGATCTAACACAATAGGATTAGCTACTGTAAAAAATACGAATAGCCGAGCCCTAATAACATACGATCTAGCATCCAACGATGGGAATGGGGGAAGAACAAGGGAAGGGGAGAAAACCCTGGTTACCTCAGACCACGGGTCGGCGATGCTGGTGTCGTAGGGGTTCTCTGGCCTTATGTAGACAACCTCCTCGTGGGGTCCCAGTCGGCGGATCTGTCCAGGCTGAGGCCTCCTCGCCGAGGCTCTGACGGATCTTGAGGGGCGAGGGGGGCTCCTCGCGGTGCCTTGGGCGCCGATGGCCACCGATCTTCTCCATCGCCGGCGTGGTTGGGGTTTTGTTGGGCGTTTGCAGAAGGTGATGGGGACAGTGGAAATGGTTGAGTGAGCGAGTGCGTGATGAGTGGGAGTGGGAGTGGGGAGGCCTCTATTAAAGGAGAAGGGAAGCGGCGTTTCGTTGCACTACCATGCACCGCGTAGGCTAATGCACCGTGCGGCCACACGTGTCACTACCGCCCGTGCACCACACAGCGTCTCCGTGAGTCACGTTTTTTCCCTCGTGTCTAACCATGGCGATTCAGTTGTACTCAGTTTTGCCCACCAACTGTTGATCCTCTGTGATCTAGCGGACATGATAACCCTTATTTCTATCGGGGGCACCCCTCTATCCATGCAAATATAACGAGTATGCCACCGGAACTTTAACAATATAAACAGATGAACTTGAATATATTTTGAAGGGTATGAAAATAGAAATCCCCATAGTTTAAGGGTCTAGATACGGTAAGAGAACTAACTATTATTAGTGGCCGGGCCAACACGGTGTGGGGTTGGTCGGCTAGGAGTTCTTGATTCCTAAGTAAGGGGACACTAGGCCGTTCTTGACATACTCCCTCGGGGAACTTGCCATAAGCAGCGTGCTTAGCCTTGGTGCGACTTGTGTTTACTAGCGGGCTTTACCGATGCCAACCGCATGCGGAATCAAGTGGCAATCCTCGGGTTGACTCCTTTCTTCAAAAGGGCACAGAGCTCCCAAGTCGAGTGCGGAAGGGATTATCCGCTCTTGAGCTTCTTCATGACATGGCGGCTCTTGTTGTCCCTGGTCTCCTTGTGAGTCCATCTCACTTGAATACACATGTAATGTATGGAATACAAACGAAATGAGCAAAATAATAAATATATATTCCTTCCACCATTCCAAGTTACTTTTGATGCAATAACATGTCTCTGAGTTCAGCGATTCATTACGGCCGTCTCCCAGCTCGCTCCTAAATTAATGTGGTTTGTGTTCTTGGTAACTTATTAATAAATAAATAATGTGGATTCATTGAACAGACTAGATCTCTCCATGTACCGGTTAAATACGTTGCATCTAATCATTAGGACTAGATTTTTTATGGCCTTTGGATAGATTAAGCTCGAGCGAAAATATGAAACATGTAGAAATAGATGTACCTCCGGTACATGAGCGGGCGTGTTAAATCGAACTCCACGCCTCGCCAGGCGCCTCCAAGTCGTCGACACCCGGCGTGCACATGGTCCCCAAGGGTTGAGCCTGCGTCCTCCTCGGCTGTCTTCGTGATGCTCCTCAGATCTGCCGTGAAGCACCACCCCGGCGATGCGGGACACTCACCCCACGCCTTTGGTTTCATGGAGAAGGTTCGTGCAAATGCGTTCAAGATTGTGGTGTTTTGCTGGATAGGGAAGAGAGTAGTGGATGAGTGCGAATGGAGGACCCGATAGGCTGGGTTTTTAATGCGGGGACGTTTAGGCCTCCTCGAGGCCCCGGTTGACAGCTCTTCCTACGGTTGCGGCGTGGAAGGTTCGTGTGGTGGGGCACGGAAGTGAGAGTCTTGGCACTGCGTAGTAAAAATGGTATAGCGGTGGTCGTGGATGACCGGTTGCCGTGTAGTAGACTTGTAGCCTTGCGGACTAGATTAAACATGACATGACCACTCGACCACTTTTCCATGGGCGACATCATGTTCCTTCTTGTAGAAGTCTCGTTGAGGAGAGTCCGTGCTGTCTCGCTGTCACTGTGAAGGGCACGACGTGTAACGAGCCTCGTTGGATCACACAGATCAGCGGTTGGTGCGCACGATCCGCGTGACAGTGTGACAACCAATCGAGGCGTGGCAGACAGTGGGCACAGGTTTGGGCTTCTAAGAGAGAGAGAGAGAGATGTTTGTACTTATACTAAAACACAAAAAACATGGATCAACCACTAGAGTCATTGCATGTGTGTTCTTATACTAAAACGAACATGGATCCACCAGTGGTCATTGCATGTGTGTTCTTTTCCACAAACCACACATGGATCCACCAGTGGTCATTGCATGTGTGTTCTTTCCACAAAACACACATGGATCAACCACTAGAGTCATTGCATGACTGTTCTTTCCACAAACCACACATGGATCAACCACTAGAGTCATTGCATGTGTGTTCTTATACTAAAACCACAAACCAGTACTAGAGTCATTGCATGTGTGTTCTTTTCCACAAACCACACATGGATCCACCTATGGTCATTGCATGTGTGTTCTTACCACAAACCACATATGGATCAACACGCTTCATTGCATGTGTGTTCTTTCCACAAACCACACATGGATCAACCACTAGAGTCATTGCATGTTTGTTCTTATACTAAAACCACAAACCAGCACTAGAGTCATTGCATGTGTGTTCTTTTCACAAACCACATGGATCCACCAGTGGTCATTGCATGTGTGTTCTTTCCACAAACCACATATGGATCAACCACTAGTCATTGCATGTGTGTTCTTTCCACAAACCACACATGGATCAACCACTAGAGTCATTGCATGTTTGTTCTTATACTAAAACCACAAACCAGCACTAGAGTCATTGCATGTGTGTTCTTTTCACAAACCACACATGGATCAACCACTAGAGTCATTGCATGTGTGTTATTTCCACAAACAAACATGGATCAACCACTAGAGTCATTGCATGTGTGTTCTTATACTAAAACCACACATGGATCCACCACTAAGTCATTGCATGTGTTCTTTCCACAAACCACACATGGATCAACCACTAGAGTCATTGCATGTGTGTTATTTCCACAAACCACACATGGATCAACCACTAGAGTCATTGCATGTGTGTTCTTTCCACAAACCACACATGGATCAACCACTAGAGTCATTGCATGTTTGTTCTTATACTAAAACCACAAACCAGCACTAGAGTCATTGCATGTGTGTTCTTTTCCTAACACCACACATGGATCCACCAGTGGTCATTGCATGTGTGTTCTGTCCACAAACCACATATGGATCAACCACAAGTCATTGCATGTGTTCTTTCCACAAACCACACATGGATCAACCACTAGAGTCATTGCATGTTTGTTCTTATACTAAAACCACAAACCAGCACTAGAGTCATTGCATGTGTGTTCTTTTCCACAAACCACACATGGATCCACCAGTGGTCATTGCATGTGTGTTCTTTCCACAAACCACATATGGATCAACTAGTCATTGCATGTGTGTTCTTTCCACAAACCACACATGGATCAACCACTAGAGTCATTGCATGTTTGTTCTTATACTAAAACCACAAACCAGCACTAGAGTCATTGCATGTGTGTTCTTTTCCACAAACCACACATGGATCCTCCACTAGAGTCATTGCATGTGTGTTCTTTCCACAAACCACATATGGATCAACCAGAGTCATTGCATGTGTGTTCTTTCCACAAACCACACATGGATCAACCACTAGAGTCATTGCATATGTGTTATTTCCGCAAACCGCACATGGATCAACCACTAGAGTCATTGCATATGTGTTATTTCCACAAACCACACATGGATCAACCACTAGAGTCATTGCATGTGTGTTCTTATACTAAAACCAACACTAGAGTCATTGCATGTGTGTTCTTTTCACAAACCACACATGGATCAACCACTAGAGTCATTGCATGTGTGTTATTTCCACAAACAAACATGGATCAACCACTAGAGTCATTGCATGTGTGTCCTTTTCCACAAACCACACATGGATCCACCAGTGGTCATTGCATGTGTGTTCTTTCCACAAACCACACATGGATCAACCACTAGAGTCATTGCATGTGTGTTATTTCCACAAACAAACATGGATCAACCACTAGAGTCATTGCATGTGTGTTCTTATACTAAAACCAACATGGATCCACCAGTGGTAATTGCATGTGTGTTCTTTTCCACAAACCACACATGGATCCACCAGTGGTCATTGCATGTGTTTTGTTTCCACAAACCACATATGGATACACCACTAGTCATTGCATGTGTGTTCTTTCCACAAACCACACATGGATCAACCACTAGAGTCATTGCATATGTGTTATTTCCACAAACAAACATGGATCAACCACTAGAGTCATTGCATGTGTGTTCTTTTCCACAAACCAGCACTAGAGTCATTGCATGTGTGTTCTTTTCCACAAACCACACATGGATCCACCAGTGGTCATTGCATGTGTGTTCTTTCCACAAACCACACATGGATCAACCAGAGTCATTGCATGTGTGTTCTTTCCACAAACCACACATGGATCAACCACTAGAGTCATTGCATGTTTGTTCTTATACTAAAACCACAAACCAGCACTAGAGTCATTGCATGTGTGTTCTTTTCCACAAACCACACATGGATCCACTAGAGTCATTGCATGTTTGTTCTTTCCACAAACCACACATGGATCAACCACTAGTCATTGCATGTGTGTTGTTTCCACAAACCACACATGGATCAACCACTAGAGTCATTGCATGTGTGTTCTTAAACTAAAACCACAAACCGGCACTAGAGTCATTGCATGTGTGTTCTTTTCCACAAACCACATGGATCCACCATGGTCATTGCATGTGTGTTCTTTCCACAAACCACACATGGATCAACCAGAGGCTTTGCTTCTGTGTTCTTTCCACAAACCACACATGGATCAACCACTAGAGTCATTGCATGTTTGTTCTTCTACTAAAACCACAAACCAGCACTAGAGTCATTGCATTTGTTCTTTTCCACAAACCACACATGGATCCACCAGTGGTCATTGCATGTGTGTTCTTTTCACAAACCACATATGGATCAACCAGAGTCATTGCATGTGTGTTCTTTCCACAAACCACACATGGATCAACCACTAGAGTCATTGCATGTGTGTTCTTATACTAAAACCACAAACCAGCACTAGAGTGATTGCTTGTGTGTTCTTTTCCACAAATCACACATGGATCCACCACTAGAGTCATTGCATGTGTGTTCTTTCCACAAACCACACATGGATCAACCACTAGAGTCATTGCATGTGTGTTCTTTCCACAAACCACACATGGATCAACCACTAGAGTCATTGCATGTGTGTTGTTTCCACAAACAAACATGGATCAACCACTAGAGTCATTGCATGTGTGTTCTTTCCACAAACCACACATGGATCAACCACTAGAGTCCTTGCATGTGTGTTCTTTTCCACAAACCAACATGGCATGTGTGTTCTTTTCACAAACCACACATGGATCAACCACTAGAGTCATTGCATGTGTGTTATTTCCACAAACCACACATGGATCAACCACTAGAGTCGTTGCATGTGTGTTCTTATCCTAAAACCACACATGGATCCACTAGAGTCATTGCATGTTTGTTATTTCCACAAACCACACATGGATCAACCACTAGAGTCATTGCATGTGTGTTCTTTTCACAAACCAAACATGGATCAACCACTAGATTCATTGCATCTGTGTTATTTCCACAAACCACACATGGATCAACCACTAGAGTCATTGCATGTGTGTTCTTTTCACAAACCACACATAGATCCACCACTTTCATTGCATGTGTGTTCTTTTCACAAACCACACATGGATCAACCACTAGAGTCATTGCATGTGTGTTATTTCCACAAACCACACATGGATCAACCACTAGAGTCATTGCATGTGTGTTCTTTCCACAAACCACACATGGATCAACCACTAGAGTCATTGCATGTGTGTTCTTTCCACAAACCACATGGATCAACTAGAGTCATTGCATGTGTGTTCTTTCCACAAACCACACATGGATCAACCACTAGAGTCATTGCATGTGTGTTCTTATACTAAAACCACAAACCAGCACTAGAGTCATTGCATGTGTGTTCTTTTCCACAAACCACACATGGATCCACCAGTGGTCATTGCATGTGTGTTCTTTCCACAAACCACACATGGATCAACCACTAGAGTCATTGCATGTGTGTTCTTTCCACAAACCACACATGGATCAACCACTAGAGTCATTGCATGTTTGTTCTTATACTAAAACCACAAACCAGCACTAGAGTCATTGCATGTGTGTTCTTTTCCACAAACCACACATGGATCCACCACTGGTCATTGCATGTGTGTTCTTTCCACAAACCACACATGGATCAACCACTAGAGTCATTGCATGTGTGTTCTTTCCATAAACCACTTATGGATCTAGTACAGTCATTGCATGTGTGTTATTTGCACAAACCACACATGGATCAACCATTATAGTCATTGCATGTGTTATTTCCACAAACCACACATGGATCAACACTAGAGTCATTGCATGTGTGTTCTTTTCGCAAACCACATGGATCCACCAGAGTCATTGCATGTGTGTTCTTTCCACAAACCACACATGGATCAACCACTAGAGTCATTGCATGTGTGTTTTCACAAACCACATGGATCGACCACTAGAGTCATTCCAAGTGTGTTCTTTCCTAAAACCACACATGGATCAACCACTAGAGTCATTGCATGTGTGTTCTTTCCACAAACCACATGGATCAACCACTAGAGTCATTGCATGTGTGTTCTTTCCACAAACCACATGGATCAACCACTAGAGTCATTGCATGTGTGTTCTTATACAAAACCACATGGATCAACCACTAGAGTCATTGCATGTGTGTTCTTTCCACAAACCACACATGGATCAACCACTAGAGTCATTGCATGTGTGTTCTTTCCACAAACCACACATGGATCACTATGGTCATTGCATGTGTGTTCTTTCCACAAACCACATATGGATCACCATAGAGTCATTGCATGTGTTCTTTCCACAAACCACATGGATCAACCACTAGAGTCATTGCATGTGTGTTCTTATACTAAAACCACAAACCAGCACTAGAGTCATTGCATGTGTGTTCTTTTCCACAAACCACATGGATCCACCACTGGTCATTGCATGTGTGTTCTTTCCACAAACCACACATGGATCAACCACTAGTCATTGCATGTGTGTTCTTTCACAAACCACATGGATCAACCACTAGAGTCATTGCATGTGTGTTCTTATACTAAAACCACATGGAACCACTAGAGTCATTGCATGTGTGTTCTTTCCACAAACACACATGGATCCACTAGAGTCATTGCATGTGTGTTCTTTCCACAAACCACACATGGATCAACCACTAAGTCATTGCATGTGTGTTCTTTCCACAAACCACACATGGATCAACCACTAAGTCATTGCATGTGTGTTCTTATACAAACCACATGGATCACTAGAGTCATTGCATGTGTGTTCTTTACTAAAACCACATGGATCCACTAGTGGTCATTGCATGTGTGTTCTTTTCACAAACCACATGGATCCACTAGAGTCATTGCATGTGTGTTCTTTCCACAAACCACATGGATCAACCACTAGAGTCATTGCATGTGTGTTCTTTCCACAAACCACATGGATCCACTAGAGTCATTGCATGTGTGTTCTTTCCACAAACCACACATGGATCAACCACTAGAGTCATTGCATGTGTGTTCTTTCCACAAACCACACATGGATCAACCACTAAGTCATTGCATGTGTGTTCTTATACAAACCACACATGGATCAACTAGAGTCATTGCATGTGTGTTCTTTTCACAAACCACATGGATCAACCACTAGAGTCATTGCATGTGTGTTCTTTCCACCAACCACACATGGATCAACCACTAGAGTCATTGCATGTGTGTTCTTTCACTGAAACCAACATGGATCCACTAGTGGTCATTGCATGTGTGTTCTTTCCACAAACCACATATGGATCAACCACTAGAGTCATTGCATGTTTGTTGTTTCCACAAACCACACCTGGATCAACAACTAGAGTCATTGCATGTGTGTTCTTATACTAAAACCACATACCAGCACTAGAGTCATTGCATGTGTGTTCTTTTCCACAAACCACATGGATCACCTCTAGAGTCATTGCATGTGTGTTCTTTCCACAAACCACACATGGATCAACCAGAGTCATTGCATGTGTGTTCTTTCCACAAACCACACATGGATCAACCACTAGAGTCATTGCATGTTTGTTCTTATACTAAAACCACAAACCAGCACTAGAGTCCTTGTATGTGCGTTCTTTTCCTCAAACCACACATGGATCAACCACTAGAGTCATTGCATGTGTGTTCTTTGCACAAATCACACATGGATCAACCAGAGTCATTGCATGTGTGTTCTTTCCACAAACCACACATGGATCAACCACTAGAGTCATTGCATGTTTGTTCTTATACTAAAACCACAAACCAGCACTAGAGTCATTGCATGTGTGTTCTTTTCCACAAACCACACATGGATCCACCATAGGTCATTGCATGTGTGTTCTTTCCACAAACCACATATGGATCAACCACTAGTCATTGCATGTGTGTTCTTTCCACAAACCACACATGGATCAACCACTAGAGTCATTGCATGTTTGTTCTTATACTAAAACCACAAACCAGCACTAGAGGCATTGCATGTGTGTTCTTTTCCACAAACCACACATGGATCCACCACTAGAGTCATTGCATGTGTGTACGTTCAGCAAACCACAGATGGATCAACCAGAGTCATTGCATGTGTGTTCTTTCCACAAACCAGACATGGATCAACCACTAGAGTCATTGCATGTGTGTTCTTTCCACAAACCACACATGGATCAACCACTAGAGTCAAACCACACATGGATCAACCACTAGAATCATTGCATGTGTGTTCTTATACTAAAACCACATGGATCACTAGAGTCATTGCATGTGTGTTCTTTCACAAACCACACATGGATCAACCACTAGAGTCATTGCATGTGTTCTTTCCACAAACCACATGGATCAACCACTAGAGTCATTGCATGTGTGTTCTTTTCCACAAACCACACATGGATCCACCAGCGGTCATTGCATGTGTGTTCTTTCCACAAACCACATGGATCAACTAGTGTCATTGAATTTGTGTTCTTTCCACAAACCACACATGGATCAACCACTAGAGTCATTACATGTTTGTTCTTATACTAAAACCACATGGATCCACTAGAGTCATTGCATGTGTGTTCTTTCACAAACCACACATGGATCACTAGAGTCATTGCATGTGTGTTCTTTCCACAAACCACACATGGATCAACCACTAAGTCATTGCATGTGTGTTCTTTCCACAAACCACATGGATCAACTAGAGTCATTGCATGTGTGTTCTTTTCATAAAGCACATGGATCCACTAGAGTCATGGCATGTGTGTTCTTTCCACAAACCACACATGGATCAACCACTAGAGTCATTGCATGTGTGTTCTTTCCACAAACCACACATGGATCAACCACTACAGTCATTGCATGTTTGTTCTTATACTAAAACCACAAACCAGCACTAGAGTCATTGCATGTGTGTTCTTTTCACAAACCACATATGGATCAACCCGTGGTCATTGCATGTGTTCTTTCCACAAACCACACATGGATCAACCAGAGTCATTGCATGTGTGTTCTTTCCACAAACCACAAATGGAACAACCACTAGAGTCATTGCATGTGTTCTTATACTAAAACCACAAACCAGCACTAGAGTCATTGCATGTGTGTTCTTTTCCAGAAACCACACATGGATCACCAAGAGTAATTGCTTGTGTGTTCTTTCCACAAACCACATATGGATCAACCAGAGTCATTGCATGTGTGTTCTTTCCACAAACCACACATGGATCGACCACTAGAGTCATTGCATGTGTGTTCTTATCACAAACCACACATGGATCAACGGAGTCATTGCATGTGTGTGTTTTCCACAAACCACACATGGATCCACCAGTGGTCATTGCATGTGTGTTCTTTCCACAAACCACACATGGATCACCACTAGAGTCATTGTATGTGTGTTCTTTCCACAAACCACACATGGATCAACCACTAGAGTCATTGTATGTGTGGTCTTATACTAAAGTCACAAACCACTAGAGTCATTGCATGTGTGTTCTTTTCACAAACCACATGGATCAACCACTAGAGTCATTGCATGTGTGTTCTTCCACAAACCACATGGATCAACCACTAGAGTCATTGCATGTGTGTTCTTTCCACAAACCACATGGATCCACCAGTGGTCATTGCATGTGTGTTCTTTCCACAAACCACATGGATCAACCACTAGAGTCATTGCATGTGTTCTTTCCACAAACCACACATGGATCAACCACTAGAGTCATTGCATGTGTTCTTTACTAAAACCACATGGATCAACACTAGAGTCATTGCATGTGTGCTCTTTTCACACACCACACATGGATCCACCACTAGAGTCATTGCATGTGTGTTCTTTCACAAACCACACATGGATCCACACTGGTCATTGCATGTGTGTTCTTTCCACAAACCACACATGGATCGACCACTAGAGTCATTGCATGTGTGTTCTTTCCACAAACCACATGGATCAACCACTAGAGTCATTGCATGTGTGTTCTTATACTAAAACCACATGGAACCACTAGAGTCATTGCATGTGTGTTCTTTTCCACAAACCACACATGGAACCACAAGTGGTAATTGCATGTGTGTTCTTTCCACAAACCACATATGGATCAAATAGAGTCATTGCATGTGTGTTCTTTCCACAAACCACACATGGATCAACCACTAGAGTCATTGCATGAGTGTTCTTATACTAAAACCACAAACCAACACTAGAGTCATTTCATGTGTGTTCTATTCCACAAACCACACATGGATCAACCACTAGAGTTATTGCATGTGTGTTCTTTCCACAAACCACATGGATCAACCACTAGGTCATTGCATGTGTGTTCTTTCCACAAACCACACATGGATCCACTAGAGTCATTGCATGTGTTCTTTCCACAAACCACATGGATCAACCACTAGAGTCATTGCATGTGTGTTCTTTCCACAAACCACATGGATCAACCACTAGAGTCATTGCATGTGTGTTCTTATACTAAAACCAACACTAGAGTCATTGCATGTGTGTTCTTTTCACAAACCACACATGGATCAACCACTAGAGTCATTGCATGTGTGTTATTTCCACAAACCACACATGGATCAACCACTAGAGTCATTGCATGTGTGTTATTTTCCCCAAACCACACATGGATCCACCAGTGGTCATTGCATGTGTGTTCTTTCCACAAACCACACATGGATCAACCACTAGAGTCATTGCATGTGTGTTCTTTCCACAAACCACACATGGATCAACCACTAGAGTCATTGCATGTGTGTTCTTATACTAAAACCACATGGATCCACTAGAGTCATTGCATGTGTTCTTTTACAAACCACATGGATCAACCACTAGAGTCATTGCATGTGTGTTCTTTCCACAAACACACATGGATCAACCACTAGAGTCATTGCATGTGTGTTCTTTCCACAAACCACATGGATCAACCACTAGAGTCATTACCTGTGTGTTCTTTCCACAAACAAACATCCATCAACCACTAGAGTCACTGCATGTGTTTTCTTTCGACAAACCACACATGGATCAACCACTAGAGTCATTGCATGTGTGTTATATCCACAAACCACATGGATCAACCACTAGAGTCATTGCATGTGTTCTTTCCACAAACCACACATGGATCAACCACTGGTCATTGCATGTGTGTTCTTTCCACAAACCACATGGATCAACCACTAGAGTCATTGCATGTGTGTTCTTTACTAAAACCACACATGGATCAACCACTAGAGTCATTGCATGTGTGTTATTTCCACAAACCACACATGGATCAACCACTAGAGTCATTGCATGTGTGTTCTTTCCACAAACCACACATGGATCAACCACTAGAGTCATTGCATGTGTGTTCTTTTCACAAACCACACATGGATCCACCACTAGATTCATTGCATGTGTGTTCTTTCACAAACCACACATGGATCAACCACTAGAGTCATTGCATGTGTGTTCTTTCCACAAACCACACATGGATCAACCACTAGAGTCATTGCATGTGTGTTCTTATACTAAAACCACAAACCAGCACTAGAGTCATTGCATGTGTGTTCTTTTCCACAAACCACACATGGATCCACCAGTGGTCATTGCATGTGTGTTCTTTCCACAAACCACACATGGATCAACCACTAGAGTCATTGCATGTGTGTTCTTTCCACAAACCACACATGGATCAACCACTAGAGTCATTGCATGTGTGTTCTTATACTAAAACTACAAACCAGCACTAGAGTCATTGCATGTGTTCTTTTCCACAAACCACACACGGATCAACCAGAGTCATTGCATGTGTGTTCTTTCCACAAACCACATATGGATCCACCAGTGGTCATTGCATGTGTGTTCTTTCCACAAATCACACACGGATCAACCATTAGAGTTATTGCATGTGTGTTTTTTCCACAAACCACACATGGATCAACCACTAGAGTTATTGAATGTATGTTCTTTCCTCAAACCACACATGGATCAACCACTAGAGTCATTGCATGAGTATTCTTATACTAAAACCAACACTAGAGTCATTGCATGTGTGTTCTTTTCACAAACCACACATGGATCAACCACTAGAGTCATTGCATGTGTGTTCGTTCCACAAACCACACATGGATCAACCACTAGAGTCATTGCATGTGTGTTCTTTCCAAACACCACACATGGATCCACCAGTGGTCATTGCATCTGTGTTCTTTCCACAAACCACACATGGATCGACCACTAGAGTCATTGTATGTGTTTTATTTCCACAAACCAAACATGGATCAACCAATAGAGTCATTTCATGTGTGTTCTTATACTAAAACCACATGGAACCACTAGAGTCATTGCATGTGTGTTCTTTTCCACAAACCACATGGATCACTAGAGTTATTGCATGTGTGTTCTTTCCACAAACCACACATGGATCAACCACTAGAGTCATTGCATGTGTGTTCTTTCCACAAACCACACATGGATCAACCACTAGAGTCATTGCATGTGTGTTCTTTTCCACAAACCACACATGGATCCACCACTAGAGTCATTGCATGTGTGTTCTTTCCACAAACCACACATGGATCAGCCACTAGAGTCATTGCATGTGTGTTCTTTCCACAAACCACACATGGATCAACCACTAGAGTCATTGCATGTGTGTTCTTATACTAAAACCACAAACCAGCACTAGAGTCATTGCATGTGTGTTCTTTTCCACAAACCACACATGGATCCACCAGTGGTCATTGCATGTGTGTTCTTTCAGAAACCACACATGGATCAACCCCTAGAGTCATTGCATCTGTGTTCTTTCCACAAACCACATGGATCAACCACTAGAGTCATTGCATGTGTGTTCTTATACTAAAACCACAAACCACTAGAGTGATTGCATGTGTGTTCTTTTCCAGAAACCACACATGGAACCACCAGTGGTCATTGCATGTGTGTTCTTTCCACAAACCACATATGGATCAACCACTAGAGTCATTGCATGTGTGTTCTTTCCACAAACCACACATGGATCAACCACTAGAGTCATTGCATGTGTGTTCTTTCAACAAACCACACATCTAGACCCACTAGAGTCATTGCATGTGTGTTATTTCCACAAACCACACATGGATCCCACTGGTCATTGCATGTGTGTTCTTTCCACAAACCACATGGATCAACCACTAGAGTTATTGCATGTGTGTTCTTTCCACAAACCACACATGGATCTACCACTAGAGTCATTGCATGTGTGTTCTTATACTAAAACCACATGGATCACTAGAGTCATTGCATGTGTGTTCTTTTCACAAACCACACATGGATCAACCACTAGAGTCATTGCATGTGTGTTCTTTCCACAAAACCCCCATGGATCAACCACTAGAGTCATTGCATGTGTGTTCTTATACTAAACCCTATATGGATCCACCAGTGGTCATTGCATGTGTTTTCTTTCCACAAACCACACATGGATCAACCACTAGAGTCATTGCATGTGTTCTTTCCACAAACCACACATGGATCAACCACTAGAGTCATTGCATGTGTGTTCTTTCCTAAAACCACATGGATGACCAGTACTAGAGTCATTGCATGTGTGTTCTTATACTAAAACCACAAACCAGCACTAGAGTCATTGCATGTGTGTTCTTGCCACAAACACATGGATCCACCATGGTCTTTGCTTGTGTGTTCTTTCCACAACCCACATATGGATCAACCACTAGAGTCATTGCATGTGTGTTCTTTCCACAAACCACACATGGATCAACCACTAGAGTCATTGCATGTTTGTTCTTATACTAAAACCACAAACCAGCACTAGAGTCATTGCATGTGTGTTCTTTTCCACAAACCACACATGGATCCACCAGTGGTCATTGCATGTGTGTTCTTTCCACAAACCACACATGGATCAACCACTAGAGTCATTGCATGTGTGTTCTTTCCACAAACCACACATGGATCAACCACTAGAGTCATTGCATGTGTGTTCTTATACTAAAACCACAAACCAGCACTAGAGTCATTGCATGTGTGTTCTTTTCCACAAACCACACATGGATCCACTAGACTCATTGCATGTGTGTTCTTTTCCACAAACCACTTATGGATCAACCAGTGGTCATTGCATGTGTGTTCTTTCCACAAACCACATGTGGATCCACTAGAGTCATTGCATGTGTCTTCTTTCCACAAACCACACATGGATCAACCACTAGAGTCATTGCATATGTGTTATTTCCACAAACAAACATGGATCAACCACTAGAGTCATTGCATGTGTGTTCTTATACTAAAACCAACACGAGGGTCATTGCATGTGTGTTCTTTTAACAAACCACACATGGATCAACGACTAGAGTCATTGCATCTGTGTTATTTCCAAACAAACATGGATCAACCACTAGAGTCATTGCATGTGTGTTCTTTTCCACAAACCACATGGATCCACCAGTGGTCATTGCATGTGTGTTCTTTCCACAAACCACACATGGATCAACCACTAGAGTCATTGCATGTGTGTTCTTTCCACAAACCACATTGATCAACCACTAGAGTCATTGCATGTGTGTTCTTATACTAAAACCATGGACACTAGAGTCATTGCATGTGTGTTCTTTCACAAACCACATGGATCAACCACTAGAGTCATTGCATGTGTGTTCTTTCCACAAACACACATGGATCAACCACTAGAGTCATTGCATGTGTGTTCTTTCCACAAACCACATGGATCCACTAGAGTCATTGCATGTGTGTTCTTTCCACAAACCACACATGGATCAACCACTAGAGTCATTGCATATGTGTTCTTATACAAACCACATGGATCCACCACTAGAGTCATTGCATGTGTGTTCTTTCCACAAACCACACATGGAACAACCACTAGAGTCATTGCATGTGTGTTCTTTCCACAAACCACATGGATCAACCACTAAGTCATTGCATGTGTGTTCTTTCCACAAACCACACATGGATCAACCACTAGAGTCATTGCATGTGTGTTCTTATACAAAAACCACATGGAACCACTAGAGTCATTGCATGTGTGTTCTTTTCCACATACCACACATGGATCCACCACTAGATTCATTGCATGTGCGTTCTTTCCACAAACCACACATGGATCAACCACTAGAGTCATTGCATGTGTGTTCTTTCCACAAACCACACATGGATCAACCACGAGAGTCATTGCATGTGTGCTCTTTCCACAAACCACACATGGATCAACCACTAGAGTCATTGCATGTGTGTTCTTTCCACAAACCACACATGGATCCCACTAGAGTCATTGCATGTGTTCTTTCCACAAACCACATGGATCAACCACTAGAGTCATTGCATGTGTGTTCTTTTCCACATACCACACATGGATCCACCACTAGAGTCATTGCATGTGTGTTCTTATACCACAAACCAGCACTAGAGTCATTGCATGTGTGTTCTTTCCACAAACCACACATGGATCAACCACTAGAGTCATTGCATGTGTGTTCTTTCCACAACCACATGGATCAACCACTAGAGTCATTGCATGTGTGTTCTTATACTAAAACCACACATGGATCCACCAGTCATTGCATGTGTGTTCTTTCCACAAACCACACATGGATCAACCACTAGAGTCATTGCATGTGTGTTCTTTCCACAAACCACATGGATCAACCACTAGAGTCATTGCATGTGTGTTCTTTCCACAAACCACACATGGATCGACCACTAGAATCATTGCATGTTTGTTCTTATACTAAAACCACAACCAGCACTAGAGTCATTGCATGTCTGTTCTTTTCCACAAACCACACATGGATCCACCAGTGGTCATTGCATGTGTGTTCTTTCCACAAACCACATATGGATCAACCAGAGTCATTGCATGTGTGTTCTTTCCACAAACCACACATGGATCAACCACTAGAGTCATTGCATGTTTGTTCTTATACTAAAACCACAAACCAGCACTAGAGTCATTGCATGTGTGTTCTTTTCAAAAACCACACATGGATACACACTAGGTAATTGCATGGGTGTTAATACCAGAAACCATACATGGATCAACCAATAGAGTCCTTGCATGTGTGTTCTTTCCACAAACCACACATGGATCAACCACTAGAGTCATTGCATGTTTGTTCTTATACTAAAACCACAAACCGGAACTAGAGTCATTGCATGTTTGTTCTTTTCAACAAACCACACATGGATCCACTAGACTCATTGCATGTGTGTTCTTTCCAAAAACCACATGGATCAACCACTGAGTCATTGCATGTGTGTTCTTTCCACACACCCCAGATGGATCAACCAGAGTCATTGCATGTGTGTTCTTTCCACAAACCACACATGGATCAACCACTAGAGTCATTGCATGTGTCTTATTTCCACAAACCACACATGGATCAACCACTAGAGTAATTGCATGTGTGTTCTTATACTAAAACCAACACTAGAGTCATTGCATGTGTGTTCTTTTCACAAACCACTCATGGATCAACAACTAGAGTCATTGCATGTGTGTTCTTTCCACAAACCACACATGGATCAACCACTAGAGTCATTGCATGTTTGTTCTTTTCACAAACCACACATGGATCCACAGTGGTCATTGCATGTGTGTTCTTTCCACAAACCACATGGATAACACACTAGAGTCATTGCATGTGTGTTCTTTCCACAAACCACACATGGATCAACCACTAGAGTCATTGCATGTTTGTTCTTATACTAAAACCACAAACCAGCACTAGAGTCATTGCATGTGTGTTCTTTTCCTAAAACCAACACTAGAGTCATTGCATGTGTGTTCTTTTCACAAACCACACATGGATCACCAGTGGTCATTGCATGTGTGTTCTTTTCCACAAACAACTTATGGATCAACCAGAGTCATTGCATGTGTGTTCTTTCCACAAACCACACATGGATCAACCACCAGAGTCATTGCATGTTTGTTCTTATACTAAAACCACAAACCAGCACTAGAGTCATTGCATGTGTGTTCCTTTCCACAAACCACACATGGATCCACCAGTGGTCATTGCATGTGTGTTCTTTCCACAAACCACATATGGATCAACCACTAATCATTGCATGTGTGTTCTTTCCACAAACCACACATGGATCAACCACTAGAGTCATTGCATGTGTGTTCTTATACTAAAACCAAAAACCAGCACGAGAGACATTGAATGGGTGTTCTTTGCCACAAACCACATAGGGATCCACACTAGAGTCATTGCATGTGTGTTCTTTCCACAAACCACATGGATCAACCACTGGTCATTGCATGTGTGTTCTTTCCACAAACCACATGTGGAACCACTAGAGTCATTGCATGTGTGTTCTTTCCACAAACCACACATGGATCAACCACTAGAGTCATTGCATGTGTGTTATTTCCACAAACCACACATGGATCAACCACTAGAGTCATTGCATGTGTGTTCTTTTCTAAAACCACATGGATCAACCCCTAGAGTCATTGCATGTGTGTTCTTTTCACAAACCACACATGGATCAACCGCTAGAGTCATTGCATGTGTGTTCTTTGCACAAACCACACATTGATCAACCACTAGAGTCGTTGCATGTGTGTTCTTTCCACAAACCACACATGGATCCACTAGAGTCATTGCCGGTGTGTTCTTTCCACAAACCACACATGGCTCAACCCCGCGAGTCATGGCATGTGTGTAATTTCCCCAACCACACATGGATCAACCACTAGAGTCATTGCATGTGTGTTCTTATACTAAAACCAACACTAGAGTCATTGCATGTGTGTTCTATTCCACAAACCACACATGGATCACCAGTGGTCATTGCATGCGTGTTCTTTCCACAAACCACATATGGATCAACCAGAGTCATTGCATGTGTGTTCTTTCCACAAACCACACATGGATCAACCACTAGAGTCATTGCATGTTTGTTCTTATACTAAAACCACATGGATCCACACTAGAGTCATTGCTTGTGTGTTGTTTTCGACAAACCACACATTGTTCCACAACTAGCGTCATTGCATGTGTGTTATTTCCACAAACCACATATGGATCAACCACTAGTCATTGCATGTGTGTTCTTTCCACAAACCACACATGAGGACCCACTAGAGTCATTGCATGTGTGTTCTTTCCGCAAACCACACATGCATCAACTACTAGAGTCATTGCATGTGTGTTCTTTCCACAAACCACACATGGATCAACCACTAGAGTCATTGCATGTGTGTTCTTATACTAAAACCACATGGACCACTAGAGTCATTGCATGTGTGTTCTTTCCACAAACCACATGGATCAACCACTAGAGTCATTGCATGTGTGTTCTTTCCACAAACCACATATGGATCAACCACTAGAGTCATTGCATGTGTGTTCTTTCCAAAACCACATGGATCCACTAGAGTCATTGCATGTGTGTTCTTTCCACAAACCACATGGATCAACCACTAGAGTCATTGCATGTGTTTTCTTATACTCAAACCACCACTAGAGTCATTGCATGTGTGTTCTTTACACAAACCACACATGGATCAACCACTAGGTCATTGCATGTGTGTTCTTTCCACAAACCACATGGATCAACCACTAGAGTCATTGCATGTGTGTTCTTTCCACAAACCACACATGGATCAACCACTAGAGTCATTGCATGTGTTCTTATACAAACCACACATGGATCCACTAGAGTCATTGCATGTGTGTTCTTTCCACAAACCACATGGATCAACCACTAGAGTCATTGCATGTGTGTTCTTTCCACAAACCACACATGGATCACACATGGATCTAGAGTCATTGCATGTGTGTTCTTTCCACAAACCACACATGGATCAACCACTAGAGTCATTGCATGTGTGTTCTTTCCACAAACCTCACATGGATCAACCACTAGAGTCATTGCATGTTTTTTCTTATACTAAAACCGACACTAGAGTCATTGCATGTGTGTTCTTTTCACAAACCACACATGGATCAACCACTAGAGTCATTGCATGTGTTCTTTCCACAAACCACACATGGATCAACCACTAGAGTCATTGCATGTGTGTTCTTTCCACAAACCACACATGGATCCACTAGAGTCATTGCATGTGTGTTCTTTCCACAAACCACACATGGATCAACCACTAGAGTCATTGCATGTGTGTTCTTTCCAAACCACACATGGATCAACCACTAGAGTCATTGCATGTGTGTTCTTTCCACAAACCACATGGATCAACCACTAGAGTCATTGCATGTGTGTTCTTTCCACAAACCACACATGGATCAACCACTAGAGTCATTGCATGTGTGTTCTTATACAAACCACATGGATCCAACACTAGAGTCATTGCATGTGTGTTCTTTCCACAAACCACACATGGATCCACCACTAGAGTCATTGCATGTGTGTTCTTTCCACAAGCCACACATGTGGATCAACCAGAGTCATTGCATGTGTGTTCTTTCCACAAACCACACATGGATCCCAGTGGTCATTGCATGTGTGTTCTTTCCACAAACCACATGGATCAACCACTAGAGTCATTGCATGTGTGTTCTTTCCACAAACCACATGGATCAACCACTAGAGTCATTGCATGTGTGTTCTTATACTAAAACCACATGAATCCACCACGAGAGTCATTGCATGTGTGTTCTTTCCACAAACCACACATGGATCAGCACTAGAGTCATTGCATGTGTGTTCTTTCCACAAACACACATGGATCAACCACTAGGTCATTGCATGTGTGTTCTTTCCAAACCACACATGGATCAACCACTAGAGTCATTGCATGTGTGTTCTTTCCACAAACCACACATGGATCAACCACTAGAGTCATTGCATGTGTTCTTATACTAAAACCACATGGATCAACCACTAGAGTCATTGCATGTGTGTTATTTACACAAGCCACACATGGATCAACCACTAGAGTCATTGCATGTGTTCTTTCCACAAACCACATGGATCAACCACTAGTCATTGCATGTGTGTTCTTTCCACAAACCACACATGGATCAACCACTAGAGTCATTGCATGTTTGTTCTTATACTAAAACCACAAACCACCACTAGAGTCATTGCATGTGTGTTCTTTTCCACAAACCACACATGGATCAACCACTAGAGTCATTGCATGTGTGTTCTTTCCACAAACCACATGGATCAACCGAGTCATTGCATGTGTGTTGTTTCCACAAACCACACATGGATCAACCACTAGAGTCATTGCATGTGTGTTCTTTTCACAAACCACATGGATCGACCACTAGAGTCATTGCATGTGTGTTCTTTCCACAAACCACATGGATCAACCACTAGAGTCATTGCATGTGTGTTCTTATACTAAAACCAACACTAGAGTCATTGCATGTGTGTTCTTTACAAACCACATGGATCCACTAGAGTCATTGCATGTGTGTTCTTTCCACAAACCACACATGGATCAACCACTAGGTCATTGCATGTGTGTTCTTTCCACAAACCACATGGATCAACCACTAGAGTCATTGCATGTGTGTTCTTTCCACAAACCACACATGGATCAACCACTAGAGTCATTGAATGTGTGTTCTTATACTAAAACCACATGGATCACTAGAGTCATTGCATGTGTGTTCTTTCCACAAACCACACATGGATCAACTACAGTCATTGCATGTGTGTTCTTTCCACAAACTACACATGGATCAACCACTAGAGTCATTGCATGTGTGTTCTTATACTAAACCACACAAACCACTAGAGTCATTGCATGTGTTCTTTCCACAAACCACATATGGATCAACCATAGTCATTGCATGTGTGTTCTTTCCACAAACCACACATGGATCAACCACTAGAGTCATTGCATGTGTGTTCTTTCCACAAACCACACATGGATCCACCAGTGGTCATTGCATGTGTGTTCTTTCCACAAACCACACATGGATCGACCACTAGAGTCATTGTATGTGTTTTATTTCCACAAACCACACATGGATCAACCAGTAGAGTCATTGCATGTGTGTTCTTATACTAAAACCACAAACCAGTACTAGAGTCATTGCATGTGTGTTCTTTTCCACAAACCACACATGGATCAACCACTAGAGTCATTGCATGTGTGTTCTTTCCACAAACCACACATGGATCAACCACTAGAGTCATTGCATGTGTGTTCTTTCCACAAACCACACATGGATCCACCAGTGGTCATTGCATGTGTGTTATTTCCACAAACCACACATGGATCAACCACTAGAGTCATTGCATGTGTGTTCTTATACTAAAACCACAAACCAGTACTAGAGTCATTGCATGTGTGTTCTTTTCACAAACCACACATGGATCAACCACTAGAGTCATTGCATGTGTGTTCTTTACACAAACCACATGTGGATCAACCACTAAGTCATTGCATGTGTGTTCTTTCCACAAACCACATGGATCAACCACTAGAGTCATTGCATGTGTGTTCTTATACTAAAACCACATGGATCATCCACTAGAGTCATTGCATGTGTGTTCTTTTCCACAAACCACACATGGATCAACCACTAGAGTCATTGCATGTGTGTTCTTTCCACAAACAACAATTGGATCAACCACTAGAGTCATTGCATGTGTGTTCTTTCCACAAACCACATATGGATCCCCACTAGAGTCATTGCATGTGTTCTTTCCACAAACCACACATGGATCAACCACTAGACTCATTGCATGTGTGTTATTTCCACAAACCACACTTGGATAAACCACTAGAGTCATTGCATGTGTGTTAGTATACTAAAAACCACACTAGAGTCATTGCATGTGTGTTCTTTTCACAAACCACACATGGATCAACCACTAGAGTCATTGCATGTGTGTTATTTCCACAAACCACACATGGATCAACCACTAGAGTCATTGCATGTGTGTTCTTATACAAACCACACATGGATCACCACTGTCATTGCATGTGTGTTCTTTCCACAAACCACACATGGATCAACCACTGGAGTCATTGCATGTGTGTTCTTTCCACAAACCACATGGATCCACAGTGGTCATTGCATGTGTGTTCTTTCACAAACCACACATGGATCAACCACTAGAGTCATTGCATGTGTGTTCTTTCCACAAACCACATATGGATCAACCACTAGAGTCATTGCATGTTTGTTCTTATACTAAAACCACAAACCAACACTAGAGTCATTGGATGTGTGTTCTTTCCCACAAACCACACATGGATCCACCAATGGTTTATTGCATGTGTGTTCTTTCCACAAACCACATATGGATCAAGCACTAGTCATTGCATGTGTGTTCTTTCCACAAACCACATGGATCCACTAGAGTCATTGCATGTGTGTTCTTTCCTGAAACCACATGGATCAACCACTAGAGTCATTGCATGTGTGTTCTTTTCACAAGCCACACATGGATCAACCACTAGAGTCATTGCATGTGTGTTCTTTCCTAAAACCAACACTAGAGTCATTGCATGTGTGTTCTTTCCACAAACCACACATGGATCGACCACTAGAGTCAATTCATGTGTGTTCTTTCCACAAACCACATGGATCAACCACTAGAGTCATTGCATGTGTGTTCTTATACTAAAACCACATGGATCCACTAGAGTCATTGCATGTGTGTTCTTTTCACAAACCACATGGATCAACCACTAGAGTCATTGCATGTGTGTTCTTTCCTAAAACCACATGGAACCACTAGAGTCATTGCATGTGTGTTCTTTCCACAAACCACATGGATCAACCACTAGGTCATTGCATGTGTGTTCTTTCCACAAACCACATGGATCAACCTAGAGTCATTGCATGTGTGTTCTTTCCACAAACCACATGGATCAACCACTAGAGTCATTGCATGTGTGTTCTTATACTAAAACCACATGGAACCAGCACTAGAGTCATTGCATGTGTGTTCTTTCCACAAACCACACATGGATCACCACTAGAGTCATTGCATGTGTTCTTTCCACAAACCACACATGGATCAACCACTGGTCATTGCATGTGTGTTCTTTCCACAAACCACACATGGATCCCACTAGAGTCATTGCATGTGTGTTATTTCCACAAACCACACATGGATCAACCACTAGAGTCATTGCATGTGTGTTCTTTCAACAAACCACACATGGATCAACCACTAGAGTCATTGCATGTGTGTTCTTTTTATGATTAAACCAACACTATAGTCATTGCATGTGTGTTCTTTTCACAAACCACACATGGATCAACCACTAGAGTCATTGCATGTGTGTTATTTCCACAAACACATGGATCAACCACTAAGTCATTGCATGTGTGTTCTTTCCACAAACCACACATGGATCACAGTGGTCATTGCATGTGTGTTCTTTCCACAAACCACACATGGATCAACCACTAGAGTCATTGCATGTGTTCTTTCCACAAACCACATGGATCAACCACTAGAGTCATTGCATGTGTGTTCTTTCCACAAACCACACATGGATCAACCACTAGAGTCATTGCATGTGTGTTCTTTCCACAAACCACACATGGATCAACCACTAGAGTCATTGCATGTGTGTTCTTATACAAACCACACATGGATCCACCACTAGAGTCATTGCATGTGTGTTCTTTCCACAAACCACACATGGATCGACCACTAGAGTCATTGCATGTGTGTTCTTTCCACAAACCACAATGGATCCACTAGAGTCATTGCATGTGTGTTCTTTCCTAAAACCACACATGGATCCACTAGAGTCATTGCATGTGTTCTTTCCACAAACCACATGGATCAACCACTAGAGTCATTGCATGTGTGTTCTTTCCACAAACCACACATGGATCAACCACTAGAGTCATTGCATGTGTGTTCTTATACTAAAACCACACATGGACACTAGAGTCATTGCATGTGTGTTCTTTCCACAAACCACACATGGATCAACCACTAAGTCATTGCATGTGTGTTCTTTCCACAAACACACATGGATCAACCACTAGAGTCATTGCATGTGTGTTCTTTTCCTAAAACCACACTGGTTCCACCACGGGTCATTGGCTGGGTGTTCTTTCCACAAACCACACATGGTTCAACTACTAGCGTCATTGCATGTTTGTTCTTATACAAACCACATGGACCAACCACTCGAGTCATTGCATGTGTGTTCTTTCCACAAACCACACATGGATCCACCACTAGAATCATTGCATGTGTGTTCTTTCCACAAACCACATGGATCGACCACTAAGTCATTGCATGTGTGTTCTTTCCACAAACCACACATGGATCAACCACTAGAGTCATTGCATGTTTGTTCTTATCCTAAAACCACAAACCAGCACTAGAGTCATTGCATGTGTGTTCTTTTCCACAAACCCCACATGGATCCACTAGACTCATTGCATGTGTGTTCTTTCCACAAACCACATATGGATCAACCAGAGTCATTGCATGTGTGTTCTTTCCACAAACCACACATGGATCAACCACTAGAGTCATTGCATGTGTGTTCTTTCCACAAACCACATGGATCCACCACTAGAGTCATTGCATGTGTGTTCTTTCCACAAACCACACATGGATCAACCACTAGAGTCATTGCATGTGTGTTCTTTAAAACCAACACTAGAGTCATTGCATGTGTGTTCTTTTCACAAACCACACATGGATCAACCACTAGAGTCATTGCATGTGTGTTCTTTCACAAAACACACATGGATCAACCACTAGAGTCATTGCATGTGTGTTCTTTCCACAAACCACACATGGATCAACCACTAGTCATTGCATGTGTGTTCTTTCCACAAACCACACATGGATCAACCACTAGAGTCATTGCATGTGTTCTTTACCAAAACCACATGGATCCACTAGAGTCATTGCATGTGTGTTCTTTCCACAATACACACATGGATCAACCAATATAGTCATTGCATGTTTGTTTTTTCCACAAACCACACATGGATCACCACTAGAGTCATTGCATGTGTGTTCTTATACTAAAACCACATGAACACTAGAGTCATTGCATGTGTGTTCTTTCACAAACCACACATGGATCGACCACTAAGTCATTGCATGTGTGTTATTTCCACAAACCACACATGGATCAACCACTAGAGTCATTGCATGTGTGTTCTTTCCACAAACCACATGGATCCACCAGTGGTCATTGCATGTGTGTTCTTTCACAAACCACATGGATCAACCACTAGAGTCATTGCATGTGTGTTCTTTCCACAAACCACATGGATCAACCACTAGAGTCATTGCATGTGTGTTCTTATACTAAAACCACGGATCCACTAAGTCATTGCATGTGTGTTCTTTCACAAACCACACATGGATCCACCACTCGAGTCATTGCATGTGTGTTCTTTCCACAAACCACACATGGATCAACCACTAGAGTCATTGCATGTGTTCTTTCCACAAACCACATGGATCCACTAGAGTCATTGCATGTGTGTTCTTTCCACAAAACCACATGGATCGACCACTAGAGTCATTGCATGTGTGTTCTTTCCACAAACCACACATGGATCAACCACTAGAGTCATTGCATGTGTGTTCTTTCCCAAACCACACATGGATCAACCACTAAGTCATTGCATGTGTGTTCTTTCCACAAAGCACACATGGATCAACCACTAGAGTCATTGCATGTGTGTTCTTTACAAAAACCACACATGGATCCACTAGACTCATTTCATGTGTGTTCTTTTCTAAACCACATGGATCCACTAGAGTCATTGCATGTGTGTTCTTTCCACAAACCACACATGGATCAACCACTAGAGTCATTGCATGTGTGTTCTTTCCAAACCACACATGGATCAACCACTAGAGTCATTGCATGTGTGTTCTTTCCACAAACCACACATGGATCCACTAGAGTCATTGCATGTGTGTTCTTTCCACAAACCACACATGGATCAACCACTAGAGTCATTGCATGTGTTCTTATCCTAAAACCACATGGATCCACCACTAGAGTCATTGCATGTGTGTTCTTTCCACAAACCACACATGGATCAACCACTAGAGTCATTGCATGTGTGTTCTTTCCACAAACCACACATGGATCCACTAAGTCATTGCATGTGTTCTTTCCACAAACCACACATGGATCGACCACTAGAGTCATTGCATGTGTGTTCTTTCTAAACCACACATGGATCAACCACTAAGTCATTGCATGTGTGTTCTTTCCACAAACCCATGGATCACAGAGTCATTGCATGTGTGTTCTTTCCAGAAACCACACATGGTTCACAAAGTGGTCATTGCATGTGTGTTCTTTCCACAAACCACACATGGATCAACCACTAGAGTCATTGCATGTGTGTTATTTCCACAAACCACACATGGATCAACCACTAGAGTCATTGCATGTGTGTTCTTATACAAACCACATGGACACTAGAGTCATTGCATGTGTGTTCTTTTACAAACCACACATGGATCAACCACTAGGTCATTGCATGTGTGTTCTTTCCACAAACCACACATGGATCAACCACTAGAGTCATTGCATGTGTGTTCTTTCACAAACCACACATGGATCCACTAGAGTCATTGCATGCGTGTTCTTTCCACAAACCACACATGGATCGACCACTAGAGTCATTGCATGTGTTCTTATACTAAAACCACAAACCAGCACTAGGTCATTGCATGTGTGTTCTTTCACAAACCACACATGGATCAACCACTAGAGTCATTGCATGTGTGTTCTTTTCCAAAAACCACACATGGATCAACCACTAGAGTCATTGCATGTGTGTTCTTTCCACAAACCACACATGGATCAACCACTAAGTCATTGCATGTTTGTTCTTATACTAAAACCACAAACCAGCACTAGAGTCATTGCATGTGTGTTCTTTTCCACAAACCAAACATGGATCCACTAGAGTCATTGCATGTGTGTTATTTCCACAAACCACATGGATCAACCAGAGTCATTGCATGTGTTCTTTCCACAAACCACATGGATCCCCACTAGAGTCATTGCATGTGTGTTCTTATTTCCACAAACCACACATGGATCAACCACTAGAGTCATTTCATGTGTGTTATTTCCACAAACCACACATGGATCAACCACTAGAGTCATTGCATGTGTGTTCTTATACTAAAACCAACACTAGAGTCATTGCATGTGTGTTCTTTTCTAAACCACACATGGATCAACCACTAGAGTCATTGCATGTGTTCTTTCCACAAACCACACATGGATCAACACTAGTGTCATTGCATGTGTGTTCTTTTCCACAAACCACACATGGATCCACCACTAGAGTCATTGCATGTGTGTTCTTTTCCACAATCCACACATGGATCAACCACTAGAATCATTGCATGTGTTCTTATACTAAAACCACACATGGACCCACTAGAGTCATTGCATGTGTGTTCTTTCCACAAACCACATGGATCAACCATTAGAGTCATTGCATGTGTGTTCTTTCCACAAACCACACATGGATCAACCACTAGAGTCATTGCATGTTTGTTCTTATACTAAAACCACATGAACCAGCACTAGAGTCATTGCATGTGTGTTCTTTTCCACAAACCACATGGATCCACCACTGGTCATTGCATGTGTGTTCTTTCCACAAACCACACATGGATCAACCACTAGAGTCATTGCATGTGTGTTCTTTCCACAAACCACATGGATCCCACTAGAGTCATTGCATGTGTGTTCTTTCCACAAACCACAGATGGATCAACCACTAGTCATTGCATGTGTGTTATTTCCACAAACCACACATGGATCAACCACTAGAGTCATTGCATGTGTGTTCTTATACTAAAACCACATATGGATCAACCACTAGAGTCATTGCATGTGTGTTCTTTTCACAAACCACACATGGATCAACCACTAGAGTCATTGCATGTGTGTTATTTCCACAAACAAACATGGATAAACCACTAGAGTCATTGCATGTGTGTTCTTATAATAAAACCAACATAGATCCACCAGTGGTCATTGCATCTGTGTTCTTCCCACAAACCACACATAGATCAACCACTAGAGTCATTGCATGTGTGTTATTTCCACAAACTACACATGGATCAACCACTATAGTCATTGCATGTGTATTCTTATACTAAAACCAACATGGATCCACCACTAGGTCATTGCATGTGTGTTCTTTCCACAAACCACACATGGATCAACCAGAGTCATTGCATGTGTGTTCTTTCCACAAACCACACATGGATCAACCACTAGAGTCATTGCATGTTTGTTCTTATACTAAACCACAAACCAGCACTAGAGTCATTGCATGTGTTCTTTTCCACAAACCACACATGGATCCACCAGAGTCATTGCATGTGTGTTCTTTCCACAAACCACACATGGATCAACCACTAGAGTCATTGCATGTGTGTTCTTTTCACAAACCACATATGGATCAACCACTAGAGTCATTGCATGTTTGTTCTTATACTAAAACCACAAACCAGCACTAGAGTCATTGCATGTGTGTTCTTTTACAAACCACACATGGATCCACCAGTCATTGCATGTGTGTTCTTTCCACAAACCACATATGGATCAACCACTAGAGTCATTGCATGTGTGTTCTTTCCACAAACCACATGGATCAGCCACTAGAGTCATTGCATGTTTGTTCTTATACTAAAACCACAAACCAGCACTAGAGTCTTTTCATGTGTGTTCTTTTCCACAAACCACACATGGATCCACTAGAGTCATTGCATGTGTGTTCTTTTCTACAAACCACATGGATCAACCACTAGAGTCATTGCATGTGTTCTTTCCACAAACCACATGGATCCACTAGAGTCATTGCATGTGTGTTATTTCCACAAACCACACATGGATCAACCACTAGAGTCATTGCATGTGTTATTTCCACAAACCACACATGGATCGACCACTAGAGTCATTGCATGTGTGTTCTTATACCAAACCACATGGATCAACCACTAGAGTCATTGCATGTGTGTTCTTATACAAACCACACATGGATCAACCACTAGAGTCATTGCATGTGTGTTCTTTCCACAAACCACACATGGATCCACTAGAGTCATTGCATGTGTGTTCTTTCCCCAACCCACACATGGATCCTAGAGTCATTGCATGTGTGTTCTTTCCACAAACCACACATGGATCAACCACTAGAGTCATTGCATGTGTGTTCTTATACTAAAACCACAATGGACCAGCACTAGAGTCATTGCATGTTTGTTCTTTCCACAAACCACACATGGATCCACCATAGAACTTGCATGTTTGTTATTTCCACAAACCACACATGGATCAACAAGAGACATTGCATGTGTGTTCTTTACACAAACCACATATGCATCAACCACTAGAGTCATTGCATGTTTGTTCTTATACTAACCACAAACTAGCACTAGAGTCATTGCATGTGTGTTCTTTCCACAAACCACACATGGATCCACTGAAGTCATTGCATGTGTGTTCTTTCCACAAACCACACATGGATCAACCACTAGAGTCATTGCATGTGTGTTATTTCCACAAACCACATGTGGATCAACCACTAGAGTGATTGCATGTATGTTATTTCCACAAACCACACATGGATCAACCACTAGAGTCAATGCATGTGTGTTCTATCAAAACAACACATGGATCAACCACTAGAGTCATTGCATGTGTGTTCTTATACTAAAACCAACACTAGAGTCATTGCATGTGTGTTCTTTTCACAAACCACACATGGATCAACCACTAGAGTCATTGCATGTGTTATTTCCACAAACCACACATGGATCAAACACTAGGTCATTGCATGTGTGTTCTTTCCACAAACCACACATGGATCCACCAGTGGTCATTGCATGTGTGTTATTTCCACAAACCACACATGGATCAACCACTAGAGTCATTGCATGTGTGTTCTTATACTAAAACCACAATCCAACACGAGATTCATTGCATGTGTGTTCTTATGCAAACCACATGCATCCACCACTAGAGTCATTGCATGTGTGTTCTTTCCACAAACAACACATGGATCAACCAGAGTCATTGCATGTGTTCTTTCACAAACCACATGGATCAACCACTAGAGTCATTGCATGTGTGTTCTTATACTAAAACCACAAACCAACACTAGAGTCATTGCATGTGTGTTATTTCCACAAACCACACATGGATCAACCACTAGAGTCATTGCATGTGTGTTCTTTCCAGAAAACAAAGATGGATCAACCAGTGGTCATTGCATGTGTGTTCTTTCCACAAACCACACATGGATCAACCACTGAGTCATTGCATGTGTGTTATTTCCACAAACCACATGGATCAACCACTAGAGTCATTGCATGTGTGTTCATATACTAAAACCAACTTTTCAGTCATCACTAGAGTCGTTGTGTTCTTTTCACAAACCACACATGGATCAACCAGTAGAGTCATTGCATGTGTGTTCTTTCCACAAACAAACATGGATCAACCACTAGTCATTGCATGTGAGTTCTTTTCCACAAACCACATGGATCCCAGTGGTCATTGCATGTGTGTTCTTTCCACAAACCACACATGGATCAACCACTAAGTCATTGCATGTGTGTTACTTCCACAAACCACACATGGATCAACCATGAGTCATTGCATGTGTGTTCTTATACTAAAACCACACATGGAACCACTAGAGTCATTGAATGTGTGTTCTTTTCCACAAACCACACATGGATCCTTCTAGAGTCATTGCATGTCCCTTATATAAGCCTTTTAAATTGCATGTACGTAGTTTCTTTTCACAAACCACACTATGGATCAGCCACTAGAGTCATTGGTAGCATGTGTGTTTATTTCCACAAACCACACACATGGATCAACCCGATGGTCATTGCATTGCTCTTGTTCTTTACTAAAACCACACATGGATCCACTAGAGTCATTGCATGTGTGTTCTTTTGGAAGCAAACCACATTACATGGATCCACCAGGAGTCATTGCATGTGTGTTCTTTCCATTTTGAGCCACACATGGATCAACCAAGTAGTCATTGGATGTGTGTTATTTCCACAAACTACACATGGAGATCAACCACTAGAGTCATTGCATGTGTTATTTCCACAAAGCGTCAATATGGATCCATTTGAGTCATTTCCATTCTTGTTCTTATACTAAAACTAGTACTGCCTCAACGGATCCAAATTTACACCCCAGTCTTCTGTGGTTACACGCCCATAACACAGCTTGTTCCGCTGACATTGTTACATACTCATTCGATTGGGGCGCTTGACCATTGGGATGGTCTTCGCGAGCGATCCTAGTAGGGGGTTGTTCTGCGGCATGATTGGCCAGTTTGCTCTGGACAACTGGCATGTTACAGTGTTACGACTCACGAAGGCCATTCCCAGTGTCACGCCCCTGCTACTTCTCTCCTTCCTCCCCGCATTTCTCTCCTTCCCTCGTCACTTTCTCCCACTTCACTTCCATCCTGTCAGAGTCACAAAGTCGGCTGGATGATCCGCGCACCCCTCCGTCGCTACCTTCATGGTAAGAAATCATTTTACAAGCTTTTGAACTTATCCTACACATTCCTGCTATTTGCCAATCTAACCGGGTTCCTTTTTCCCATTTCCCATCTAACTTCGGGCTTGTGGTAGATGGGAGCCTAAGAGAATCGAGATCTCACAGGTATCCTTTGGTAAATACAAGCCTCATTGTGCTCCCAGCCTGTGATTCTTCACTGTTATTCTACCGCGAAGCCCTGGCCCACGAGATTGCAGTCAGACGCCAGGCGCGCCGCACGTGAGCCGTGATATAACCACTGCCCACCGGGCAGCCTGGCCGCCCACCTTGCGTGATGGGCACTTGATCAAGTGATTAGGATCTCGCACTGCAAGCCCAACTTTCCAAGAGCAGTGTTGTTCACCACTCACGCCGCCTACACCTCTGTGGGACGGTTTTGCTGCCCCGACCATCACCGCCGGTGTTCCGGGAACCGTGAGCTTCTGCCCACTGGCCATGTGGTGTCAGAGCAAGTACAGTCGGTTCATACCGCTCCGTATAATACCTGCGCATGGGGTGAACGCCACCATCAGTTTGATAGCATTCTTGTGTTAGCCGAGGAGCTTGTTACCTCGACACTGCTGGGAGGTGGAGTATGTGGACCTAAGGTCGAATCCTATGCGTTATCTCAAAAGACTTTTGCCTGGTGGTTGTACCCTAACAGTAAATGCGTTTTCTACATTTGTAATGAAAGTAATCGATAGACAAAATGTAGTACTTGTGTTATCGCGCATCGCTAGATTCTAAGCGATGCTTCACGTGCTTTAGAGTATATCATAGCGACGTAATTTCTTAGCTGTACTTTTCAAGACTTAATATCGACGAGTTATTATATTGGTCCAATCATTGTCGCTGTCACGCTGCAAAGTCCGCTTGCTCCAGACAAAACCGCCAATACCGCAGTGCTCCCGCCTGCGACAAGTCAAGGTTCCAGTAGCCCACCTCGCCGTTGTCTTTCCCCTCGTCATCGGCTCCCAATCTCTTCCATCCTCGCCACTCCCGCTCGATGGTTGTAATTGGCGATTTTGCTGGATTGTTTTATATAATCTACGCGGATAATGCAACATGCAAATGGCAATGCATACACAATTTCTAAAGTGGAAGCACCACCGCCGCTATTGTACATTTTAATATAGCTCAACAAACACATTACAATAATTGTACTCGCATTAAATGACGTTCAAAATTGCAAAACCATCCCAAACAACATCTAAACCCACATCACACACCGCCGTCGAGTCCACCTCGGCTGGTGACACCGTCGCGTCTCTTCCCGCGACATCCACCTTTACCGTGGCTTGCCCTTTCGCCAAGGAGGCAACAATGGTGTTCGCATTAGCTTGCCCCCATCGCCTCCACATCGGAATCGATAATGATGAAGGTGATGGGGTTGGCATGCACCGAAAGCCGTCATACCGGGCGGATCCTTTGCCGAGTTCGACGCCAGATCGGGCCCTTCTATGTAGGGAGGGGCCGAAGCCTCAGATACGTGAAGTACTGTCAGCCTTCTCAAGAAACCATGGCCATTTGATACTGCGAATGTAGATCTTGGTGATCTCACCACAAGTAGCCCCACCTAAGTGGAGCGGATGGACTGGCCAACATGAGCCATGACAAGTTCCTTGTAGGAGGGAGTAAGATTGTGGGCTAGGCGTGGTTCCGTTCCTCAGCACCTCCTGATATGTGTACGCCGGGTAAGGTACCAAAAATGGTCCAATGCAACATGTGGTTTTGAACCACGTATACGCCGACTTTCTTTTGACAAGTCCACACTAGGTCCCCACCGTCACCGAATGTGGGGACGGTAGGATTCTCGCCTCAATTATTAAGTAGGGATAAACCACGCTCACCACCACCTTGACATCCAAAGGCTCCTCTTTCTTCTGCCTCGCCCTCGGCTTGCCATTACGAATCAGGTGCAGCTTTGCTCCTGTTGAATTGTACGGCTCAACGCCACAGCGCGGTGCCTCATCAAAATCGTAGGGCGCCTTAAGATTACTACCCCGACATGCTGTGTGTTTGTGTGGTGAGATGATGTCAGATGATTTCGTGGGACCGAATGCAAAATATCGCAGGGAAATTCAGCAACTATGATCAGAGCTAAGAAGTTCCATCAGGTGCATGGTAACCTAGATCCCAAAGCGTAATGTAATTCTTTTTTGTTTCTCTGATTCACTACGAGGGAAGGAGGGGGACTAGCTGTGACAAGTTTGTGTGTATCGAAAAGCCAATCTGGCTGCAAGTTTTCGCCAAAGAGCTTGTCTCAGATCTCGTGGATGTTGTGTGGGTACAAGAAAGAGGAGACTTCGTATGATGGAGCGAGAGATCTGGAGCTTTCAAAAAGCTGTGCAGGGGCAAAGGCAAAGGGAGGTGGTGATGTATCGGCTCAAGATTAGGCCAGAGTAGGTGGGACACACTCTTTTCATTATCTGGGCATTATTGTGTATTTGGCAAGCTTATGTTGCTGCTGTCGTTGCTCCAAAGAAATTTTGAAAGAGTTGGTACAGCCAGCGCTTCGTGGAGTGTAGCTACCAGCTTAAGAAAATTCTTTTTCCAGCCCGTAAACTTATCATAAGTGTAATGCCACATGAGGGATTTATTAAAGTTACTTGTTAAATAAATCATGTCTGCAAGCTACTAACACCCATCGATTTTTGAGAGGATTTAACCACCAGCTATCGCCGATTGCTCTCTCGTATAGTAGTGGCACAAATACAGCTTTTGATTCAATCAACTAGTGGCCTTCGCACGATCAAATCCTTCTAAAGTCACGATACATTTTATCTAGCGAGTACGAGAGGCAGATTGTTACCGGCCTGACAAGTTCCACGCATTACGCCTACAAACGTGAGTTTAATCGTAATTCATATATATAGGTTCAAGTTCAATACATCATTAGCGGTCATAATCAAGCTAGCCTCTTTCCTGCTTTGGGTGCCAACTTTCTTCCTCTTTCCTTCACGTCATTCACCGGCTTCTTCTGTATCTCCTGCCTTCTTCCTCTTCCCTGGTGCCAATTTTTCTACTCTTCACGTATTCTCGCATCTCCGGCCGTAGGAAGTCGCTAATCAAAGACCGTAATCTTGTCCGGTTATCATCTACCCACTTGTTTTGGTTTTTCTTCCCACAGAAAATCTGACCGTAGTCGGGTCTGTTTTTTAGGTTTTACTCTTTATGCCTCTGTAAAAAAAAACAGTACATGGATTACTACTTTATATCTATACAGTACTATAAACATTTTTGTGTGAATGTACCATCTCATATCTAGGTTTGGGAGCATTATGGGGACATCCAAATGCTTTATGGCCTATAAGATGGCAGTGTGTCTTGCATCCTGTTTTGCCCATTTTCTTTGTAGCGTAGAAAGCCGAACCCTTCTTCTCGAGAAAATTTTAAACCTTATTCACCTGGGGTCTTCCTTCCTACTTTTGTAACTCAAGTTGGCAAAGCTCAAAGATAGTTGGACTTGAGGCCACCGAGATGGGTCTCAGAGCATGGCTCTACTTGATCTAGCGACGCAGACGTACCAACTTTTCCATAGAGTAGTAGTCCCGATAAAATACATGTATCCAAATGTGGTAGAGTTCCTTTTCTTTACCAAGAAGGCCAAGGCATGGTCGCAAGGTTTCCTGTATGCTGCCACTCTAAGTAGGTGTATTCGCAGGTACTAGATGTGTTCACAACATCCCTTTTCCACTCTTTGGACATATCGACCATCTCACAGCTTCAATGTTGGTTGACGGAGAACCTAAGATGAGCAAGTCCTCGGTTTTGTAGCAGCTTGCAGTTGCTATACAACCTGCGTGAGTATTATGTCCTCTAAGTCTCCTACCGATCTCTCTCCTTATATTTAATGTACAGCCTTTGATGATCATATCACGTATGTCATTCATCAAGTAATGAACAGGACGACTTTTATGTCCTTCACCCAGCTTATTCGTGCATTCTCGCATACAGGTTGTTGTTTTTATGTAATCAACTTTGATGTCGTGGTTGAATTGACTCTCTCTTCCATAGTCTGTGGAATGATGGATGGCTAAGTACTGAAGTTCAGGGCTTCGCAAAAAATCTTGCTCATGAGAAATAATCGTCGCTACTAGGTTTGTAAACTCTAGCAAAGCAGAGAAACATGTAACAAAAATACCTGCCTGTCAAGATAGTGTGAGTACAAGTTGAGCAACATATGGAACAGCATTCTCTACCTTCACTTATGGTGGAACACCTCCTTCATCAGATTGATTCATTACCTCTTTGCATGCATCCGTGGATATAGCTAATGGATCCATGTGGCCTATTGATCTCCTCCCGAGCTGCCCTCACAAACTAGACCCAATTTTCCTCCGCTGCTTATGTTTCAAATAGTGCCCAAATGCCACTCAAACATCCAGCCAGCACCATCAAGTGTATGTACAGACAAGCGTGACATGTAGCCTTTCCATTTCCCAGCTTAGGACAAAGGTTGTTCACATCAGATAGGTTTCCAGTACATTACATTTCTTGAATCCATCATGCAAGGTTTAAGTTACTATGAAAAAAATCTTTGAAATATATTTTACCACCTTTCTCGATTTGCAGTGTCAATCTTCACAACACTCCCTCGACACCTAGCTTGTACTCTCCGGCTTGAAGTTGTACAAAGATCCTCGGTTATTGGTCCAATCCCCTGCAAGACCCCTGTGAGCTTTCTTTACCTTTCCAAACCGTGTAATATGTATGACAATGTTGTATTTAGAACCGAAAGCTAGTCCGAATATTCGCTGGGGTCTAGCCTTAGGTTATCCTTGCATGGACATAGATTGCATAGCCACCCACTCCTGTCAGCCATTGTTAACAGGGATTTTAGTTTGCTTCGTCGGACACATGTGTGCGTGGGCCCATTCTGCTCACCCGCAAACATGTATTCATTTAAAAGATAAGCTTAGATTCGGATTAGTTTCCGTAAAGATATCACATCGCCTAGAAGTTATAGAGTGAAAAGAAAAAAGAGAGAAATAGAGTTCTAATTGTTTACGCATTCATTACCCCAATACCCTAATTGCAAATATAGCCACGTGTAAGGATCTTGGGTTGTGGATCCTCCATGGCTCCGCCCATCCATTCATCCACGTTAACTTGCAAACGGCTACGATACTTCTCCCTAAGTAGTTCTTCACCGACAAACGCTTAACTCCCCCCCTTGATACAAAAAATGCTTTAACGATATCCTGAACTCATGCATGCTTCTAACTCGGTGCCAACTGGAAATTATAGGATACTGTGTTTCATGTTTCCATTTCATCTACTTCAACACCCAAATCATCGACTAGAATACCAAATTTCATCGTTAAGTTCCTCGCCTATTTCATCCTTAATAGATTCTTGATCCTCTCATGCTTACTTCTTCATCGATTCAGAATCTTCGCCATCGCCTCTAATTCCCATACCGCATACATCATATTGACTCCCATGGTGGGCCGCACCACCGCTCCACCAATGGATAGGAACATTACCCCACCCACCTCAATCGGGCAACTCGCTTTCTCCAAGACACTTGGTTGGTTGTGTTGCAACCACATGGGCCTTACGCTTGCACGCATCCCGTGTACTTCAAGGACAAACAACAGTCGTAATCAATTTCATCTTGAGTCTCAGCAGAACCTCTTACTCTTCCTATGTACATCCTCCTTCCCGATGTAATCTTTCCCGATGGTATCGAGGGCTTGACATCCACGCTCCATTCCCCATCGAACTAGGCCTTTTGTCTGCCGCCTTGGGTGTGATCTCCATCGCCTCCCCTCACGGGTGTTGGCTCTGTGGTGCCGGCATTATTGCCCGACCTCCGTGGGCGGTTCTTCTTCGAATTAGCCCTTTCTCGCTACTATTGGGTGTGTTCTCTTCGTACGGCATTATTGCTCGACCTCAACATGGTTCCGCCCAAATTAGCCCTTTGCTGCTACTATTGGGCGGTTCTCCTCAGGCCGTATAATTCCCCCGACAAATACGTGTTCTGCCCAAATTAGTGTTTTTTCCGCCTCCCACTAGGTGTGGTAGCCTCTGCTGGCCATCTTCGCTTCTTTTGCTACCACTCCGGGAGTGTTCACCACCGTTATCCCTCTTAGAGTTTTTTGCTCATACCGTCGGTGGCATTTTACCGGATCTCAAGGGTGTACTGCGGCATGGTGCCTTTTGTCGTGGACTCTTGGGCCCTCTTCTAGCATGGTCTCCTTGGTGATGTTCTTCTTCGGGTGCCCTTTCGTGGATGCTCTTCTTGCTCCTCTTTATGATGCTCCTCTATAAGATCATCCTCCTGCTCAAGCCACCCTCATCGCATCAGCCATAGTGATGCAATGGGTCGTCATGCATGCCTTCTAAAAGTCCATCATCTCTATTGTCGAGTTCCACCTCTCTAACCGCGGAGCACTACCAAGTGGAAGTAAACTTCAATCTATAATGTTTCCTTGTAAACGGTATGACTAAATCCCGTATCTTTCACTTCGATAGCCTTTTTGCTCCTGTAATCATAATATAACAAACGGTTTCCCGAGGACCCCACAAGACTTTCTTCTTCACACTTAACGATGCTATCAGTCGATAACTCTCCCACTTCGTGGTCGTGATTCCGCCAAGGATTACATCAAACTGCTATAGAATTTTTCTGCTATCATCTAATTTTGCAAAGATAATCAGCGACACCGACATCTAACGATTACTTTGCCATCATCGTGTTCTTCAAGATAGAAACCTTCGAGAGGTTCGAGAGATGGAGGGCACCATCGCACTCAGTCAAGAATGCCACCACCGCCATCACCAAATAAGGGCCATCAAGCTAGATCAACTCTCGTGGAAGTACCATGACCAGAGCAACACGAGGGCCCTTAGCAATGGAGCTACATTACATGGTGGACAGCAGGCCCTTCTAACTACAGCCACAATAGGACTGGCTTGCTGCCATGCCACCGACAATCAAGAGCAATTCCCACAATGTAAGTGTTTCGAAAAGTTAGTAGAGTCTGCACCATGAGCTGGCTTTAGACCAGAAGCTCGCTAAACCCGAGCACGGGTTCGAGGAGGAGAGAATGGTTCATTTTGCAACAATAGTGGGTAGCTCCTAGCCTTTAGTTTGCTCAACAATGTGGATTGGGTCAACAGCATTCCGATCAACAACAACACGAGGACAACCAGTACCACCGATTCCTGAGCATGGGTTCGCATAACTTGATGACAGCCAAGCAGAGCAGCACACAAGGCGGTCTTCAACAACAAGAAGCCTCCTGACGCTTTAGTTTGCTCAACAATGGCATGGATTGGTGAGCAGGAGCCGCAGCATACGGGCACCAGGACGGGACGACCAATACCAAAGCAGATTCTAGAGCAGTAGTTTTCCACAACGGTAATACGGGACTCCTACGAGGAGGTTGCCTGATGAAGCATGTCATGGACGAGGAACCACATTTTTTTCAACAACAAGTAGGGTTTGAGTTGACTCTCCTCGTCCAATAATAGTTGGGCGACTCCCAAAGAGCGTGGAGCTTCTCATCCACTATGTTACACACCAGCAGAATTCACGAAGCTTCCAACATGTTGTTTCATCAACCCAATTAGCTCACGGCCACATCATTATAGGAACCCCTGCCTCATTAATCAACGATGCCAAACCTGCAAGTCGCTTCTAGCCTCATTTCAGAAGTTCACGACAAAGAACTAAACCAGTGGACAAGGTATAACCGCACAGCGCTTACTTCCATCTTCAGACTCGAGCCTGCTTCATGTGCTCTTCCCATGTGCTAATTTAATCTAGGTAGCCATAGATGCTCACCGTAACTGCGGTATTTGGGTTCAGCGGAGATCCTAGTTGATGTAAAATTGGAGATTAAAGATAAGAATTGTTTGTCATTGGCCGTTAGCAAACAATTCTATGTTCGAGCATATCTCGTAATGCCAATAGCCATCTAGCAAATTATAGGTACTAATAATAGCAAAGAGAAGAGTAGCTCACCCGAAATTAGCCATAAGTACTTCTTCCTAAGAATGGATCTGCTTATCCTTTCACGTCAAATTATCAGACGGTAGAGGCGGGCTAGATCGTCAGAACGGGCTGGCATGGCATTCGCATTAGAGCTTGGTAGCGCCGTAGGCGCAGCAACTTGGTGCCGTAAGTCAAATGCCCAAGAGATCATTCGCTGGAGAGGGATTTTGACGCCGGTGCTAGGGTTCATGCGAAAGGAGGAAGGAGGATTTGTGAATTTGGTCAATGCACGATGCTCCTTTAGTATCTCGTTACCACGTGGTTACCGTGTTGGCGCCGTGATCATGGAAATATTACCGACATGAGGGTCCCGACCGCCTACTTCACGGGAAGTTTCAATGATATGTTTGATTTGGTAGGGTGAGACTTAGTTTGCATCAAATGGCCCCTCTCGGTAGTTAGCGGCCCAACTTTTCAAACGCTGTAATTTCAGGCAACTTATTACGCACCAGCCATGCGCTGGCCCGCCAACCTGCACCACAGACAAACAAGCCCACACATGCCACCTACCAACCTTGCACCACTCTCACACACATATCCTAGGGGAACATGCAAGTTTTCATGTGATTCCAACGCTCCGGTGGTCTTCCTCCGACGACACCCTAGACCGGGGCCATGGATCGTCTACCCCTATAGCTATCTCCGCATTTAGGGCACCTGTTAGAACTCTCTACTTGTTTTGGTTTGTTTAGACATATGTATATTGGAGAGCAAAGGTTGGGCCAACTTTGCCACATTCTAGGGCCCCTTGGCCAGGACGCTGCGGGAGTTTCCACACATGCATCCAGAATTTTACTAAGTGTTAACGCATGTCCGGGAAGGGGGTCACACCTGGGGCCTACACATGGCACCTGCCAACCTTGCACCACTCTCACACACATATCCTATGGGCACATGCATGTTTTCATATGATTCTGACGCTCCGGTGCTCTTCCTCGGGCGAAACCCTAGAATAGGGCCCCCAGATTGTCTACCCCTATAGCTATGTCCAGATTTAGGGTACTCGTGGAACTTCTACTTGTTTTGGTTTGTTTAGGACATATGAAAATGGAGATAAAGGTTAGTCCAACTTTTGCCACATTCCTAGGCCCTGCCAGACGCCAAGGGAGTTTCCACATAAAGATCCAAGATTTTACTAAGTGTTAATGCATATCCGGGAAGGGGGTGACACCTGGGGCCTACACATGTCACCTACCAACCTTGCGCCAATCTCACCCACATATCCTAGGGGCACATACAAGTTTTCATGGGATTCCGACACTCTGGTGGTCTTCCTTCGGTGAAACCCTAGACCCAAAGGCTCTCTGATCGCCTACTCCTATAGCTATCTCCATACGAGGGTATCCCAATGTACCTCTCACTTGTTTTGGTTTGTTTAGGACATATGTACATGGAGAGCAAGGTTGGTCCAATCTTTGCCACATTCTAGGCCCCAGCCAGACGCCCGAGTTTCCACGCATGCATCCAGGACTTAACTAAGTGTTAATGCATGTACGGGAAGGGGGTCACACCTGGGCCTACACATGGCACCTACCAACCTTGCATCACTATCACACACATATCCTAGGGGACATGCAAATTTTCATTTGATTCCGACGCTCCACATGTCTTCCCTCCGTTAAACCCTAGACTGGGGCCCTGATCGCTCAATTCTATAGCTATCTCTCAGACGTAGGTTAGCCCGTGGACCTCTCTACTTGTTTTGGTTTGTTTAGGACATATTTACATGGATAGAAAAGGTTGGGGCCAACTTTTCCATATTCTAGGCCCTGCCAGACGCCGATGGTGTTTCCATGCATGCATCCGTGATTTTACTAAGTGTGAGCGCATGTCCGAAGGATCACACCTGGGTCTACAAATGGCACCTACCAACCTTGCACCACTCTCATAAACTTATCCTAGGGGCACATGCAAGTTTTCATGTAATTCCGACATCCGTGGTTTTCTCTAGCGAAATCCCTAGACCGGGGCCCCCTGATCGTCTACCCCTAGAGATATCTGTGTCCGAGGTTAGCCCGGTGGACCTCTATATTGTTTTGGTTTTTTAGCACATATTTACATGGAGAGAAAAGGTTGGGCCAACGTTGCCACATTCTAGGCCCCTTGCCAGGACGCGCCAGTGACTTTCCACGTATGCATCTAGGATTTAACTAAGAACGCATGTCCGGAAGGGGTCACACCTGGGCCTACACATGCCACCTACCAACCTTGCACCAATCTCACACACATATCCTAGGGAAGATGCAGCCATGTGATTCCGACTCTCCGGTGGTCTTCCTCTGGCGAAACCCTAGATCTAGGCCATGGATCGTCTACCCCTATAGCTATCTCCGTACGAGGGTAGCCCGCTGGAACTCTCTACTTGTTTTGGTTTTTTTAGGACATATGTACATGGAGAGCAAAGGTTGGGCCAACTCTGCTACATTCTAGGCCCCGATCAGGACGCCAAGCGGAGTTTCCACGTACAGATCTATGATTGTACTAAGTGTTAACGCATGTCCGTGAAGGGGGTCACACCTGGGGCCTACACATGGCACCTACCAACCTTGAACCACTCTCACACACATATCCTAGGGGCACATGCATGTTTTCATGTGATTCCGACACTCCGGTGGTCTTCCTCGGGCGAAACCCTAGACTAGGGCCCCAGATTGTCTACCCCTATAGCTATGTCCATACGAGGGTAGCCCGGTGGAACTCTCTACTTGTTTTGGTTTGTTTAGGACATATGTAAATGGAGATAAAAGGTTAGTCCAACTTTGCCACATTCTAGGCCCCTTGCCAGACGCCAGTGGAGTTTCCACATACAGATCTAGGATTTGACTAAGTGTTAACGCATGTCCGGAAAGGGGATCACACCTGGGGTCTACACATGGCACCTAGCAACCTTTTTCCACTCTCATACACATATCCTAGGGGAACATGCAAGTTTTCATGTTATTTCGACATGCCGTGTCATCCTCCCATGAAACCTAGACCGGGGCCCTTGATTGCTCACCCTATAGCTATCTCTCAGATGAGGGTATCCCGGTGGACCTCTACTTGTTTTGGTTTGTTTAGACATATGTACATGGAGAGAAAAGTTTGGGCCAACTTTGCCACATTCAAGGCCCGGCCAGAAGCTTAATGGAGTTTCCACGCATGCATCCGTGATTTAACTACGTCGTAACGCATGTCCGGGAAGGGGTCACACCTGGGGCCTAAACATGGCACCTACCAACCGTGCACCACGCTCACAAACAGATCCTAGGGGCACATGCAAGTTTTCATGTGATTCCGACGGTCTGGTGGTCTTCCTCCGGCGAAACCCTGTGCCAAGTGCCCTGATCGCCTCACCCTATAGCTATCTCCGTATGAGGGCAGCCAGGTGGACCTCTACTTTTTGGTTTGTTTAGGACATATGTGTATGGATGGAAAAGGTTGCTACTAACTTTTCCACATTCTAGGCCCTAGTTGGTGATGCACGGGAGTCACACATACAGATCCAGGATTTTACTCAGTGTTAATGCATGTCCAGGAAGGGGTTCACACCTGGGGTCTACACATGGAACCTACCAACCTTGCACCAAACTCACACACAAAACCTAGGGGCACATCCAATTTTACATGTTATTCCGACGCCTGTAGTCTTCCTCCGATTTAAACCCTGCATCGGGGCCCCAAATCATCTACCCTATAGCTATCTCCGACATTTAGGTATCCCTTGATACCTCTCTACTTGTTTTAGTTTGTGTAGGTCATATGTACATGTAGAGAAAAGTTTGGTCCAACTTTTCCACATTCTAGGCCCCTGCCAGACGCCAAGGAGTTTCCAATGCATAGATCTAGGATTTAACTAGGTGTTAAGGCATGTCCGGGATGGGGTTCACACCTGGGGCCTACACATGGCACCTAACAAATTGCACCACTATCACACACATATCCTAGGGGCACATGCAAGTTTTCATTTGATTCCGACGCTCCGGTGGTCATCCTCCCATGAAACCCTCAGACCGGGGCTCTTGATCGCCGCTTCCCTAGCTATCTCCAGACGAGGTAAATTGCCCACCTTTCTCGACTTGTTTTGGTTTTTTAGGACATATGTACATGGAGAGAAAAGGTTGGTCCAACTTTGCCACATTCTAGGCCCCTGCCAGAGACGGTGGGAGTTTCCACGCATGCATCCTGGATTTTACTAAGTGTTAACGCATGCCCGGGAAGGGGATCTTACCTGGGGCCTACAAATGGCACCTACAAACTCTGCAACACTCTCACACACATATTCTAGGGGAACATGAAAGTTTTCATGTGATTCGCTGCTCGGTGGTTTTCCTCCATGAAACCCTAGACTGGGGCCCCTGATCGCTCACTCCCCTATAGCTATCTCTCTGCATTTAGGGTATCCCCGTGACCTCCCTACTTATTTGGTTTGTTTTTACATATGTACATTGAGAGCAAAAGGTTGGGCCAACTTTGCCACATTCTAGGCCCCAGCCAGGACGTATGGAGTTTCCAACGCATATCTAGGATTTAATTAAGTGTTATCGCATGTCCTGAAGGGGTCACACTGGCATACACATGGCACCTACCAACCTTGCACCACTATCACACACATATCCTAGGGTCACATGCAATTTTTCATCTGATTCCAATGCTCCGGTGGTCTTCCTCCGGTGAAACCCTAGACCGGGGGCCCCAGATCGTTTACTCCTATAGCTATCTCCGTATGAGGGCAGCCTGATGGACCTCTCTACTTGTTTTGGCTTGTTTAGGACATATGTACATGGAGATCAAAGGTTGGTCCAAGTTTGCCACATTCTAGGTCCCGGTTGTGTCGCCGTGGAGTTTGCACGCATGCATCCAGGATTTACTATGTTAATGCATGTCCGGGAAGGGTGTCACACTTGGGGCCTACACATGGAACCCACCAACCTTTAAACACTCTCACACACATATCCTAGGGTCACATTCAAGTTTTCATGTGATTCCGATGCTCCAGTGGTCTTCATCCTCGCTGAACTCGACCGGAGACCCGATCGCTCACCCCCTATAGCTATCTCTGCAGACGAGGGTAGCCCGTGGACCTATCTACTTTATTTTGTTGGTTTAGGACATATGTACATTGAGAGCAAAGGGGGCCAACTTTGCCACATTCTAGGCCCCTGCCAGGACGCCAAATGGAGTTTCCAATGCATGCATCCGTGATTTAACTAAGTGTTAACACATGTTCGAAGGGGTCACACTGGCCTATACATGGCACCTACTAACCATGCACCACTATCAAACACATATCCTAGGGGCACATGCAAGTTTTCATGTGATTCCGATGCTTGGTGGTCTTCCTCCCAAGGTGAAACTCCCAGACCCGAGGCCCCTGATCGCTCTACCCCTATAGCTATCTCCGCATTTAGGGTAGCTCGATGGACCTCTCTACTTGTTTTGGACATATGTACATGGAGAGAAAAGGTTGGTCCAACTTTTCCACATTCTAGGCCCCACAGACGCTGTGGAGTTTCCACGCATGTATCCGTGATTTTACTAAGTGTTAACGCATGTCCTGGGAAGGGGTCACACTGTGGCCTACACATGGCACCTAACAACCTTGCACCAGTCTCACAGATATCCTAGGGCACATGCAAGTTTTCATGTGATTCCGATGTTCCGTGGTCTTCCTCCAAACCTTAGACCGGGGGCGCTGATCGCCTACCCCTAGAGATATCTCCGCATTTAGGGTATCCTTGACCTCTCTACTAGTTTTGGTTTGTTTAAGACATATGTACATGGAGAGGAAAGGTTAGGCCAACTTTGCCACATTCTAGGCCCCCTTGGTGACGTGCGGGAGTTTCTGGTTTATATCTAAGATATAACAAAGTGTTAACGCATGTCCGGTAGGGGTCACACCTGGGCCTACATGGCACCTACCAACCTTGCACCACTATCCCACACACATATTCTAGGGGCACATGCAAGTTTTCATGTGATTCTCGACGCTTTGCCGGGTCATCCTCCCGCTGAAACCCTAGGACCGGGGCCCCTGATTGTCTACCCCTTATAGCTATCTCTCAGTATGAGGGTATCCCTGTGACCTCTCTACTTGTTTTGGTTTGTTTAGGACATATGTACATGGAGAGAAAAGGTTGGGCCAACTTTGCCACATTCAAGGCCCCTGCCAGGAAGCTTAATGGAGTTTCCACGCATGCATCCGTGGATTTAACTAAGTCTTAACGCATGTCCGGAAGGGGTCACACCTGGGCCTAAACATGGCACCTACCAACCTTGCACCACGCGCCAAACATATCCTAGGGGCACATGCAAGTTTTCATGTGATTCCGACGGTCTGGTGGTCTTCCTCCCATGAAACCCCAGACTGTGCCTGATCGCTCACTCCCTATAGCTATCTCCGTATGAGGGTAGCTGTGTGGACCTCTCTACTTTTTTGGTTTGTTTAGGACATATGGTATGGATGGAAAGGTTGTCAACTTTTCCACATTCCTAGGCCCTAGTTGTGATGCGACGGGAGCTGCTACACATGCATCCGTGATTTTACCAAGAGTTAATGCATGTCCAGAAGGGGTTCACACTGGGCCTAAACATGGCACCTACCAACCTTGCACCACACTCACACACATATCCTAGGGGCACATGCAAGTTTTCATGTTATTCCGACGCTCTGGTAGTCTTCCTCCGACGAAACCCTAGACCGGGGGCCCCGTCTACCCCTATAGCTATCTCCGTACGAGGGTATCCCGGTATACCTCTCTACTTGTTTTAGTTTGTATAGGTCATATGTACATGTAGAGAAAAGTTTGGTCCAACTTTTCCACATTCTAGGCCCCTGCCAGACGCAGGAGTTTCCACGCATGCATCTAGGATTTAACTAGGTGTTAACGCATGTCCGGGAAGGGGGTCACACCTGGGGCCTCCACATGGCACATAACAAACTTGCACCACTATCACACACATATCCTAGGGGAACATGCAAGTTTTCATTTGATTCCGACGCTCCGGTGGTCATCCTTCATGAAACCCTCAGATCGGGGCCTCGGATCGTCTGCCCCTAGCTATCTCCGTACGAGGGTAGCCCGGTCGACCTTTCGACTTGTTTTGGTTTTTTTAGGACATATGTACATGGAGAGAAAAGGTTGGTCCAACTTTGCCACATTCTAGGCCCCTGCCAGAGACGGTGGAGTTTCCACGCATGCATCCAGGATTTTACTATGTTAACGCATGCCCGAAGGGGATCTTACCTGGGGCCTACACATGGCACCTAACAAACTTGCACCACTATCACACACATATTCTAGGGGAACATGAAAGTTTTCATGTGATTCTGCTGCTCTGGTGGTTTTCCTCCGGCGAAACCCTAGACCTGGGCCCCTTGATCGCTTCACTCCCTATTGTTATCTCCAGACGAGGGTATCCTCGTGACCTCCCTACTTTATTTGGTTTGTTTACTTACATATGTACATTGAGAGCAAAGGTGGGGCCAACTTTGCCACATTCTAGGCCCTGCCAGACGCATGGAGTTTCCATGTACATATCTAGGATTTAATTAAGTGTTATCGCATGTCCGGGAAGGGGGTCACACCTGGGCATACACATGGCACCTAACAAACTTGCACCACTATCACACACATATCCTAGGGTCACATGCAATTTTTCATGTGATTCAATGCTCCGGTGGTCTTCCTCCTGAAACCCTAGACCGGGGCCCCATCATTTACCCCTATAGCTATCTCCACAGGGCAGCCCGATGGACCTCTCCACTTGTTTTGGTTTGTTTAGGACATATGTACATGGAGAGCAAAAGGTTGGTCCAAGTTTTCCACATTCTAGGCCCCTGCTGTGTTGTCAGGAGTTTGCACGCATGCATCCAGGATTTTACTAAGTGTTAACGCATGTCCGAAGGGGTCACACTTGGGGCCACATGGAACCCACCAACCTTAAACACTCTCACACACATATCCTAGGGTCACATTCAAGTTTTCATGTGATTCCATGCTCCAAGGGTCTTCTTCCTACGAAACCCTCGAATCGAGAGACCGGATCATCTACCCTATAGCTATCTCTCAGAGGGTAGCCCGTGGACCTATCTACTTTATTTTGTTTGTTTAGGACATATGTACATTGAGAGCAAAGGTTGCTGGGCCAACTTTGCCACATTCTAGGCCCTGCCAGACGCCGCGGAGTTTCCAATGCATGTATCCGTGATTTAACTAAGTGTTAACACATGTTCGAAGGGGGTCACACCTGGCCTAGACATGGCACCTACCAACCATGCACCACTATCAAACACATATCCTAGGGGCACATGCAAGTTTTCATGTGATTCCGACGCCTGTGGTCTTCCTCCGGTGAAAACCTAGACCCGAGGCCCTGATCGCCTAATTTTATAGCTATCTCCGCATTTAGGGTATCCCGATGGACCTCTCTACTTGTTTTGGACATATGTACATGGAGATAAAATGTTGGTCCAACTTTCCACATTCTAGGCCCCTTTGCAGACGCTGTGGAGTTTCCACGCATGCATCCGTGGATTTTACTAAGTGTTAACGATGTCCGAAGGGGGTCACACTGGCTCACACATGGCACTTCCAACAACCTTGCACCAGTCTCACAGATATCCTAGGGGCACATGCAAGTTTTAATGTGATTCCCATGTCTGGTCTCCTCCAAATGGGGTAAACCTAGACCGAGGGCGCCTCGGATCGCCTCACCACTAGAGCTATCTCCGCATTTAGGGTATCCCGTGATCTCTACTAGTTTTGGTTTGTTTAGACATATGTACATGGAGAGGAAAGGTTAGCCAACTTTGCTACATTCTAGGCTCCTGCAGTGACGTGGCATGGAGTTTCGGCACAGATCTAAGATATAACTAAGTGTTAATGCATGTACGGGTAGGGGGTCACACCTGGGCCTACACATGGCACCTACCAACCTTGCACCACTATCCCACACATATCCTAGGGGCACATGCAAGTTTTCATGTGATTCAGACGCTCCGGTGGTCTTCCTCCAAATAAACCCTGACTGGGGCCCTGGATCGCCTACCCCTATAGCTATCTCCAGACGAGGGTAGCCCGGTGGACCTCTCTACTTATTTTGGTTTGTTTAGGACATATGTACAAGGAGAGAAAAGGTTGGACCAACTTTTCCACATTCAACGCCTAGGACGCCCGGATTCTTCCACGACAAATCCAGATTTAACCATGTCAATGCATGTCCGAGAAGGGGTCACACCTGGGCCTACACATGGCACCGACCAACCTTGCACCACTATCACACCCATATCCTAAGCACGCAAGTTTTCATGTGATTCCGACATCCGGTCTGCTGATCTTCCTCCTGTGAAACCCTAGACCGTGCCCCTGGATCGCCCACCCCTATAGCTATTCACGCATTTAGGGTAGCCTGTGGACCTCTCTACTTTTGGCGGCATGTGCTGGTTTAGGACATTTGTACATGGAGAGCAAAGGTGGCCTAACTTTGCCACATTCTAGGCCCCTTGCCAGACGCGCGGGAGTTTTCCACCGCACATATCCGTGGATTTTACTAAGTGTTAACGCATGTCCGGAAGGGGGTCACACTGGGCCCAGACATGGCACCTACCAACCTTGAACCACTCTCACACACATATCCTAGGGGCACATGCAAGTTTTCATGTGATTCTCGACATCATGTGGTCTTCCTCCCACAAACCCTAGACCGGGGCCCTGATCATCTACCCCTATAGCTATCTTCGTATGAGGGTATCCTGCACGGCCCTACTTATTTTGGTTTGTTTAGGACATATGTACATGGAGAGCAAAGGTTGTGTCCAACTCAAGCCACATTCTACATTTCAGCCCTGCTAGGATGCGCGGAGTTTCCACGCATGGACGAGGATTTTACTAAGTGTTAATGGATTTACGGAAGGGGGTGACAACTGGGGCCTACACATGGCACCTACCAACATTGCACCACTCTCACACACATATCCTTGGGGCACATGCAAGTTTTCATGTGATTCAATGTTCGTGGTCTTCTCTCGGTGAAACCTAGACCGGTGCCCGGATCGCTTTACCCCTATAGCTATCTCCGCATTTAGGGTAGCTTGTGTGGGACCTCTTTTACTTGTTTTGGTTTGTTTAGCATATATGTACATGGAGAGCAAAGGTTGGCCAACTTTGCCATATTCTAGGCCCCTGCCAGACGCGCGGGAGTTTCCATGCATGCATCTAGGATTTAACTAAGTGTTAACGCATGTCCGGAAGGGTCACTGAGCACTGGGGCCTACACATGCCGAGAATATCATTTTATACCGAAGTTAGTGGCCAGCAACGCGGTTCGAAGTTCCTCGATATCATCCGCGATGACTATAGTTATGCCAAATACTCAGAGGGTCCTTTTGGCACTAATTCAACTTTACGCTTCAATACAAAAAATCAGGCTAACGGCCACTGTTGGGTCCCCCGCAATTTTTCGCTGCTATGTCGCTGTTGCCATGTAGGCTTGCAGCGTTGGCGATGCATCCTTTACGGTTCGCTTCTTCTCCGGGCGGTAACCGTGGTTGCAGCCATGGCGTGAGCTAGGACTTGACAAACCTGCTCGCCCGCTCTCCTCCCCATCCCGAATCGGAGTCCTCACCATGATCGCACTATTGGCACGGGGGGACGGAATTCATTCCGGTGAGATATGTACCTCGCCGACCATACTCGGGTCCTGTTGGTCTCTCCTGAATCCGAGTTGTCACCGTGGTCGCACACGCACCAGCCACTGCCTTCCTCTCCAACCCCAAAGCCACATCCACCCAGTTCGCACAACGCCAACAAGGTGAAAATGCATCAAGTTTTCTTCTTGTGATTGTAGAAAACATGTATGTACCATGGTCGTAGTATACTCTAACAATGTACACATATATTGTTTACTAGATTTTCATTTGAAATTAGTAGCTCTGATTACTTAAACATAGAGAACCTAAATGGAATGACGATGACTTACCATGTTCTGTACTTTGCATTGCATCAACAAGTGCTCACGACGAAGCAAGTTACCAAGAGAGTGGAGTTCATCACCATTGCCAAAAAATATGTGAACAAATCAATGAGCCATCTAATGCAAATAAGCGCAGAAAATCTAGATCCATGTCATCAATCATCAATAGGTGCCACATTCTAGTGATGCTCAAATGCGCATACCGATGTATCATTTGCTTGAAGTGGTTGTTATCCCCGAGCAAAATGCGTGGTATGCACATTACATTTGTATGTTCTATGGTGCAATTTCGTTGTTATGGGCGGAAAGAAAAGCTAGGCTTCACTCAATATTACGCAGCTTAGGCCTAACTTAGTCTTACACAAATAAGCACAGCTTAGTCTTTACACACATAAGCGTTAACTAATGATAAAGATAAAGACAAATGGTTCATCGGATCTACTAGTATGAGCACTAGGTCCTCGGAGCTGGTGGTATCGCTGAACGAACTGTAATGCTGCATTTGGCCGCCTTTCATTCTCCTTCAAATAGTACGACCCCACCGATGAGCCAATTGTAGGCCCTCCCCGACGTGGATTCGCTCCAGGTCGGATCTGAGTGTCAACATGATAGTCTCGTGAGTGTGCAGCAAACACACACCGCTATCAACACTGGAAGTGCAGCACCTCAACAACACCAGATGTTCTTCCTGACTCCGCAGCAATTTCAAGAGTATTTCGTCACCTTCACCACCAGCAGCATTAGCAAGTATTTTGTCACTTCACCAGCAGCATCACCAAGTATTTCGCCTTCACCATCAGAGCAGCAAAGAGCTAGTTCTTCATCAGCTCCACCACCACCAACACCACCACCATCGCCATAGTGAGCAGCAGAAGATCAGGCGTGGGCCTCGAGCAATTATGTGTTCAATAGCTCCGTGGGCTCCGGCAAAGAAAGGGTAGTTGATCCCAAGAAACACAGATTGTCCCTTCAGATTGTTGACTCGCCTGCACTTGCTCTACTGGTCTTGATGGGCATGCGACCTCGAGAAAACGTGACACCGCAGCGATGGGTATGAAGAAAGTTGTGTCCCCATATGTTCTATTGTATCACCAACGCTGTTTAGTGCTCCCTCATATGAATCCACAAGAGTTCATCATGATGTTCCGTGTTGTCTCCGAGAGGTGCTGTGAACCAGCGCTGTCCCAAGTTCAGATTCGCCATCGCATCTTCGATGACCTGAGCTGGAATTATGCACGGGGTATGGGTACCGCTGTTACTAACAACAAGAAGCAGAATTTTGAATGGGATTTTACATGCTATATGACACCATGACTCACCCCAAATGGACGGCTCCCAAACACGCACGTCAGCCGCTTAGGTTCAAAGGACCGATAAATGCGCTATGTTCATAATAAGAGTAGTCAGCCGAGGTGAAGACGGTGTCGACATACTTCTCCCGCAGAAGTCGCCGCAAGACCGTCCATTCATTGTCTTCAAGCATCTAATGAATGCGATTGCCTTGTCGAACACCGCCAAGAGGTCATACTCAGCTTCTTCCACGCCCTCCCGCTGTCTATGTGGGAGTTGTACCTTCACGAGCTCAAGTTCTGCCATGTTGAACCCGTAGTTTAATTCGAAATGGGCGGCCACACCGTTGAATGCAAGAATGCCGACACCCTTCAAAGATGGCACCGCAAGTCTCTTCGATCAGAGTAATTTTTAGAGTCCAAGTACTCCCATCCTCGATAAAAGGACCAGCCACTCACTGCTGCCACCCACCCGCTCTGGTCATCTCTCATTTCGCCTCTTCTTCTTCCTTGATATTCACCACTACCGATTCACCACTTATCCAGCAAAGATCAGCTTTGCATGAATATTCTAAGAGTTTGTTGTCAGCTGGTACAATCACCTAGCATGGATTCCATTGCAGATACAATTTGACAACCGGACCTTTATATTAAAGTACACAAAATATCGCTTAAATAAATTGTGCCTCGTGTCACCACGAAGATACTAATATATGGAGTAGGAGCAGCCCCTAACAAACTCCCGACGATGATCATAATTAAACAGCTCGGGCATAACAACCTTAAATCGCCTAACTGCTTGTTTTTATTTTAGGAAATGTAATATCACCTAGTAGGCATTCCATTGCAAAATCCAAATTGACAACTCGTCATCACCTAAAGTAAGACTATGTCACTACGAAAATACCGTAATATCGTACGAGCAGAGCTTCCACTGTATAGAATAGTCTTAAATGGTTCGACGAGTTCAAACCGCTGCACACAACACGCTCGAAAGGAACATAGGATTTCGGCGAGAGTTCAGCACATATGAATCAACGATATGACCGAATTAATAAGCTAGATACTGAACTTACATGGCCATCACGGCCGTCTGCCATTTGCTGTTATCGGGTAAAGAAGGCTCGCGTTTAACGGTTGTTCGTCCATGTTCCGTGATCGCCACGCGATAGCCTGGGATGCAAAGCGAGGCAGCCGGCTGAGATGATGTCCAACTCGAGGCGATCTCGTGCACGCTCAGGCCGAGGTTCGCCATCCCCAATCTCGCGTAGCGCCTGCCATCCGCCATCCGCCGTCGCTGCCTTTCGCTTCAGCCGCCGCTACCCCAAGCTCTACCCATAGCGGCAATGGAGTCTGAACCGTGGATTAATGGAGGCATTGTGATGAGGAGGCGATGGATTCGAGAGGGGTGGAATCAGGATGGGGGCTTGTTCGAGTGGGGAGCGAATCCAAGGAATCGCACCGCCGCCGTTCTCGTCCAAGCGGAAGAAAAGAACGGGGCGAATTATTGAGGGCGGCACCGAACCGCCTAGAGGAAGTGAAAAATAAATCATAAAAGGGAAATGTGCGGCCTAATTGCTAGTGAGTGAAGGTCGGCACGCGTAAACGCGCTTTACGTTTGAATTGATTCCACCGCATGCAAGTGGCGCAGAACAAATTTTAGGAAGTGCTAGCGCCGACGTAAAACCGCCAAGCTTTCGCCACCTTCACCCTACTACGAACGGTCGCACCATTCCGTATATTGGTAAGGGCTGTTCCAATCTTTCACTTCTCCATGGCTCATCGCCTTTCTCCTCCACGGCCTCATCCATTTCTCCACCACCGTGATCACCCTCTTCCTCCAGATCCTTTCCCTCTTGCTCGTAGTCATGGACGCCCGGACGTCCAAACAACGGCAGTAAGAAATCGCGACTTTGACATCAAGTACATGGCGGAAGAAGATCGATGTCGTTTACACCACCAACCTGACGGTGAGGAACACTCAATAATTTCACGAGTTGGCTGCAACAAGAAAACAGGTTCAGAGGTCTCGACCTCGAGTACAGCCGATTGCCGAGGGATCGCCATGGTGCAACTCTCCATGAAGGCACGCCCTCGTGATACCAGCCTTTTTATGAGAAGGGGCCGACGGATCCGTAGACTTTGTTGTCTTTTTGTTCCCGAACCGTCTGCTTGCAAGTTATTGCTATATTATTTGTCTCAATTCATTTTCATGCGTGGGGCGAAGCATTAGGATCTGCTTCATGACTTTCGTGAACCAGACATAACATTTACTAGTGTTGACATCACTAATGACAAAGAACCGCTTGAAAGCCCGATCACAACATTAGAATCCCAAAGGAGTGCAGAGGGACATCCAGGAAATTTATCGATCCTGTGGACGGAGGGCGCAAGACCGGATGGCCGCCTTGCCTCCGAACTCATAGACCTGGTACGCGACATGAAGGACAGATTGCCGAGATGTTCGTGGAGGCGCTTAGGGCAATTACTAGGAGGATAAGCCACTTTCTAAACCTAATCAAGTACGCCGCAATTGACGGTATGTTAGCCACGAGTTGTACCGCCAGATTGTAAAATCTCGCCTGCATCGCATCATTGAACCACCACCAAGGCAGGTTGTTTGTCCCAGATGCCGGATCGTAGATGAATCTACAAACTGGGCAAGCGATCAAGGCATCCTCGATCGCTGCTTCTCCAACAGGCTGATGTAGACTATTAGTGCATGATTGTTGTGTTTATGAAAACATGTTATTTCATAAGTACACTATGTGAGCAATTACGAATCGTGTGTATTACCTTTGTCAAACTATAATCTGGTTTATGACTGTATCCTCCTCTATAATCTGGGTTTGGTTATGACTTATGACTATCACACCTTATGCATGTCAGCCCGGATTCCGCCGCATGCAAATGGCATGTATGTAATTTGTAAGAATGAATGTTGAGCATACAAAAGGGGGAATGTAATTCATACAAAGTTAAGTAGCTAATAGCATGTGGATCATACGAGCTTGGTTCTACACACGTAATGCTTAGAAAATACAGGCTAGATAAAATACAAAGTAGATAAAACTAGGAACCAAATGCAAACTAGTAGTGGTAAACAACACACTCACCCACCCGCCAGATCCTGTTGAGCATCTCGTAGCGTATATACGCCCCTCGCTGCGCATTTGATCGCATCGTATCCAGTGCCTCCACTCCCATCGCTCGCAGGTGCTTCGAACTCGATTTTCATGCCGCATTACGCATGCCGATGATGTCGAAGCGAGTCTAGCCATGCCGCTTTCCCGCATCACCATCCGTACCTCCACAAACGTTGGAGATCGACGCGGATTGACGACATGAACGAGGAGATCCCATTCTAGCTTCGAGTGTCGTTTGATGTCGACGCCAAGTAGATCTCCTCCTGTAGGAACTCGCCAAGCTCCGCATACAGATTTGGCCCTACATACGTGATATAGTAGGCGTGGTCACATGGACAGCTGCAAAGCGCCGCCTCTTCCTATCTCTCGTATACCGAGGTCAAGGCCGACGATCTTGTACCTGTCCATCGGATCTTGTAGCCACCGCCAGACATTGCGATGACCTTGGCCACTCACGACGATTTGTGTGGACGACCGCCACTTGGTGGTGCTATGGCGGTGACGTGTACTGCCGGGTGTAGTCGCCCCGCCGAACACGCCAGACTCAAGGCCCATGGCAGCAGCTAATGCGCGCGGTGGCCTAGTTTCGTAGCGTGGCTGGACTGGGCGGAGGTGGAGTGATCTGCTGCGTGGTATGGCTGGAGTGAGGCTGTGCAGCCGATGGTTCTTACGGTGGCTACCATGGAAGGAATGAGTTGGGGATTTTTGCACGTTGATGTGCCGAGGAGATGTATATGCATGCTTAAATTCCTTACTCAATATTCCGGCCATACCCATGCGAAGCAAGTTTGACCGGCGAGCACCGATGGTTTCCAATCCTAGCGATTAAATTCGGGCCCATTCCAGTAGGCGATGGACGGCAAAAGGACGTGGCTTTGCATGGCGAGACCGTCACGAGACCACCGCCCCGTTGCCGATCCGCAGCGGTGCTGTTTACACGACGTAACGTGACAGATGTATGAAGTGTACAAGTTTAAGAAGTGTAAGCATAGACATGGACCTAGCATCCTCGCACCGGCAGCCGCCAAATTGATCAAGCTCGCTGATTGCGCAAAGCTTGTCCCGAATTTACAAAATGAAGCTCGCTTGCCCATGCTTCTATAAGTTTCTCTCAGAGGCTACTTGTGTAAGCATGCACGATCAAGCAACTTTGCAACACACGTGTTTGGAAAAGCATTAGGTTTCAACGCACCACATAGTTTAGGATTTAGAATAGCTACATTGTGGAGCTCTAGCCAAATTGCATGGTAAAGCCAAATTCAGCTTTTTGTCAGATTTAGCTATAGCAACATTGTGTCTCGCTTGTCCTCACTTTTGCCCTCCCGATATTCAAGCCCTCACATGCGCCGAGGGGGTGCCACTGTCAAAGGCTTGGCTATACGCGCCATGACGCCTAAAGTGGCCTTTTAAAGAGCGCCTTTTCCTCTCTCTCTCTAATAGCTTGTGTTTTTTGCCCAAAAGGTAGGGAATCTAGAGCAGCTTTCTCTTCATTCATTGTTCCTTTTATGATCGCTTTACCCTAACTGGTAGCAAATCTAGAGCAAAGAAACAAACCAGCACCATAAATAAATTCAGTAAATAGAGCAGATGTAGATAAAGCAGCTAATATAGGTTATATAGTACGGTACTTAACGAGGTTCGACAATTAGGTCGCCAGAAGCAAGCAGCTGGACCGCTTCAACACGTACAAGACAAAAGAAGCTCTTTACAGCAAAGAAGAAGAAGCTGATCAAAGGCCCTCGTGGCCTCTCGCCAGAGGGCATCCGCCTCCTCCGGCGCCTCCTCCACTTCTTGCCGCCCAGCCCTTGACCTTGGGCACCTTGGTCTGATCGGGGCATGCGACCTCCTCGATAGCCACCTTCTGAGGTTGCGGAGGTGAAGACCGAGCACTGGTGCTTGGCCCAAGCCGTGGACGCTCACGACTCGCAGCAGTCCTCACGCCCCTCGGCATGCTTCACGAGGGAGTTGAAGTCCGTGCTGGAGCCTCCCGGTGGGCGTAAGGCACCTATACACGCCGCCGGGCGAAGAAGTTGTTGTAATGACTGACTTCAGCCTCCTCAAAGACATGACGAAGTCTTGGTGTCCCGCGACTCGTCGCCATGAGGTCGCTGCTATCCTCCCTGGAAAAAAATGTAAGAGTGAAATAAGGACATGATTGAGATACTTTGATTATCGGGATTGATTTTTTGCATAAATTAACCGAATGAGATCTCCGATTATTCCCCAAATCTCAAACCAAATCAATACCGATCCCAACTACTAACAGGGGATTCATCGAAAATCGAGATCTAACACAATAGGATTAGCTATCGAAAAATACGAACAGCCGAGCCCTAATAACATACGATCTAGCATCCAACGATGGGAACGGGGAAGAACAAGGAAGGGAGAAACCCTGGTTACCTCGACTACGGGTCGGCGATGCTGGTGTCGAGGGGTTCTCCGCCTTATGTAGACAACCTCCTCGAGGGGTCCCACCGAGCGGATCTGGCCCGAGATCAGGGGCCTCACGGAGGCTACGGGGATGCGGGACGGGACGGGGCTCTCGCCGCTGCCTTGAGGCGCTGATGGCCACCGCCGATCTTCTCCATCGCCGCATGGTTGGGGTTTTGTTGGGCGCTTGCGTAGGTGATGGGACAAGGAAACGGTTGAGTGAGCGAGTGCGTGATGAGTGAGGGAGTGGGGAGGCCTCTATTAAAGGAGAAGGAAGCGGCGTTGTTGCACTACCGCAGCACCACGAGGCTAATGCACTGCACGGCCACACGGTCCGCCATCGCCTGCACCGCACACGCCGCATCGTGAGTCACGTTTTTTCCTCGTGGTTCAACCATGGCGATTCAGTTGTACTCAGTTTTGCCCACCAACCGCTGATCCTCGTGATCTAGCGACATGATAACCTTTATATCTATCGCCGGGGCACCTCTATCCATGCAAAATAACGAGTATGCCACCGGAACTTTAACAACATAAACAGATGAACTTGAATATATTTTGAAGGGTACGAAAATAGAAATCCACATAGTTTAAGGGTCTAGATACTGTAAGAGAACTAAATATTATTAGTGGTCGGGCCAACACAAAGGACGGGTTGGTCGGCTAGGAGTTGTTGATTCCTAAGTAAGGGACACTAGGCCGTTTTGACATACTCCTCAGAACTTGCCATAAGCAACAGGTTTAGCCTTGGTCGCCGATTTGTGTTTACTAGCCGGGCTTTACCGATGCCAACCGCATGCGAATCAAGTCGGCAATCCTCAGTTGACTCCTTTCATGTAAAGGGCACCGAGCTCCCAAGTCGAAAAGTGAAAGGGATTATCCCGCCTTTGAGCTTCTTCATGACATGGCGGTTTTGTTGTCCCTGGTCTCCTTGTCGAGTCCATCTCACTTGAATACACCGTAATGTATGGAATACAAACCGAAATGAGCAAAATAATAAATATATATTCCTTCCACCATTCCAAGTTACTTTCGATGCAATAACATGTCTATACAGTTCAAAAGCTTCATTACGGCCGCCTCCCCAGCTCGCTTCCTAAATTAATGTGGTTTGTGTTCTTGGTAACTTATTAATAAATAAATAATGTGGATTCATTCGTAACATCTAGATCTCTCCATGTACCGTTCAGACGCTGCATCTAATCATTAGGACTAGATTTTTTATGACGCCGGATAGATTAAGCTCGAGCAGAAAATATGAAACATGTAGAAATAGATGTACCTCCGGCACAGAGCGAGAGAGCGTTTTCGAACTCCACGCCTCATCGGGCGCCTCTCGCCAAGACTGCATGCACATGGTCCCCCAAGGGGTTGAACTGCACGCCCTCCTCGGCCTGTGTCGTGATGCTCCAGATCTGCCAGGAAGCACCACCCGGCGGCGATGCCCGACACTCACCCCACGCACTGGTTTCATGGAGAAGGTTCGCAAGTACGCTCAAGATTGTGGTGTTTTGCTGATAGGGAAGAGAGAGTAGTGGATGAGTGCGAATGGAGGACCCGATAGGCTGGGTTTAATGCGGGACGCTAGGCCTCCTCGAGGGCCCTCTGACAGCTCTTCCTACCGGCTGCCGCCGTGGAAGGTTCGTGTGGTGGGGGCCTGACGGAAGTGAGAGGCCGTGCCAAGCATAGTAAAATGGTATAGCCGGTGGTCCGTGGATGACCAGCTGTCGTAGTAGACTTGTAGCCTTTGCACTAGATTAAACATGACATGACCACTGACCACTTTTTCCATGGACGGCATCGTGTTCCTTCTTGTAGAAGTCTCTGAGGGAGACGTCTGCGGCTGCCTCGCTGTCCCGTGAAGGGCACGACGTGCAACGAGCCTGCTGGATCACACAGGATCAACGGTTGGTGCGCACGATCCGTGTGACAGCTGTGACAACCAATCAGTTTTGGGCTTCTACGAGAGAGAGAGAGAGAGAGAGAGAGAGGATGTTTGTTCTTATACTAAAACCACAAACAAACATGGATCAACCACTAGAGTCATTGCATGTGTGTTCTTATACTAAAACCACACATGGATCCACAAGTGGTCATTGCATGTGTGTTCTTTCCACAAACCAGACATGGATTAACCACTAGAGTCATTGCATGTGTTATTTCCACAAACCACACATGGATCAACCACTAGAGTCATTGCATGTGTGTTCTTATACTAAAACCACAAACCAGTACTAGAGTCATTGCATGTGTGTTCTTTTCCACAAACCAGACATGGATCCACTAGTGGTCATTGCATGTGTGTTCTTTCCACAAACCACATATGGATCAACCACTAGAGTCATTGCATGTGTGTTCTTTCCACAAACCACACATGGATCAACCACTAGAGTCATTGCATGTTTGTTCTTATACTAAAACCACAAACCAGCACTAGAGTCATTGCATGTGTGTTCTTTTCCACAAACCACACATGGATCCACCACTAAGGTCATTGCATGTGTGTTCTTTCCACAAACCACATATGGATCAACCAGAGTCATTGCATGTGTGTTCTTTCCACAAACCACACATGGATCAACCACTAGAGTCATTGCATGTTTGTTCTTATACTAAAACCACACCAAAGCACTAGAGTCATTGCATGTGTGTTCTTTCCACAAACCACATATGGATCCACCACTGAGTCATTGCATGTGTGTTCTTTCCACAAACCACACATGGATCAACCAGAGTCATTGCATGATTGTTCTTTCCACAAACCACATATGCATCAACTAGAGTCATTGCATGTGTGTTCTTTCCACAAACCACACATGGATCAACCACTAGAGTCATTGCATGTGTGTTATTTCCACAAACCACACATGGATCAACCACTAGAGTCATTGCATGTGTGTTCTTATACTAAAACCACATGGATCAACTAGAGTCATTGCATGTGTGTTCTTTCCACAAACCACACATGGATCAACCACTAGAGTCATTGCATGTGTGTTCTTTCCACAAACCATACATGGATCAACCACTAGAGTCATTGCATGTGTTCTTTTCCACAAACCACACATGGATCAACCACTAGAGTCATTGCATGTTTGTTCTTTACACAAACCACAAACCAACACTAGAGTCATCAGATGTGTGTTCTTTTCCACAAAACCACACATGGATCCACCACTGGTCATTGCATGTGTGTTCTTTCCACAAACCACACATGGATCAACCACTAGAGTCATTGCATGTGTGTTCTTTCCACAAACCACACATGGATCAACCACTAGAGTCATTGCATGTTTGTTCTTATACTAAAACCACAAACCAGCACTAGAGTCATTGCATGTGTGTTCTTTTCCACAAACCACACATGGATCCACCAAAGGTCATTGCATGTGTGTTATTTCCACACACCACATCTGGATCAACTAGAGTCATTGCATGTGTGTTCTTTCCACAAACCACACATGGATCAACCACTAGAGTCATTGCATGTTTGTTCTTATACTAAAACCACAAACCAGCACTAGAGTCATTGCATGTGTGTTCTTTTCCACAAACCACACATGGATCCACCAGTGGTCATTGCATGTGTGTTCTTTCCACAAACCACATATGGATCAACCACTAGAGTCATTGCATGTGTGTTCTTTCCACAAACCACACATGGATCAACCACTAGAGTCATTGCATGTTTGTTCTTATACTAAACCACAAACCAGCACTAGAGTCATTGCATGTGTGTTCTTTTCCACAAACCACACATGGATCCACTAGAGTCATTGCATGTGTGTTCTTTCCACAAACCACATATGGATCAACCAGAGTCATTGCATGTGTGTTCTTTCCACAAACCACACATGGATCAACCACTAGAGTCATTGCTTGTGTCTTTTTTCCACACACAAACATCCATCCACCACTAGAGTCATTGCATGTGTGTTCTTTCCACAAACCACACATGGATCAACCACTAGAGTCATTGCATGTGTGTTCTTTCCACAAACCACATGGATCAACTAGAGTCATTGCATGTGTCTTCTTTCCACAAACCACACATGCATCCACTAGAGTCATTGCATGTGTGTTCTTTCCACACACCACACATGGATCAACCACTAGAGTCATTGCATGTTTGTTCTTTCCACAAACCACACATGGATCAACCACTAGAGTCATTGCATTTGTGTTCTTATACTAAAACCACAAACCAGCAATAGAGTCATTGCATGTGTGTTCTTTTCCACAAACCACACATGGATCAACCACTAGAGTCATTGCATGTGTGTTCTTTCCACAAACCACACATGGATCAACCACTAGAGTCATTGCATGTGTGTTCTTTCCACAAACCACATGGATCCACCTAGCGTCATTGCATGTGTGTTCTTTCCACAAACCACACATGGATCAACCACTAGAGTCATTGCATGTGTTCTTTCCACAAACCACACATGGATCAACCACTAGAGTCATTGCATGTGTTCTTATACTAAAACCACACATGGATCCACACTAGAGTCATTGCATGTGTGTTCTTTCCACAAACCACACATGGATCAACCACTAGAGTCATTGCATGTGTGTTATTTCCACAAACCACACATGGATCAACCACTAGAGTCATTGAATGTGTGTTCTTATACTAAAACCACATGTGAACCAACTAGAGTCATTGCATGTGTGTTCTTTCCACAAACCACACATGGATCCACTAGAGTCATCATTGCATGTGTGTTCTTTCCACAAACCACACATGGATCAACCACTAGAGTCATTGCATGTGTGTTCTTTCCACAAACCACACATGGATCAACCACTAGAGTCATTGCATGTGTGTTCTTTCAACAAACCACACAAGGATCACCCAGAGGCATTGATCATGTGTTCTTTCCACAAACCACACATGGATCAACCACTAGAGTCATTGCATGTGTGTTCTTTCCACAAACCACACATGGATCAACCACTAGAGTCATTGCATGTGTGTTCTTCCACAAACCACACATGGATCAACCACTAGAGTCATTGCATGTGTGTTCTTTCCACAAACCACACATGGATCAACCACTAGAGTCATTGCATGTGTGTTCTTTCCACAAACCACACATGGATCAACCACTAGAGTCATTGCATGTGTGTTCTTTCCACAAACCACACATGGATCAACCACTAGAGTCATTGCATGTGTGTTCTTTCCACAAACCACACATGGATCAACAACTAGAGTCATTGCATGTGTGTTCTTTCCACAAACCACATATGGATCAACCAGAGTCATTGCATGTGTGTTCTTTCCACAAACCACAACTGGATCAACCACTAGAGTCATTGCATGTGTGTAATTTCCACAAACCACACATGGATCCACCAGTGGTCATTGCATGTGTGTTCTTTCCACAAACCACACATGGATCAACTAGAGTCATTGCATGTGTGTTCTTTCCACAAACCACACATGGATCAACCACTAGAGTCATTGCATGTTTGTTCTTATACTAAAACCACAAACCAACACTAGAGTCATTGCATGTGTGTTCTTTTCCATAAACCACATGGATCAACCACTAGAGTCATTGCATGTGTGTTCTTTCCACAAACCACATATGGATCAACCAGAGTCATTGCATGTGTGTTCTTTCCACAAACCACACATGGATCAACCACTAGAGTCATTGCATGTGTGTTCTTATACTAAAACCAACACTAGAGTCATTGTATGTGTGTTCTTTTCACAAACCACACATGGATCAACCACTAGAGTCATTGCATGTGTGTTCTTTCCACAAACCACACATGGATCAACCACTAGAGTCATGTGTGTTCTTTTCACAAACCACACATGGATCAACCACTAGAGTCATTGCATGTGTGTTCTTTCCACAAACCACACATGGATCAACCACTAGAGTCATTGCATGTGTGTTCTTTCCACAAACCACACATGGATCAACCACTAGAGTCATTGCATGTGTGTTATTTCCACAAACCACACATGGATCAACCACTAGAGTCATTGCATGTGTGTTCTTTCCACAAACCACACATGGATCAACCACTAGAGTCATTGCATGTGTGTTCTTTCCACAAACCACACATGGATCAACCACTAGAGTCATTGCATGTGTGTTCTTTCCACAAACCACACATCGATCAACCACTAGAGTCATTGAATGTTAGTTCTAATACTAAAACCACAAACCAACACAAGAGTCATTGCATGTGTGTTCTTTCCACAAACCACACATGGATCCACCAGTGGTCATTGCATGTGTTCTTTCCACAAACCACATGGATCAACCAGAGTCATTGCATGTGTGTTCTTTCCACAAACCACACATGGATCAACCACTAGAGTCATTGCATGTGTGTTATACTAAAACCACAAACCAACACTAGAGTCATTGCATGTGTGTTCTTTTCCACAAACCACACGTCGATACACGAGTCGTCATTGCATGTGTGTTCTTTCCACAAACCACACATGGATCAACCACTAGAGTCATTGCATGTGTGTTCTTTCCACAAACCACACATAGATCAACCACTAGAGTCATTGCATGTTTGTTCTTATACTAAAACCACACAACAGCACTAGAGTCATTGCATGTATGTTCTTTCCACAAACCACACATGGATCCACTAGAGTCATTGCATGTGTGTTCTTTCCACAAACCACATGGATCAACCAGAGTCATTGCATGTGTGTTCTTTCCACAAACCACATGGATCAACCACTAGAGTCATTGCATGTGTGTTCTTCCACAAACCACACATGGATCAACCACTAGAGTCATTGCATGTGTGTTCTTTCCACAAACCACACATGGATCAACCACTAGAGTCATTGCATGTGTGTTCTTTTCCACAAACCACAATGGACCAACACTAGAGTCATTGCATGTGTGTTATTTCCACAAACCACACATGGATCAACCACTAGAGTCATTGCATATGTGTTATTTCCACAAACCACACATGGATCAACCACTAGAGTCATTGCATGTGTGTTCTTATCCACTAAACCACACATGGATCCACTAGAGTCATTGCATGTGTGTTCTTTCCACAAACCACACATGGATCAACCACTAGAGTCATTGCATGTGTTCTTTCCACAAACCATACATGGATCAACCACTAGAGTCATTGCATGTGTTCTTATACTAAACCACAAACCACTAGAGTCATTGCATGTGTGTTCTTTTCCACAAACCACACATGGATCCACCAAAGAGTCATTGCATGTGTGTTCTTTCCACAAACCACACATGGATCAACCACTAGAGTCATTGCATGTGTGTCTTTCCACAAACCACACATGGATCAACCACTAGAGTCATTGCATGTGTGTTCTAATACTAAAACCACAAACTAGCACTAGAGTCATTGCATGTGTGTAATTTCCACAAACCACACCTGGATCCACCAGAGTCATTGCATGTGTGTTCTTTCCACAAACCACACATGGATCAACCACTAGAGTCATTGCATGTGTGTTCTTTCCACAAACCACACATGGATCAACCACTAGAGTCATTGCATGTGTGTTCTTTCCACAAACCACATGGATCAACCACTAGAGTCATTGCATGTGTGTTCTTTCCACAAACCACACATGGATCCACTAGACTCATTGCATGTGTGTTCTTTCCACAAACCACATATGGATCAACCAGAGTCATTGCATGTGTGTTCTGTCCACAAACCACACATGGATCAACCACTAGAGTCATTGCATGTGTGTTCTTTCCATAAACCACATATGGATCAGCCACTAGAGTTATTGCATGTGTGTTCTTTCCACAAACCACACATGGATCCACTAGAGTCATTGCATGTGTGTTCTTTCCACAAACCACACATGGATCAACCACTAGAGTCATTGCATGTGTTATTTCCACAAACCACACATGGATCAACCACTAGAGTCATTGCATGTGTGTTCTTATACTAACACCAACACTAGAGTCATTGCATGTGTGTTCTTTCCACAAACCACACATGGATCAACCACTAGAGTCATTGCATGTGTGTTCTTTCCACAAACCACACATGGATCAACCACTAGAGTCATTGCATGTGTGTTCTTTCCACAAACCACACATGGATCCACTAGAGTCATTGCATGTGTGTTCTTTCCACAAACCACACATGGATCAACCACTAGAGTCATTGCATGTGTTCTTTCCACAAACCACACATGGATCAACCACTAGAGTCATTGCATGTGTGTTCTTATACTAAAACCACAACCACTAGAGTCATTGCATGTGTGTTCTTTTTCCACAAAACACAAATGGATACAACAGGAGTCATTGCATGTTTGTTCTTTCCACAAACCACATGGATCAACCACTAGAGTCATTGCATGAGTGTTCTTTCCACAAACCACATATGGATCAACCACTAGAGTCATTGCATGTGTGTTCTTTCCACAAACCACACATGGATCAACCACTAGAGTCATTGCATGTGTGTTCTTTCCACAAACCACACATGGATCCACCAGTGGTCATTGCATGTGTGTTCTTTCCACAAACCACACATGGATCAACCACTAGAGTCATTGCATGTGTGTTCTTTCCACAAACCACACATGGATCAACCACTAGAGTCATTGCATGTTTGTTCTTATACTAAACCAACAAACCAGCACTAGAGTCATTGCATGTGTGTTCTTTCCACTAACCACACATGGATCAACTAGAGTCATTGCATGTGTGTTCTTTCCACAAACCACACATGGATCAACCACTAGAGTCATTGCATGTGTGTTATTTCCACAAACCACACATGGATCAACCACTAGAGTCATTGCATGTGTGTTCTTATACTAAAACCACAAACCAGCACTAGAGTCATTGCATGTGTGTTCTTTCCACAAACCACACATGGATCCACGAGAGTCATTGCATGTGTGTTCTTTCCACAAACCACACATGGATCAACAACTGGTCATTGCATGTGTGTTCTTTCCACAAACCACACATGGATCAACCACTAGAGTCATTGCATGTGTGTTCTTTCCACAAACCACAATGGATCCACTATAGTCATTGCATGTGTGTTATTTCCACAAACCACACATGGATCCACCAGTGGTCATTCATGTGTGTTCTTTCCACAAACCACACATGGATCAACCACTAGAGTCATTGCATGTGTGTTCTTTCCACAAACCACACATGGATCAACCACTAGAGTCATTGCATGTGTGTTCTTATACTAAAACCAAAACTAGAGTCATTGCATGTGTGTTCTTTCCACAAACCACACATGGATCAACCACTAGAGTCATTGCATGTGTCTTCTTTCCAGAGACCACATATGGATCAACCACTAGAGTCATTGCATGTGTGTTCTTTCCACAAACCACACATGGATCCACTAGAGTCATTGCATGTGTTCTTTCCACAAACCACACATGGATCAACCACTAGAGTCATTGCATGTGTGTTCTTTCCACAAACCACACATGGATCAACCACTAGAGTCATTGCATGTTTGTTCTTATACTAAAACCACAAACCACCACTAGAGTCATTGCATGTGTGTTCTTTTCCACAAACCACACATGGATCCAACACTCGTCTTTGCATGTGTGTTATTTCCACAAACCACACATGGATCCACCAGTGGTCATTGCATGTGTGTTCTTTCCACAAACCACATATGGATCAACCAGAGCCATTGCATGTGTGTTATTTCCACAAACCACACACGGATCAACCAGAGTCATTGCATCTGTGTTCTTTCCACAAACCACACATGGATCAACCACTAGAGTCATTGCATGTGTGTTCTTTTCACAAACCACACATGGATCAACCACTAGAGTCATTGCATGTGTGTTCTTTTCCACAAACCACACATGGATCAACCACTAGAGTCATTGCATGTGTGTTCTTTCCACAAACCACATGGATCCACCACTAGAGTCATTGCATGTGTGTTCTTTCCACAAACCACACATGGATCAACCACTAGAGTCATTGCATGTGTGTTCTTTCCACAAACCACACATGGATCAACCACTAGAGTCATTGCATGTGTGTTCTTATCCACAAACCACACATGGATCAACCACTAGAGTCATTGCATGTGTGTTCTTTCCACAAACCACACATGGATCAACCACTAGAGTCATTGCATGTGTGTTCTTTCCACAAACCACACATGGATCAACCACTAGAGTCATTGCATGTGTGTTATTTCCACAAACAAACATGGATCCACCACTAGAGTCATTGCATGTGTGTTCTTTCCACAAACCACATATGGATCAACCACTAGAGTCATTGCATGTGTTGTCTTTCCACAAACCACACATGGATCAACCACTAGAGTCATTGCATGTGTGTTCTTATACTAAAACCAACACTAGAGTCATTGCATGTGTGTTCTTTTCACAAACCACACATGGATCAACCACTAGAGTCATTGCATGTGTGTTATTTCCACAAACCACACATGGATCAACCACTAGAGTCATTGCATGTGTGTTCTTTTCCACAAACCACACATGGATCCACCAGTGGTCATTGCATGTGTGTTCTTTCCACAAACCACACATGGATCAACCACTAGAGTCATTGCATGTGTGTTCTTTCCACAAACCACACATGGATCAACCACTAGAGTCATTGCATGTTTGTTCTTATACTAAAACCACAAACCAGCACTAGCGTCATTGCATGTGTGTTCTTTCCACAAACCACATATGGATCAACCACTAGTCATTGCATGTGTGTTCTTTCCACAAACCACACATGGATCAACCACTAGAGTCATTGCATGTGTGTTCTTTCCACAAACCACACATGGATCAACCACTAGAGTCATTGCATGTGTGTTCTTATACTAAAACCACAAACCACTAGAGTCATTGCATGTGTTCTGTCCACAACCCACCTATGGATCCACCAGCGTCTTTGCATGTGTGTTTTTTCCACAAACCACACAGGGATCACCCAGAGTCATTGCATGTGTGTTCTTCCACAAACCACACATGGATCAACCACTAGAGTAATTGCATGTGTGTTCTTATACTAAACCACAAACCAGCACTAGAGTCATTGCATGTGTGTTCTTTCCACAAACCACACATGGATCAACCACTAGAGTCATTGCATGTGTGTTATTTCCACAAACCACATGGATCAACCAGAGTCATTGCATGTGTGTTCTTTCCACAAACCACACATGGATCAACCACTAGAGTCATTGCATGTGTGTTCTTTCCACAAACCACATGGATCAACCACTAGAGTCATTGCATGTGTTCTTTACACAAACCACACATGGATCAACCACTAGAGTCATTGCATGTGTGTGTTCTTTGCACAAACCACACATGGATCAACCACTAGAGTCATTGCATGTGTTCTTTCCACAAACCGCACATGGATCAACCAGAGTCATTGCATGTGTGTTCTTTCCACAAACCACACATGGATCAACCAGTGGTCATTGCATGTGTGTTCTTTTCACAAACCACACATGGATCAACCACTAGAGTCATTGCATGTGTGTTATTTCCACAAACCACACATGGATCAACCACTAGAGTCATTGCATGTGTGTTCTTATACTAAAACCAACACTAGAGTCATTGCATGTGTGTTCTTTTCACAAACCACACATGGATCAACCACTAGAGTCATTGCATGTGTGTTATTTCCACAAACCACACATGGATCAACCACTAGAGTCATTGCAAGTGTGTTCTTTCCACAAACCACACATGGATCCACCAGTGGTCAGTGCATGTGTGTTCTTTCCACAAACCACACATGGATCAACCACTAGAGTCATTGCATGTGTGTTCTTTCCACAAACCACACATGGATCAACCACTAGAGTCATTGCATGTGTTCTTATACTAAAACCACAAACCAACACTAGAGTCATTGCATGTGTGTTCTTTCCACAAACCGCACATGGATCAACCAGAGTCATTGCATGTGTGTTCTTTCCACAAACCACACATGGATCAACCACTAGAGTCATTGCATGTGTGTTCTTTCCACAAACCACACATGGATCAACCACTAGAGTCATTGCATGTTTGTTCTTATACTAAAACCACAAACCAGGACTAGAGTCATTGCATGTGTGTTCTTTTCCACAAACCACACATGGATCAACCAGAGTCATTGCATGTGTTCTTTCCACAAACCACACATGGATCAACCAGAGTCATTGCATGTGTGTTCTTTCCACAAACCACACATGGATCAACCAAGGTCATTGCATGTGTGTTCTTTCGACAAACCACACATGGATCAACCACTAGAGTGATGTTTGTTCTTATACTAAAACCAGCACTAGAGTCATTGCATGTGTGTTCTTTTTCCACAAACCACACATGGATCAACCACTAGAGTCATTGCATGTGTGTTCTTTCCACGAACCATACATGGATCAACCACTAGAGTCATTGCATGTGTGTTCTTTCCACAAACCACACATGGATCAACCACTAGAGTCATTGCATGTGTTTTCTTTTCCACAAACCACACGTGGATCCACCACTAGAGTCATTGCATGTGTTCTTTCCACAAACCACACATGGATCAACCACTAGAGTCATTGCATGTGTGTTCTTATACTAAAACCACATAAACCACTAGAGTCATTGCATGTGTGTTCTTCCACAAACCACACATGGATCAACCACTAGAGTCATTGCATGTGTGTTATTTCCACAAACCACACATGGATCAACCAGAGTCATTGCATGTGTGTTCTTTCCACAAACCACACATGGATCAACCACTAGAGTCATTGCATGTGTGTTCTTTCCACAAACCACACATGGATCAACCACAAGATTCATTGCATGTGTTCTTTTCCACAAACCACACATGGATCAACCACTCGAGTCATGGCGTGTGTGTTGTTATAATAAACCACAAACCAGCACTAGAGTCATTGCATGTGTGTTCTTTCCACAAACCACACATGGATCCACTAGAGTCATTGCATGTTTGTTCTTTCCACAAACCACACATGTATCAACCACGAGAGTCATTGCATGTGTGTTCTTTCCACAAACCACACATGGATCAACCACTAGAGTCATTGCATGTGTGTTCTTATACCACAAACCACATGGATCCACCACTAGAGTCATTGCATGTGTTCTTTCCACAAACCACACATGGATCAACCACTAGAGTCATTGCATGTGTGTTCTTTCCACAAACCACACATGGATCAACCACTAGAGTCATTGCATGTGTGTTTTTCCACAAACCACACATGGATCAACCACTAGAGTCATTGCATGTGTGTTCTTTCCACAAACCACACATGGATCAACCACTAGAGTCATTGCATGTGTGTTCTTTACACAAACCACATATGGATCCACTAGAGTCATTGGATGTGTGTTCTTTTCCACAAACCACACATGGATCAACCACTAGAGTCATTGCATGTGTGTTATTTCCACAAACACACTTGGATCAACCACTAGAGTCAATGCATGTGTGTTCGTGTCCACAACCCACACATGGATCCACCAATCGTCATTGCATCTGTGTTCTTCCACAAACCACACATGGATCAACCACTAGAGTCATTGCATGTGTGTTATTTCCACAAACCACACATGGACCAACCACTAGAGTCATTGCATGTGTTCTTATACTAAAACCACAAACCAGCACTAGAGTCATTGCATGTGTGTTCTTTCCACAAACCACACATGGACCCACGAGAGTCATTGCATGTGTGTTCTTTCCACAAACCACACATGGATCAACCAGAGTCATTGCATGTGTATTCTTTCCACAAACCACACATGGATCAACCACTAGAGTCATTGCATGTGTGTTCTTTCCACAAACCACACATGGATCAAACTAGAGTCATTGCATGTGTGTTCTTTCCACAAACCACACATGGATCAACCACTAGAGTCATTGCATGTGTGTTCTTATACTAAAACCACAAACCAGCACTAGAGTCATTGCCTATGTGTTCTTTCCACAAACCACACATGGATCAACCACTAGAGTCATTGCATGTGTGTTATTTCCACGAACCACACATGGATCAACCATTAGAGTCATTGCATGTGTGTTATTTCCACAAACCACACATGGATCAACCATCAGAGTCATTGCATGTGTGTTCTTTCCACAAACCACATATGGATCAACCAGAGTTATTGCATGTGTGTTCTTTCCACAAACCACACATGGATCAACCACTAGAGTCATTGCATTTGTGTTCTTATACTAAAACCACACATGGATCAACCACTAGAGTCATTGCATGTGTTCTTTTCCACAAACCACACATGGATCCACCAGTGGTCATTGCATGTGTGTTTTTTCCACAAACCACACATGGATCAACCACTAGAGTCATTGCATGTGTGTTGTTTCCACATACCACACATGGATCAACCACTAGAGTCATTGCATGTTTGTTCTTATACTAAAACCACAAACCAGCACTAGAGTCATTGCATGTGTGTTCTTTCCACAAACCACACATGGATCAACCACTAGAGTCATTGCATGTGTGTTCTTTCCACAAACCACATGGATCATTGCATGTGTGCTCTTTCCACAAACCAGACATGGATCAACCACTAGAGTCATTGCATGTGTGTTCTTTCCACAAACCACACATGGATCAACCACTAGAGTCATTGCATGTGTGTTCTTATACTAAAAACCAACATGATCAACTAGAGTCATTGCATGTGTGTTCTTTTCCACAAACCACACATTGATCAACCACTAGAGTCATTGCATGTGTGTTGTTTCCACAAACCACACATGGATCAACCACTAGAGTCATTTCATGTCTGTTATTTCCACAAAACCACACATGGATCCACTAGAGTCATTGCATGTGTGTTCTTTCCACAAACCACACATGGATCAACCACTAGACTGATTGCATGTGTGTTCTTTCCACAAACCACACATGGATCATCCACGAGAGTCATTGCATGTGTGTTCTTTCCACAAACCACATGTGGATCAACCACTAGAGTCATTGCATGTGTGTTCTTTCCACAAACCACACATGGATCCACTAGAGTCATTGCATGTGTGTTCTTTCCACAAACCACACATGGATCAACCACTAGAGTCATTGCATGTGTGTTCTTTCCACAAACCACACAAGGATCAACCACTAGAGTCATTGCATGTGTGTTCTTTCCACAAACCACACATGGATAAACCACTAGAGTTATTGCATGTGTTCTTTCCACAAACCACACATGGATCAACCACTAGAGTCATTGCATGTGTGTTCTTTCCACAAACCACACATGGATCAACCATTAGACTCATTGCATGTGTGTTCTTATACTAAAACCAACACTAGAGTCATTGCATGTGTGTTCTTTTCCACAAACCACACATGGATCCACCACTGTTATTGCATGTCTGTTCTTTCCACAAACCACATATGGATCAACCAGAGTCATTGCATGTGTGTTCTGTCCACAAACCACATATGGATCCACTAGACTCATTGCATGTGTTCTTATACTAAAACCACAAACCAACTAGAGTCATTGCATGTGTGTTCTTTCCACAAACCACACATGGATCACCACTAGAGTCATTGCATGTGTGTTCTTTCCACAAACCACATATGGATCAACCACTAGAGTCATTGCATATGTGTTCTTTCCACAAACCACACATGGATCCACCAGAGTCATTGCATGTGTTCTTTCCACAAACCACACATGGATCAACCACTAGAGTCATTGCATGTGTGTTCTTTCCACAAACCACACATGGATCAACCACTAGAGTCATTGCATGTGTGTTCTTATACTAAAACCACATGGATCACTAGAGTCATCAGATGTGTGTTCTTTCCACAAACCACACATGGATCAACCACTAGAGTCATTGCATGTGTGTTCTTTCCACAAACCACATGGATCAACCACTAGAGTCATCAGATGTGTGTTCTTTTCCAAAACCACACATGGATCCACCAGTGGTCATTGCATGTGTGTTCTTTCCACAAACCACACATGGATCAACCACTAGAGTCATTGCATGTGTGTTCTTTCCACAAACCACACATGGATCAACCACTAGAGTCATTGCATGTTTGTTCTTATACTAAAACCACAAACCAGCACTAGAGTCATTGCATGTGTGTTCTTTCCACAAACCACACATGGATCCACTAGTCGTCATTGAATGTGTGTTCTTTCCACAAACCACACATGGATCAACCAGAGTCATTGCATGTGTTCTTTCCACAAACCACACATGGATCAACCACTAGAGTCATTGCATGTTTGTTCTTATACTAAAACCACAAACCACCACTAGAGTCATTGCATGTGTGTTCTTTTCCACAAACCACACATGGATCCACCACTAGAGTCATTGCATGTGTGTTCTTTCCACAAACCACATATGGATCAACCACTAGAGTCATTGCATGTGTGTTCTTTCCACAAACCACACATGGATCAACCACTAGAGTCATTGCATGTGTGTTCTCATACTAAACCACAAACCACATGCACTAGAGTCATTGCATGTGTGTTCTTTTTCCACAAACCACACATGGATCCACTAGAGTCATTGCATGTGTGTTCTTTCCACAAACCACATATGGATCAACCACTAGAGTCATTGCATGTGTTCTTTCCACAAACCACACATGGATCAACCACTAGAGTCATTGCATGTGTGTTCTTTCCACAAACCACACATGGATCAACCACTAGAGTCATTGCATGTGTGTTCTTTCCACAAACCACACATGGATCAACCACTAGAGTCATTGCATGTGTGTTCTTTCCACAAACCACATGGATCAACCACTAGAGTCATTGCATGTGTGTTCTTTCCACAAACCACATATGGATCAACCACTAGAGTCATTGCATGTGTGTTCTTTCCACAAACCACACATGGATCAACCACTAGAGTCATTGCATGTGTGTTCTTTCCACAAACTACACATGGATCAACCACTAGAGTCATTGCATGTGTGTTCTTTCCACAAACCACACATAGATCAACCACTAGAGTCATTGCATGTGTATTCTTATACTAAAACCATAAATCAACCAGTACTAGAGTCATTGCATGTGTGTTCTTTCCACAAACCACACATGGATCAACCACTAGAGTCATTGCATGTGTGTTCTTCCACAAACCACACATGGATCAACCACTAGAGTCATTGCATGTGTGTTCTTTCCACAAACCACACATGGATCCACCAGTGGTCATTGCATGTGTGTTATTTCCACAAACCACACATGGATCAACCACTAGAGTCTTTGCATGTGTGTTCTTTCCACAAACCACACATGGATCAACCACTAGAGTCATTGCATGTGTGTTCTTATACTAAAACCACAAACCAGTACAAGAGTCATTGCATGTGTCTTCTTTTCCACAAACCACACATGGATCCACCAGTGGTCATTGCATGTTTTCTTTCCAGAAACCACACATGGATCAACCAGAGTCATTGCATGTGTGTTCTTTCCACAAACCACACATGGATCAACCACTAGAGTCATTGCATGTTTGTTCTTATACTAAAACCACAAACCAACACTAGAGTCATTGCATGTGTGTTCTTTTCCACAAACCACACATGGATCCACCAGTGGTCATTGCATGTGTGTTCTTTCCACAGACCACACATGGATCAACCAGAGTCATTGCATGTGTGTTCTTTCCACAAACCACACATGGATCAACCACTAGAGTCATTGCATGTTTGTTCTTATACTAAAACCACAAACCAGCACTAGAGTCATTGCATGTGTGTTATTTCCAGAAACCACACATGCATCAATCAAAGTCATTGCATGTGTGTTCTTTTCACAAACAAACATTGATCAACCACTAGAGTCATTGCCTGTGTGTTCTTTTCACAAACAAACATGGATCAACCACTAGAGTCATTGCATGTGTGTTCTTTTCCACAAACCACACATGGATCAACCACAAGAGTCATTGCATGTGTGTTATTTCCACAAACCACACATGGATCCACTAGAGTCATTGCATGTGTGTAATTTCCACAAACCACACATGGATCAACCACTAGAGTCATTGCATGTGTGTTCTTTCCACAAACCACATGGATCAACCACTAGAGTCCTTGCATGTGTGTTCTTTCCACAAACCACACATGGATCAACCACTAGAGTCATTGCATGTGTGTTCTTTCCACAAACCACATATGGATCAACCAGAGTCATTGCATGTGTGTTATTTCCACAAACCACACATGGATCAACTAGAGTCATTGCATGTGTGTTCTTCCACAAACCACACATGGATCAACCACTAGAGTCATTGCATGTGTGTTCTTTCCACAAACCACACATGGATCAACCACTAGAGTCATTGCATGTGTGTTCTTATACTAAAACCACATGGATCACTAGAGTCATTGCATGTGTGTTCTTTTCCACAAACCACACATGGATCCACCACCCGAGTCATTGCATGTGTGTTCTTTCCACAAACCACATATGGATCAACCAGAGTCATTGCATGTGTGTTCTTTCCACAAACCACACATGGATCAACCACTAGAGTCATTGCATGTTTGTTCTTATACTACAACCACAAACCAGCACTAGAGTCATTGCATGTGTGTTCTTTTCCACAAACCACACATGGATCCACCACTAGAGTCATTGCATGTGTGTTCTTTCCACAAACCACATATGGATCAACCAGAGTCATTGCATGTGTGTTCTTTCCACAAACCACACATGGATCAACCACTAGAGTCATTGCATGTGTGTTCTTATACACAAACCACACATGGATCAACCACTAGAGTCATTGCATGTGTGTTCTTTCCACAAACCACACATGGATCAACCACTAGAGTCATTGCATGTGTTTTCTTATACTAAAAACCAACACTAGAGTCATTGCATGTGTGTTCTTTCCACAAACCACACATGGATCAACCACTAGAGTCATTGCATGTGTTCTTTCCACAAACCACATGGATCAACCACTAGAGTCATTGCATGTGTGTTCTTTACTAAAACCACACATGGATCCACTAGAGTCATTGCATGTATGTTCTTTCCACAAACCACACATGGAACAACCACTAGAGTCATTGCATGTGTGTTCTTTCCACAAACCACACATGGATAAACCACAAGAGTCATTGCAAGTGTTTAATTACTACAAACCACACATGGATGAACCACTAGAGTCATTGCCTGTGTGTTCTTTTCCAACAACCACATATTGATACTCCAGTTGTCATTCCATGTGTGTTTCTTCCACAAACCACACATGGATCAACCACTAGAGTCATTGCATGTGTGTTCTTTCCACAAACCACATGGATCAACCACTAGAGTCATTGCATGTGTGTTCTTTTCCACAAAACCACACATGGATCCACCAGTGGTCATTGCATGTGTGTTCTTTCCACAAACCACATGGATCAACCAGAGTCATTGCATGTGTGTTCTTTCCACAAACCACACATGGATCAACCACTAGAGTCATTGCATGTTTGTTCTTATACTAAAACCACAAACCAGCACTAGAGTCATTGCATGTGTGTTCTTTCCACAAACCACACATGGATCAAATAGAGTTATTGCATGTGTGTTCTTTCCACAAACCACACATGGATCAACCACTAGAGTCATGGCATGTTGGTTCTGATACTAAAACCACAAACCAGCACTAGAGTCATTGCATGTGTGTTCTTTTTCACAAACCACACATGGATCCACCACTAGAGTCATTGCATGTGTGTTCTTTCCGCAAACCACATATGGATCAACCACTAGAGCCATTGCATGTGTGTTCTTTCCACAAACCACACATGGATCAACCATCAGAGTCATTGCATGTGTTCTTATACTAAACACACAAACCAGCACTAGAGTCATTGCATGTGTGTTCTTTTCCACAAACCACACATGGATCCACCAGTGGTCATTGCATGTGTGTTCTTTTCACAAACCACACATGGATCAACCACTAGAGTCATTGCATGTGTGTTATTTCCACAAACCACACATGGATCAACCACTAGATTCATTGCATGTGTTCTTATACTAAAACCACAAACCACTAGAGTCATTGCATGTGTGTTCTTTCCACAAACCACACATGGATCAACCAGTGGTCATTGCTTGTGTTCTTTCCACACACCACACATGGATCAACCACTAGAGTCATTGCATGTGTGTTATTTCCACAAACCACACATGGATCAACCACTAGAGTCATTGCATGTGTGTTCTTTTCCACAAACCACACATGGATCCACTAGACTCATTGCATGTGTGTTCTTTCCACAAACCACACATGGATCAACCACTAGAGTCATTGCATGTGTGTTCTTATCACAAACCACACATGGATCAACCACTAGAGTCATTGCATGTGTGTTCTGATACTAAAACCACACCAGCACTAGAGTCATTGCATGTGTGTTCTTTCCACAAACCACACATGGACCAACCAGAGTCATTGCATGTGTGTTCTTTCCACAAACCACATATGGATCAACCACTAGAGTCATTGCATGTGTGTTCTTTCCACAAACCACACATGGATCAACCACTAGAGTCATTGCATGTTTGTTCTTATACTAAAACCACAAACCAGCACTAGAGTTATTGCATGTGTGTTCTTTTCCACAAACCACACATGGATCCACCACTAGAGTCATTGCATGTGTGTTCTTTCCACAAACCACATATGGATCAACCACTAGAGTCCTCGCATGTGTGTTCTTTACACCAACCACACATGGATCCAACACTAGAGTCATTGGATGTGTTTTCTTTCCACAAACCACACATGGATCAACCACTAGAGTCATTGCATGTGTGTTCTTTCCACAAACCAAACATGGATCAACCACTAGAGTCATTGCATGTGTGCTTATACAAAAACCAGCACTAGAGTCATTGCATGTGTGTTCATTTCCACAAACCACACATGGATCCACCACTAGAGTCATTGCATGTGTGTTCTTTCCACAAACAAACATGGATCAACCACTAGAGTCATTGCATGTGTGTTCTTTTCCACAAACCACACATGGATCCACCAGTGGTCATTGCATGTGTGTTCTTTCCACAAACCACATATGGATCAACCACTAGAGTCATTGCATGTGTGTTCTTTCCACAAACCACACATGGATCAACCACTAGAGTCATTGCATGTTTGTTCTTATACTAAAACCACAAACCAGCACTAGAGTCATTGCATGTGTGTTCTTTCCACAAACCACACATGGATCCACCAGTGGTCATTGCATGTGTGTTCTTTCCACAAACCACACATGGATCAACCACTAGAGTCATTGCATGTGTGTTATTTCCACAAACCACACATGGATCAACCACTAGAGTCATTGCATGTGTGTTCTTATACTAAAACCACAAACCACAACTAGAGTCATTGCATGTGTGTTCTTTCCACACAAACCATATTGATCAACCACTAGAGTCATTGCATGTGTGTTCTTTCCACAAACCACACATGGATCAACCACTAGAGTCATTGCATATGTGTTCTTTACAAACCACATGAACCAGCACTAGAGTCATCAGATGTGTGTTCTTTCCACAAACCACACATGGATCAACCACTAGAGTCATTGCATGTGTGTTCTTTCCACAAACCACACATGGATCAACCACTAGAGTCATTGCATGTTTGTTCTTATACTAAAACCACAAACCAGCACTAGAGTCATTGCATGTGTGTTCTTTCCACAAACCACACATGGATCAAATAGAGTCATTGCATGTGTGTTCTTTCCACAAACCACACATGGATCAACCACTAGAGTCATTGCATGTGTGTTCTTTCCACAAACCACACATGGATCAACCACTATAGTCATTGCATGTGTGTTCTTATACTAAAACCACAAACCAACACTAGAGTCATTGCATGTGTGTTCTTCTCCACAAAACACACATGGATCAACCACTAGAGTCATTGCATGTGTGTTCTTTCCACAAACCACACATGGATCAACCACTAGAGTCATTGCATGTGTGTTCTTTCCACAAACCACACATGGATCAACCACTAGAGTCATTGCATGTGTGTTCTTATACTAAAACCATAAACCACTAGAGTCATTGCATGTGTGTTCTTCCTAGAGACCACACATGGATCCACCAGAGTCATTGCATGTGTGTTATTTCCACAAACCACACATGGATCAACCACTAGAGTCATTGCATGTGTGTTATTTCCACAAACCACACATGGATCAACCACTAGAGTCATTGCATGTGTGTTCTTTCGACAAACCACACATGGATCAACCAGAGTCATTGCATGTGTGTTCTTTCCACAAACCACACATGGATCAACCACTAGAGTCATTGCATGTTTGTTCTTTCCACAAACCACACATGGATCAACCACTAGAGTCATTGCATATGTGTTATTTCCACAAACCACACATGGATCAACCACTAGAGTCATTGCATGTGTGTTCTTATACTAAAACCAACACTAGAGTCATTGCATGTGTGTTCTTTTCACAAACCACACATGGATCAACCACTAGAGTCATTGCATGTGTGTTATTTCCACAAACACAACTGGCTCAACCACTAGAGTCATTGCATGTGTGTTCATTTCCACAAACCACACATGGATCCACCAGTGGTCATTGCATGTGTTCTTTCCACAAACCACACATGGATCAACCACTAGAGTCATTGCATGTGTGTTCTTTCCACAAACCACACATGGATCAACCACTAGAGTCATTGCATGTGTGTTCTTTCCACAAACCACACATGGATCAACCACTAGAGTCATTGCATGTGTGTCTTTCCACAAACCACACATGGATCAACCACTAGAGTCATTGTATGTGTTCTTTCCACAAACCACACATGGATCAACCAAAGAGTCATTGCATGTGTGTTCTTTCCACAAACCACACATGGATCAACTAGAGTCATTGCATGTGTGTTCTTTCCACAAACCACACATGGATCAACCACTAGAGTCATTGCATGTGTGTTCTTATACTAAAACCACAAACCAGAACTAGAGTCATTGCATGTGTGTTCTTTCCACATACCACATATGGATCAACCAGGGTCATTGCATGTGTGTTCTTTCCACAAACCACACATGGATCAACCACTAGAGTCATTGCATGTGTGTTCTTTCCACAAACCACACATGGATCAACCACTAGAGTCATTGCATGTGTGTTCTTATACTAAAACCACAAACCAGCACTAGAGTCATTGCATGTGTGTTCTTTTCCACAAACCACACATGGATCCACCAGAGTCATTGCATGTGTGTTCTTTGCACAAACCACACATGGATCAACCACTAGAGTCATTGCATGTGTGTTCTTTTCCACAAACCACACATGGATCAACCAGAGTCATTGCATGTGTGTTCTTTCCACAAAACCACACATGGATCCACTAGACTCATTGCATGTGTGTTCTTTCCACAAACCACACATGGATCAACCACTAGAGTCAGTGCATGTGTGTTCTTTCCACAAACCACACATGGATCAACCACTAGAGTGATTGCCTGTGTGTTCTTATACTCACAGCAGTAACCAGCACTAGAGTCATTGCATGTGTGTTCTTTTCCACAAACCACACATGGATCCACCAGAGTCATTGCATGTGTGTTCTTTCCACAAACCACATATGGATCAACCACTAGAGTCATTGCATGTGTGTTCTTTCCACAAACCACACATGGATCAACCACTAGAGTCATTGCATGTGTGTTCTTATACTAAAACCAAAAACCAGCACTAGAGTCATTGCATGTGTGTTCTTTCCACAAACCACACATGGATCAACCACTAGAGTCATTGCATGTGTGTTCTTTCCACAAACCACATGGATCCACCAGAGTCATTGCATGTGTTCTTTCCACAAACCACACATGGATCAACCACTAGAGTCATTGCATGTGTTCTTTCCACAAACCACACATGGATCAACCACTAGAGTCATTGCATGTGTGTTCTTATACTAAAACCACAAACCAGCACTAGAGTCATTGCATGTGTGTTCTTTTCCACAAACCACACATGGATCCACCACTAGAGTCATTGCATGTGTGTTCTTTCCACAAACCACACATGGATCAACCACTAGAGTCATTGCATGTGTGTTCTTTCCACAAACCACATATTGATCAACCACTAGAGTCATTGCATGTGTGTTCTTTCCACAAACCACACATGGATCAAACACTAGACTCATTGCATGTGTGTTCTTTCCACAAACCACACATGGATCAACCACTAGAGTCATTGCATGTGTGTTCTTTCCACAAACCACACATGGATCAACCACTAGAGTCATTGTATGTTTGTTCTTATACTAAAACCACAAACCAGCACTAGAGTCATTGCATGTTTGTTCTTTCCACAACCACATATGGATCTACCAGAGTCATTGCATGTGTGTTCTTTCCACAAACCACATATGGATCAACCAGAGTCATTGCATGTGTGTTCTTTCCACAAACCACACATGGATCAACCACTAGAGTCATTGCATGTTTGTTCTTATACTAAAACCACAAACCAGCACTAGAGTCATTGCATGTGTGTTCTTTCCACAAACCACACATGGATCAACCACTAGAGTCATTGCATGTGTGTTCTTTCCACAAACCACACATGGATCAACCAGAGTCATAGCATGTGTGTTCTTTCCACAAACAACACAACTGGTCCCACTAGAGTCATTGCATGTGTGTTCTTTCCACAAACCACACATGGATCAACCACTAGAGTCATTGCATGTGTGTTCTTTCCACAAACCACACATGGATCAACCACTAGAGTCATTGCATGTTTGTTCTTATACTAAACCACAAACCAGCACTAGAGTCATTGCATGTGTGTTCTTTTTCCACAAACCACACATGGATCCACCAGTGGTCATTGCATGTGTGTTCTTTCCACAAACCACACATGGATCAACCACTAGAGTCATTGCATGTGTGTTCTTTCCACAAACCACACATGGATCAACCACTAGAGTCATTGCATGTGTGTTCTTTCCACAAACCACACATGGATCCACCACTGTCATTGCATGTGTTTTTTTCCACAAACCACACATGGATCAACCACTAGAGTCATTGCATGTGTGTTCTTTCCACAAACCACACATGGATCAACCACTAGAGTCATTGCATGTGTGTTCTTATACTAAAACCAACACTAGAGTCATTTCATGTGTGTTATTTCCACAAACCACACATGGATCAACCACTAGAGTCATTGCATGTGTGTTCTTATACTAAAACCACAAACCGGTACTAGAGTCATTGCATGTGTCTTCTTTCCACAAACCACACATGGATCCACCAGTGGTCATTGCATGTGTGTTATTTCCACAAACCACACATGGATCAACCACTAGAGTCATTGCATGTGTGTTCTTTCCACAAACCACACATGGATCAACCACTAGAGTCATTGCATGTTTGTTCTTATACTAAAACCACAAACCAGCACTAGAGTCATTGCATGTGTGTTCTTTTCCACAAACCACACATGGATCCACTAGTGGTCATTGCATGTGTGTTCTTTCCACAAACCACATATGGATCAACCACTAGAGTCATTGCATGTGTGTTCTTTCCACAAACCACACATGGATCAACCACTAGAGTCATTGCATATGTGTTCTTTCCACAAACCACACATGGACCACCACTAGAGTCATTGCATGTGTTCTTTCCACAAACCACACATGGATCAACCACTAGAGTCATTGCATGTGTGTTCTTTCCACAAACCACATGGATCAACCACTAGAGTCATTGCATGTGTGTTCTTATACTAAAACCACAAACACATGGATCAACCACTAGAGTCATCAGATGTGTGTTCTTTCCACAAACCACACATGGATCAACCACTAGAGTCATTGCATGTGTGTTCTTATACTAAAACCACATGGAACCACCACTAGAGTCATTGCATGTGTGTTCTTTCCACAAACCACACATGGATCGACAAGAGTCATTGCATGTGTGTTCTTTCCACAAACCACAATGGATCAACCACTAGAGTCATTGCATGTGTGTTCTTTCCACAAACCACACATGGATCCACCACTAGAGTCATTGCATGTGTGTTCTTCCACAAACCACACAAGGATCCACAACTAGAGTCATTGCATGTGTTCTTTCCACAAACCACACATGGATCAACCACTAGAGTCATTGCATGTGTGTTCTTATACTAAACCACAAACCAGCACTAGAGTCATTGCATGTGTGTTCTTTTTCCACAAACCACACATGGATCCACCACTAGAGTCATTGCATGTGTGTTCTTTCCACAAACCACACATGGATCAACCACTAGAGTCATTGCATGTGTGTTCTTCCACAAACCACACATGGATCAATAGAGTCATTGCATGTGTGTAATTTCCACAAACCACACATGGATCCACTAGATTCATTGCATGTGTGCTCTTTTCACAAACCACATGGATCAACCACTAGAGTCATTGCATGTGTTCTTTCCACAAACCACACATGGATCAACCACTAGAGTCATTGCATGTGTGTTCTTTACAAAAAACCACAAAGGGATCAACCAGAGTCATTGCATGTGTTCTTTCCACAAACCACACATGGATCAACCACTAGAGTCATTGCATGTGTGTTCTTATACTAAACCACATGGAACCACCACTAGAGTCATTGCATGTGTGTTCTTTCCACAAACCACACATGGATCCACCAGTGGTCATTGCATGTGTGTTCTTTCCACAAACCACACATGGATCAACCACTAGAGTCATTGCATGTGTGTTCTTTCCACAAACCACACATGGATCAACCACTAGAGTCATTGCATGTGTGTTCTTATACTAAAACCCCAAACCACTAGAGTCATTGCATGTGTGTTCTTTCCACAAACCACACATGGATCAACCACTAGGTCATTGCATGTGTTCTTTCCACAAACCACACATGGATCAACCACTAGAGTCATTGCATGTGTGGTCTTTCCACAAACCACAAATTGATCAAAGACTAGAGTCATTGCATGTGTGTTCTTTTCCACAAACCACACAGGGATCCACTAGAGTCATTGCATGTGTTCTTTCCACAAACCACACATGGATCAACCACTAGAGTCATTGCATGTGTGTTCTTTCCACAAACCACACATGGATCAACCACTAGAGTCATTGCATGTGTGTTCTTATACTAAAACCACATATGGATCCACTAGAGTCATTGCATGTGTGTTCTTTTCCACAACCACACATGGATCCACCAGTGGTCATTGCATATGTGTTCTCTCCAGAAACCACACATGGATCAACCAGAGTCATTGCATGTGTGTTCTTTCCACAAACCACACATGGATCAACCACTAGAGTCATTGCATGTGTTTTATACTAAACCACAAACCAGCACTAGAGTCATTGCATGTGTGTTCTTTTTCCACAAACCACACATCTACCCCCCACTAGAGTCATTGCATGTGTGTTCTGTCCACAAACCCCACATGGATCAACCACTAGAGTCATTGCATGTGTGTTCTTTCCACAAACCATACATGGATCAACCACTAGAGTCATTGCATGTGTGTTCTTTCCACAAACCACACATGGATCAACCACTTGAGTCATTGCATGTGTTCTTTCCACAAACCACACATGGATCAACCACTAGAGTCATTGCATGTGTGTTCTTTACTAAAACCACATGGATCAACCACTAGAGTCATTGCATGTGTGTTCTTTACAAACCACTCATGGATCCACTAGAGTCATTGCATGTGTGTTCTTTCCACAAACCACACATGGATTAACCACTAGAGTCATTGCATGTGTGTTATTTCCACAAACCACACATGGATCAACCAGAGTCATTGCATGTGTGTTATTTCCACAAACCACACATGGATCAAAAGAGTCATTGCATGTGTGTTCTTTTCACAAACCACACATGGATCAACCACTAGAGTCATTACATGTGTGTTATTTCCACAAACCACACATGGATCAACCACTAGAGTCATTGCATGTGTGTTCTTCCACAAACCACACATGGATCAACCACTAGAGTCATTGCATGTGTGTTCTTTGCACAAACCACACATGGATCAACCACTAGAGTCATTGCATGTGTGTTCTTATACTAAAACCACAAACCAGCACTAGAGTCATTGAATGTGTGTTCTTTCCACAAACCACACATGGATCCACCAGTGGTCATTGCATGTGTGTTCTTTCCACAAACCACACATGGATCAACCACTAGAGTCATTGCATGTGTGTTCTTTCCACAAACCACACATGGATCAACCACTAGAGTCATTGCATGTGTGTTCTTATACTAAAACCACAAACCAGCACTAGAGTCATTGCATGTGTGTTCTTTCCACAAACCACACATGGATCAACCACTAGAGTCATTGCATGTGTGTTCTTTCCACAAACCACACATGGATCAACCACTAGAGTCCTTTCATGTGTGTTCTTCCACAAACCACATGGATCAACCAGAGTCATTGCATGTGTGTTCTTTCCACAAACCACATGGATCCACTAGAGTCATTGCATGTGTGTTCTTTCCACAAACCACACATGGATCAACCACTAGAGTCATTGCATGTGTGTTCTTTCCACAAACCACACATGGATCAACCACTAGAGTCATTGCATGTTTGTTCTTATACTAAAACCACAAACCAACACTAGAGTCATTGCATGTGTGTTCTTTTCCACAAACCACACATGGATCCACCAGTGGTCATTGCATGTGTGTTCTTTCCACAGACCACACATGGATCAACCAGAGTCATTGCATGTGTGTTCTTTCCACAAACCACACATGGATCAACCACTAGAGTCATTGCATGTTTGTTCTTATACTAAAACCACAAACCAGCACTAGAGTCATTGCATGTTTGTTCTTTTCCACAAACCACACATGGATCCACCACTAGAGTCATTGCATGTGTGTTATTTCCACAAACCACACATGGATCAACCAGAGTCATTGCATCTGTGTTCTTTCCACAAACCACACATGGATCAACCACTAGAGTCATTGCATGTGTGTTCTTTTCACAAACCACACATGGATCAACCACTAGAGTCATTGCATGTGTGTTCTTTTCCACAAACCACACATGGATCCACCACTAGAGTCATTGCATGTGTGTTCTTTCCACAAACCACATGGATCAACCACTAGAGTCATTGCATGTGTGTTCTTATACTAAACACAAACCAACACTAGAGTCATTGCATGTGTGTTCTTTCCACAAACCACACATGGATCAACCACTAGAGTCATTGCATGTATGTTCTTTCCACAAACCACACATGGATCAACCACTAGAGTCATTGCATGTGTGTTATTTCCACAAACCACACATGGATCAACCAGAGTCATTGCATGTGTGTTCTTTCCACAAACCACACATGGATCAACCACTAGAGTCATTGCATGTGTGTTCTTTTCACAAACCACACATGGATCAACCACTAGAGTCATTGCATGTGTGTTATTTCCACAAACAAACATGGATCAACCACTAGAGTCATTGCATGTGTGTTCTTTAAAACCACAAACCACATGGATCCACCAGAGTCATTGCATGTGTGTTCTTTCCACAAACCACACATGGATCAACCACTAGAGTCATTGCATGTGTGTTCTTTCCACAAACCACACATGGATCAACCACTAGAGTCATTGCATGTGTTCTTATACTAAACCACAAACCAGCACTAGAGTCATTGCATGTGTGTTCTTTCCACAAACCACACATGGATCCACCAGTAGGTCATTGCATGTGTGTTCTTTCCACAAACCACATGGATCAACCACTAGAGTCATTGCATGTGTTCTTTCCACAAACCACACATGGATCAACCACTAGAGTCATTGCATGTGTTTCCACAAACCACACATGGACCAGAACTAGAGTCATTGCATGTGTGTTCTTTTCCACAAACCACACATGGATCCACCACTAGAGTCATTGCATGTGTGTTCTTTCCACAAACCACACATGGATCAACCACTAGAGTCATTGCATGTGTGTTCTTTCCACAAACCACAGATGGATCAACTACTAGAGTCATTGCCTGTGTGTTCTTATACTCATACCACAATGGATCCACTAGAGTCATTGCATGTGTGTTCTTTCCACAAACCACATGGATCAACCACTAGAGTCATTGCATGTGTGTTCTTTCCACAAACCACACATGGATCAACCACTAGAGTCATTGCATGTGTTCTTTACTAAAACCACATGGACCAGCACTAGAGTCATTGCATGTGTGTTCTTTTCCAAAACCACACATGGATCCACCTAGAGTCATTGCATGTGTGTTCTTTCCACAAACCACATATGGATCAACCACTAGAGTCATTGCATGTGTGTTCTTTCCACAAACCACACATGGATCAACCACTAGAGTCATTGCATGTTTGTTCTTATACTAAAACCACAAACCAGCACTAGAGTCATTGCATGTGTGTTCTTTCCACAAACCACACATGGATCAACCACTAGAGTCATTGCATGTGTGTTCTTTCCACAAACCACATATGGATCAACCAGAGTCATTGCATGTGTGTTCTTTCCACAAACCACACATGGATCAACCACTAGAGTCATTGCATGTGTGTTCTTCCACAAACCACACATGGATCAACCACTAGAGTCATTGCATGTGTTCTTTCCACAAACCACACATGGATCAACCACTAGAGTCATTGCATGTGTGTTCTTATACTAAAACCAACACTAGAGTCATTGCATGTGTGTTTTTTCCACAAACCACACATGGATCAACCACTAGAGTCATTGCATGTGTGTGTTCTTTTCCACAAACCACACATGGATCAACCACTAGAGTCATTGCATGTGTGTTCTTATCCACAAACAACACAAGGATGCACCAGAGTCATTGCATGTGTGTTCTTTCCACAAACCACACATGGATCAACCACTAGAGTCATTGCATGTGTGTTCTTTCCACAGACCACACATGGATCAACCACTAGAGTCATTGCATGTGTGTTCTTATACTAAAACCACAAACCAGCACTAGAGTCATTGCATGTGTGTTCTTTCCACAAACCACACATGGATCAACCACTAGAGTCATTCCATATGTGTTCTTTCCACAAACCACACATGGATCAACCACTAGAGTCATTGCATATGTGTTCTTATACTAAACCACAAAACAGCACTAGAGTCATTGCATGTGTGTTCTTTCCACAAACCACACATGGATCAACCACTAGAGTCATTGCATGTGTGTTCTTTCCACAAACCACACATGGATCAACCACTAGAGTCATTGCATGTGTGTTCTTATAAGAAAACCACAAACCAGAACTCGAGTCATTGCATGTGTGTTCTTTCCACAAACCACATATGGATCAACTAGAGTCATTGCATTTGTGTTCTTTCCACAAACCACATATGGATCAACCAGAGTCATTGCATGTGTGTTCTTTCCACAAACCACACATGGATCAACCACTAGAGTCATTGCATGTGTGTTCTTATACTAAAACCACAAACCAGTACTAGAGTCATTGCATGTGTGTTCTTTCCACAACCACACATGGATCCACCAGTGGTCATTGCATGTGTGTTCTTTCCACAAACCACACATGGATCAACCACTAGAGTCATTGCATGTGTGTTCTTTCCACAAACCACACATGGATCAACCACTAGAGTCATTGCATGTGTTCTTATACTAAACCACAAACCTTCACTAGAGTAATTTCATGTGTTTTTCTTTCCACAAACCACACATGGATCCACCACTAGAGTCATTACATGTGTGTTCTTTCCACAAACCACACATGGATCAACCACTAGAGTCATTGCATGTGTTCTTTCCACAAACCACACATGGATCAACCACTAGAGTCATTGCATGTGTGTTCTTTCCACAAACCACACATGGATCAACACTAGAGTCATTGCATGTGTGTTCTTTCCACAAACCACACATGGATCAACCACTAGAGTCATTGCATGTGTGTTCTCTCCACAAACCACACATGGATCAACCACTAGAGTCATTGCATGTGTGTTCTTTCCACAAACCACACATGGATCAACCACTAGAGTCATTGCATGTGTGTTCTTATACTAAAACCAACACTAGAGTCATTGCATGTGTGTTCTTTCCGCAAACCACACATGGATCAACCACTAGAGTCATTGCATGTTTGTTCTTTCCGCAAACCACACATGGATCAACCACTAGAGTTATTGCATGTTTGTTCTTATACTAAAACCACAAACCAGCACTAGAGTCATTGCATGTGTGTTCTTTTCCACAAACAACAAATGGATCCACAGATGTCATTGCATGTGTGTTCTTTCCACAAACCACATATGGATCAACCAGAGTCATTGCATGTGTGTTCTTTCCACAAACCACACATGGATCAACCACTAGAGTCATTGCATGTGTGTTCTTATACTAAAAACCACAAACCAGCACTAGAGTCATTGCATGTGTTCTTTTCCACAAACCACATGGATCAACCACTAGAGTCATTGTGTGTTCTTTCCACAAACCACACATGGATCAACCACTAGAGTCATTGAATGTGTGTTCTTTCCACAAACCACACATGTGGACCCACTATAGTCATTGCATGTGTGTTATTTCCACAAACCACACATGGATGAACCACTAGAGTCATTGCATATGTGTTATTTCCACAAACCACACATGGATCAACCACTAGAGTCATTGCATGTGTGTTCTTATACTAAAACCAACACTAGAGTCATTGCATGTGTGTTCTTTTCACAAACCACACATGGATCAACCACTAGAGTCATTGCATGGGTGTTATATCCACAAAACACACATGGATCAACCACTAGAGTCATTGCATGTGTGTTCTTTACTAAAACCACACATGGATCCACCTAGAGTCATTGCATGTGTGTTCTTTCCACAAACCACATATGGATCAACCACTAGAGTCATTGCATGTGTGTTCTTGCCACAAACCACACATGGAACAACCACTAGAGTCATTGCCTGTGTTCTTATACTAAAACCACAAACCAGCACTAGAGTCATTGCATGTGTGTTCTTTCCACAAACAACATATGGATCCACCAGTGGTCATTGCATGTGTGTTCTTTCCACAAACCACACATGGATCAACCACTAGAGTCATTGCATGTGTGTACTTATACTAATCCAACCACTAGAGTCATTGCATGTGTGTTATTTCCACAAACCACACATGGATCAACCACGAGAGTCATTGCATGTGTGTTCTTTCCACAAACCACACATGGATCAACCACTAGAGTCATTGCATGGTTGTTCTTATACTAAAACCACAAACCAGCACTAGAGTCATTGCATGTGTGTTCTTTTCACAAACCACACATGGATCCACCACTAGAGTCATTGCATGTGTGTTCTTTCCACAAACCACACATGGATCAACCACTAGAGTCATTGCATGTGTGTTATTTCCACAAACCACACATGGATCAACCCCTAGAGTCATTGCATGTGTGTTCTTATACTAAAACCACAAACAAGGAATAGAGTCATTGCATGTGTGTTCTTTCCACAAACCACACATGGAGCAAGCAGAGGCATTGCATGTGTGTTCTTTCCACAAACCACACATGGATCAACCACTAGAGTCATTGCATGTGTGTTCTTTCCACAAACCACACATGGATCAACCACTAGAGTCATTGCATGTTTGTTCTTATACTAAACCACAAACCAGCACTAGAGTCATTGCATGTGTGTTCTTTCCACAAACCACTCATGGATCACCCTGTGTCATTGCATGTGTGTTCTTTCCACAAACCACATGGATCAACCACTAGAGTCATTGCATGTGTGTTCTTTCCACAAACCACACATGGATCAACCACTAGAGTCATTGCATGTGTTCTTATACTAAAACCACAATCAATTACTAGAGTCATTGCATGTGTGTTATTTCCACAAACCAATCATGGATCAACCACTAGAGTCATTGCATGTGTGTTCTTTCCACAAACCACACATGCATCAACCACTAGAGTCATTGCATGTGTGTTCTTTCCACAAACCACACATGGATCAACTACTAGAGTCATTGCATGTGTGTTCTTATACAAAACCAACACTAGAGTCATTGCATGTGTTCTTTCCACAAACCACACATGGATCAACCACTAGAGTCATTGCATGTGTGTTCTTATACTAAAACCACATGGAACCACTAGAGTCATTGCATGTGTGTTCTTTCCACAAACCACACATGGATTCACCAGAGTCATTGCATGTGTGTTCTTTCCACAAACCACACATGGATCAACCACTAGAGTCATTGCATGTGTGTTCTTTCCACAAACCACACATGGATCAACCACTAGAGTCATTGCATGTGTGTTCTTATACTAAAACCACAAACCAGAACTAGAGTCATTGCATGTGTGTTCTTTTCCACAAACCACACATGGATCAACCAGAGTCATTGCATGTGTGTTATTTCCACAAACCACACATGGATCAACCACTAGAGTCATTGCATGTGTGTTCTTTCCACAAACCACACATGTATCAACCACTAGACTCATTGCATGTGTGTTCTTATACTAAAACCACAAACCAGTACTAGAGTCATTGCATGTGTGTTATTTCCACAAACCACACATGGATCAACCACTAGAGTCATTGCATGTGTGTTCTTTCCACAAACCACACATGGATCAACCACTAGAGTCATTGCATGTGTGTTATTTCCACAAACCACACATGGATCAACCACTAGAGTCATTGCATGTGTGTTCTTTCCACAAACCACACATGGATCCACAAGAGTCATTGCATGTGTGTTCTTTCCACAAACCACACATGGATCAACCACTAGAGTCATTGCATGTGTGTTCTTTCCACAAACAAACATGGATCAACCACTAGAGTCATTGCATGTGTGTTCTATCCACAAACCACATATGGATCAACCAGAGTCATTGCATGTGTCTTCTTTCCACAAACCACACATGGATCAACCACTAGAGTCATCAGATGTGTGTTCTTTCCACAAACCACACATGGATCAACCACTAGAGTCATTGCATGTGTTCTTATACTAAAACCACAAACCAGCACTAGAGTCATTGCATGTGTGTTCTCTTCCACAAACCACACATGGATCCACCAGTGGTCATTGCATGTGTGTTCTTTCCACAAACCACACATGGATCAACCACTAGAGTCATTGCATGTGTGTTCTTTCCACAAACCACACATGGATCAACCACTAGAGACATTGCATGTTTGTTCTTATACTAAAACCACAACCCAGCACTAGAGTCATTGCATGTGTGTTCTGTCCGCAAACCACATATGGATCAACCACTAGTCATTGCATGTGTGTTCTTTCCACAAACCACACATGGATCAACCAGAGTCATTGCATGTGTGTTCTTTCCACAAACCACACATGGATCAACCACTAGAGTCATTGCATGTTTGTTCTTATACTAAAACCACAAACCACTAGAGTCATGTCATGTGTGCTCTTATCCACAAACCACACCTCGATCCACCATGTGTCATTGCATGTGTGTTCTTTCCACAAACCACACATGGATCAACCAGAGTCATTGCATGTGTGTTCTTTCCACAAACCACACATGGATCAACCACTAGAGTCATTGCATGTGTGTTCTTATACTAAAACCACAAACCAGCACTAGAGTCATTGCATGTGTGTTCTTTCCACAAACCACACATGGATCAACCACTAGAGTCATTGCATGTGTGTTCTTTCCACAAACCACACATGGATCAACCACTCGAGTCATTGCATGTGTGTTCTTTCCACAAACCACACATGGATCAACCACTAGAGTCATTGCATGTGTTCTTTCCACAAACCACATGGATCAACCACTAGAGTCATTGCATGTGTGTTCTTTGCACAAACCACACAAGGATCAACCACTAGAGTCATTGCATGTGTGTTCTTTCCACAAACCACATATGGATCAACCAGAGTCATTGCATGTGTGTTCTTTCCACAAACCACACATGGATCAACCACTAGAGTCATTGCATGTGTGTTCTTTCCACAAACCACACATGGATCAACCACTAGAGTCATTGCATGTGTGTTCTTCTCCATAAACCACATGGATCAACCACTAGAGTCATTGCATGTGTGTTCTTTCCACAAACCACACATGGATCCACTAGAGTCATTGCATGTGTTCTTTCCACAAACCACATGGATCAACCACTAGAGTCATTGCATGTGTTCTTTCCACAAACCACATGGATCAACCACTAGAGTCATTGCATGTGTGTTCTTTCCACAAACCACAAATGGATCCACCAATGTAGGTGCTTTTGTGGTCTTTGCACAAACCACACATGGATCAACCACTAGAGTCATTGCATGTGTGTTCTTTCCACAAACCACACATGGATCAACCACTAGAGTCATTGCATGTTTGTTCTTATACTAAAACCACAAACCAACACTAGAGTCATTGGATGTGTGCTCTTTTCCACAAACCACACATGGATCAACCACTAGAGTCATTGCATGTGTTCTTCCACAAACCACACATGGATCAACCACTAGAGTCATTGCATGTGTGTTCTTTTACTAAACCCACATGGATCCACTAGAGTCATTGCATGTGTGTTCTTTCCACAAACCACACATGGATCAACCACTAGAGTCATTGCATGTGTGTTCATTCCACAAACCACACATGGATCAACCACTAGAGTGATTGCATGTGTTCTTATACTAAAACCACAAACCAGTACTAGAGTCATTGCATGTGTGTTCTTTTCCACAAACCACACACGGATCCACCAGTGGTCATTGCATGTGTGTTCTTTCCACAAACCACATATGGATCAACCACTAGAGTCATTGCATGTGTTCTTTCCACAAACCACACATGGATCAACCACTAGAGTCATTGCATGTTTGTTCTTATACTAAAACCACAAACCAGCACTAGAGTCATTGCATGTGTGTTCTTTTCCACAAACCACAGATGGATCAACCACTAGAGTCATTGCATGTGTGTTCTTTCCACAAACCACACATGGATCAACCACTAGAGTCATTGCATGTGTGTTCTTTCCACAAACCACACATGGATCAACCACTAGAGTCATTGCATGTGTGTTCTTTTCCACAAACCACACATGGATCCACCACTAGAGTCATTGCATGTGTGTTCTTTGCACAAACCACACATGGATCAACCAGAGTCATTGCATGTGTGTTCTTTCCACAAACCACACATGGATCAACTACTAGAGTCATTGCATGTGTGTTCTTTCCACAAACCACACATGGATCAACCACTAGAGTCATTGCATGTGTGTTCTTTCCACAAACCACACATGGATCAAATACTAGAGTCATTGCATGTGTGTTCTTATACAAACCACCAACACTAGAGTCATTGCATGTGTGTTCTTTCCACAAACCACACATGGATCAACCACTAGAGTCATTGCATGTGTGTTCTTATACTAAAACCACAAACCAGCACTAGAGTCATTGCATGTGTGTTCTTTCCACAAACCACACATGGATCCACCAGTGGTCATTGCATGTGTGTTCTTTCCACAAACCACACATGGATCAACCACTAGAGTCATTGCATGTGTGTTCTTTCCACAAACCACACATGGATCAACCACTAGAGTCATTGCATGTGTTCTTATACTAAAACCACATACCAGCACTAGAGTCATTGCATGTGTGTTCTTTCCACAAACCACACATGGATCCACCAGTGGTCATTGCATGTGTGTTCTTTCCACAAACCACACATGGATCAACCACTAGAGTCATTGCATGTGTGTTCTTTCCACAAACCACACATGGATCAACCACTAGAGTCATTGCATGTGTGTTCTTATACTAAAACCACAAACCAGCACTAGAGTCATTGCATGTGTGTTCTTTCCACAAACCACACATGGATCCACCAGTGGTCATTGCATGTGTGTTCTTTCCACAAACCACATATGGATCAACCAGAGTCATTGCATGTGTTCTTTCCACAAACCACATGGATCAACCACGAGAGTCATTGCTTGTGTGTTCTTATACTAAAACCACAAACCAGCACTAGAGTCATTGCATGTGTGTTCTTTCCACAAACCACACATGGATCAACCACAAGAGTCATTGTATGTGTTCTTTCCACAAACCACATGGATCAACCACTAGAGTCATTGCATGTGTGTTCTTTTACTAAAACCACATTCATGCACGAGTGTGCTTGCATGTGTGTTCTTTCCACAAACCACACATTGATCAACCACTAGAGTCATTGCATGTGTGTTCTTTCCACAAACCACACATGGATCAACCACTAGAGTCATTGCATGTTTGTTCTTATACTAAAACCACAAACCAGCACTAGAGTCATTGCATGTGTGTTCTTTTCCACAAACCACACATGGATCCACCAGTGGTCATTGCATGTGTGTTCTTTCCACAAACCACACATGGATCAACCACTAGAGTCATTGCATGTGTGTTATTTCCACAAACCACACATGGATCAACCACTAGAGTCATTGCATGTGTTCTTATACTAAAACCACATGGATCAACCACTAGAGTCATTGCATGTGTGTTCTTTTCCACAAACCACACATGGATCCACCACTGGTCATTGCATGTGTGTTCTTTCCACAAACCACACATGGATCAACCAGAGTCATTGCATGTGTGTTCTTTCCACAAACCACACATGGATCAACCACTAGAGTCATTGCATGTTTGTTCTTATACTAAAAACCACAAACCAGCACTAGAGTCATTGCATGTGTGTTCTTTTCCACAAACCACACATGGATCCACCAGTGGTCATTGCATGTGTTCTTTCCACAAACCACATATGGATCAACCACTAGAGTCATTGCATGTGTGTTCTTTCCACAAACCACACATGGATCAACCACTAGAGTCATTGCATGTTTGTTCTTATACTAAAACCACAAACCAGCACTAGAGTCATTGCATGTGTGTTCTTTTCCACAAACCACACATGGATCCACCTTTGGTCATTGCATGTGTGTTCTTTCCACAAACCACACATGGATCAACCACTAGAGTCATTGCATGTGTGTTCTTTCCACAAACCACACATGGATCAACCACTAGAGTCATTGCATGTGTGTTCTTATACTAAACCACAAACCAGCACTAGAGTCATTGCATGTGTGTTATTTCCACAAACCACACATGGATCAACCAGTGGTCACTGCATGTGTGTTCTTTTCCACAAACCACACATGGATCAAATCCACTAGAGTCATTGCATGTGTGTTCTTTTCCATAAACCACACGTGGATCAATCACTAGAGTCATTGCATGTGTGTTCTTTCCACAAACCACACATGGATCAACCAGAGTCATTGCATGTGTGTTCTTTCCACAAACCACACATGGATCAACCGCTAGAGTCATTGCATGTTTGTTATTTCAACAAACACACATGGATCAACCACTAGAGTCATTGCATGTGTGTTCTTTCCATAAACCACACATGGATCAACCACTAGAGTCATTGCATGTGTGTTCTTATACTAAAACCAACCCTAGAGTCATTGCATGTGTGTTCTTTCCACAAACCACACATGGATCAACCACTAGAGTCATTACATGTTTGTTCTTATACTAAAACCACAAACCAGAACTAGAGTCATTGCATGTGTGTTCTTTCCATAAACCACACATGGATCAACCACTAGAGTCATTGCATGTGTGTTCTTTCCACAAACCACACATGGATCAACCACTAGAGTCATTGCATGTGTGTTCTTTCCACAAACCACACATGGATCAACCACTAGAGTCATTGCATGTTTGTTCTTATACTAAAACCACAAACCAGCACTAGAGTCATTGCATGTGTGTTCTTTTCCACAAACCACACATGGATCCACCAGTGGTCATTGCATGTGTGTTCTTTCCACACACCCCCCTTGGATCAACCACTAGAGTCATTGCATGTGTGTTATTTCCACAAACCACACATGGACCAACCACTAGAGTCATTGCATGTGTGTTCTTATACTAAAACCACAAACCAGCACTAGAGTCATTGCATGTGTGTTCTTTCCACAAACCACACATGGATCAACCAGAGTCATTGCATGTGTGTTCTTTCCACAAACCACACATGGATCAACCACTAGAGTCATTGCATGTGTGTTCTTTCCACAAACCACACATGGATCAACCACTAGAGTCATTGCATGTTTGTTCTTATACTAAAACCACAAACCAGCACTAGAGTCATTGCATGTGTGTTCTTTCCACAAACCACACATGGATCAACCACTAGAGTCATTGCATGTGTGTTATTTCCACAAACCACACATGGATCAACCAGTGTTCTTTCCACAACCCCACATGGATCCACCAGTGGTCATTGCATGTGTGTTCTTTCCACAAACCACACATGGATCAACCACTAGAGTCATTGCATGTGTGTTCTTTCCACAAAACCACACATGGATCAACCACTAGAGTCATTGCATGTTTGTTCTTATACTAAAACCACAAACCAGCACTAGAGTCATTGCATGTGTGTTGTTTTCCACAAACCACACATGGATCCACCAGTGGTCATTGCATGTGTGTTCTTTCCACAAACCACACATGGATCAACCACTAGAGTCATTGCATGTGTGTTCTTTCCACAAACCACACATGGATCAACCACTAGAGTCATTGTATGTGTGTTCTTATACTAAAACCACAAACCAGCACTAGAGTCATTGCATGTGTGTTCTTTTCCACAAACCACACATGGATCCACCAGTGGTCATTGCATGTGTGTTCTTTCCACAAACCACACATGGATCAACCAGAGTCATTGCATGTGTGTTCTTTCCACAAACCACACATGGATCAACCACTAGAGTCATTGCATGTGTGTTCTTATACTAAAACCAACACTAGAGTCATTGCATGTTTTTTTTTTCCACAAACCACACATGGATCAACCACTAGAGTCATTGCATGTGTGTTCTTTCCACAAACCACACATGGATCAACCACTAGAGTCATTGCATGTGTGTTCTTATACTAAAACCACAAACCAGCACTAGATTCATTGCATGTGTGTGTTTTTACACAAACCCCACATGGATCCACCAGTGGTCATTGCATGTGTGTTCTTTCCACAAACCACACATGGATCAACCACTAGAGTCATTGCATGTGTGTTATTTCCACAAACCACACATGGATCAACCACTAGAGTCATTGCATGTTTGTTCTTATACTAAAACCACAAACCAGCTATAGAGTCATTGCATGTGTGTTCTTTCCACAAACCAGATATGGATCAACCACTAGAGTCATTGCATGTGTGTTCTTTCCACAAACCACATGGATCAACCATTAGAGTTATTGCTTGTGTTTTCTTTCAACAAACCTCTAATTTATAAAACACTATAGTCATTTCTTGTTTGTTCTATACAAAAACCTGTATCCAGCACTAGAGTCATTGCATGTGTGTTCTTTTCCACAAACCACACATGGATCCACCCTGTGTCATTGCATGTGTGTTGTTTCCACAAACCACATATGGATCAACCACTAGAGTCATTGCATGTGTGTTCTTTCCACAAACCACACATGGATCAACCACTAGAGTCATTGCATGTTTGTTCTTATACTAAACCACAAACCAACCACTAGAGTCATTGCATGTGTGTTATTTTCCACAAACCACACATGGATCCACCAGTGGTCATTGCATGTGTGTTCTTTCCACAAACCACACATGGATCAACCACTAGAGTCATTGCATGTGTGTTCTTTCCACAAACCACACATGGATCAACCACTAGAGTCATTGCATGTGTGTTCTTATACTAAACAAACACTAGAGTCATTGCATGTGTGTTCTTTCCACAAACCACACATGGATCAACCACTAGAGTCATTGCATGTGTGTTATTTCCACAAACACACATGGATCAACCACTAGAGTCATTGCATGTGTGTTCTTATACTAAAACCACAAACATGGATCAACCACTAGAGTCATTGCATGTGTGTTCTTTTCCACAAACCACACATGGATCCACCTAGAGTCATTGCATGTGTGTTCTGTCCACACAACACCCATTGATATCAAACTAGAGTCATAGCATGTGTGTTCTTTCCACAAACCACACATGGATCAACCACTAGAGTCGTTGCATGTGTTCTTATACTAAAACCACAAACCAACACTAGAGTCATTGCATGTGTGTTCTTTTCCACAAACCACACATGGATCCACCAGTGGTCATTGCATGTGTGTTCTTTCCACAAACCACACATGGATCAACCACTAGAGTCATTGCATGTGTGTTCTTTCCACAAACCACACATGGATCAACCACTAGAGTCATTGCATGTGTGTTCTATACTAAACCACAAACCAGACTAGAGTCATTGCATGTGTGTTCTTTCCAAAAACCGCACATGGATCAACCACTAGAGTCATTGCATGTGTGTTCTTTCCACAAACCACAATGGATCAAAGTCATCATGTGTGTTCTTTCCACAAACCACACATGTGGACCACTAGAGTCATTGCATGTGTGTTCTTTCCACAAACCACACATGGATCAACCACTAGAGTCATCATTGCATGTGTGTTCTTTCCACAAACCACATGGATCAACCACTAGAGTCATTGCATGTGTGTTCTTTCCACAAACCACATGGATCAACCACTAGAGTCATCAGATGTGTGTTCTTATACTAAAACCACATGGAACCAGCACTAGAGTCATTGCATGTGTTCTTTCACAAACCACACATGGATCCACCAGTGGTCATTGCATGTGTGTTCTTTCCACAAACCACACATGGATCAAATCCACTAGAGTCATTGCATGTGTGTTCTTTCCACAAAACCCACACATGGATCAACCACTAGAGTCATTGCATGTGTGTTCTTATACTAAAACCACACATGGATCAACCAGTACTAGAGTCATTGCATGTGTGTTCTTTCCACAAACCACAACCACATGGATCCACCAAAGGGTCATTGCATGTGTTCTTTCCACAAACCACACATGGATCAACCACTAGAGTCATTGCATGTGTGTTCTTTCCACAAACCACACATGGATCAACCACTAGAGTCATTGCATGTGCGTTCTTATACTAAAACCACAAACCAGCACTAGAGTCATTGCATGTGTGTTCTTTGCACAAACCACACATTGATCCACCACTAGAGTCATTGCATGTGTTCTTCCACAAACCACACATGGATCAACCAGAGTCATCAGATGTGTGTTCTTTCCACAAACCACACATGGATCAACTAGAGTCATTGTGTGTTCTTTCCACAAACCACATGGATCAACCACTAGAGTCATTGCATGAGTGTTCTTATACTAAAACCACAAACCAACACTAGAGTCATTTCATGTGTGTTCTATTCCACAAACCACACATGGATCAACCACTAGAGTTATTGCATGTGTGTTCTTTCCACAAACCACACATGGATCAACCAGTGGTCATTGCATGTGTGTTCTTTCCACAAACCACACATGGATCAACCACTAGAGTCATTGCATGTGTGTTCTTTCCACAAACCACACATGGATCAACCACTAGAGTCATTGCATGTGTGTTCTTTAAAAAACCATGGATCCATTGCATGTGTTCTTTCCACAAACCACATGGATCAACCACTAGAGTCATTGCATGTGTTCTTTCCACAAACCAAACATGGATCAACCACTCGAGTCATTGCATGTGTGTTCTTTCCACAAACCAAACATTGATCAACAACTAGAGTTATCGCATGTGTGTTCTTTCCACAAACCACACATGGATCAACCACTAGAGTCATTGCATGTGTGTTCTTTCCACAAACCACACATGGATCAACCACTAGAGTCATTGCATGTGTGTTCTTATACTAAAACTACAAACCAGCACTAGAGTCATTGCATGTGTGTTCTTTTCCACAAACCACACATGGATCCACCAGTGGTCATTGCATGTGTGTTCTTTCCACAAACCACATATGGATCAACCAGAGTCATTGCATGTGTGTTCTTTCCACAAACCACACATGGATCAACCACTAGAGTCATTGCATGTTTGTTCTAGTACTAAAACCACATACCAGCACTAGAGTCATTGCTTGTGTGTTCTTTTTCCACAAACCACACATGGATCCACCACTAGAGTCATTGCATGTGTGTTCTTTCCACAAACCACATATGGATCAACCAGAGTCATTGCATGTGTGTTCTTTCCACAAACCACACATGGATCAACCACTAGAGTCATTGCATGTGTGTTCTTTTCCAAAACCACACACAATCAACCACTAGAGTCATTGCATGTGTGTTCTTTCCACAAACCACACATGGATCCAACCAGTCATTGTCATGTGTGTTCTTTCCACAAACCACATATGGATCAACCACTAGAGTCATTGCATGTGTTCTTATACTAAAACCACACTAGAGTCATTGCATGTGTGTTCTTTCCAAAAACCACACATGGATCAACCACTAGAGTCATTGCATGTGTGTTATTTCATACTAAACCACAAATCAACCATAGAGTCATTGCATGTGTGTTCTATCCACAAACCACACATGGATCCACCACCTTCATTGCATGTGTGTTCTTTCCACAAACCACACATGGATCAACCACTAGAGTTATTGCATGTGTGTTCTTTCCACAAACCACATATGAATCAACCACTAGAGTCATTGCATGTGTGTTCTTATACTAAAACCAACACTAGAGTCATTGCATGTGTGTTCTTTTCACAAACCACACATGGATCAACCACTAGAGTCATTGCATGTGTGTTCTTATAATAAAACCACAAACCAAAGATTAGAGTCATCAGATGTGTGTTCTTTCCACAAACCACACATGGATCCACCAAGTGGTCATTGCATGTGTGTTCTTTCCACAAACCACACATGGATCAACCACTAGAGTCATTGCATGTGTGTTCTTTCCACAAACCACACATGGATCAACCACTAGAGTCATTGCATGTTTGTTCTTATACTAAAACCACAAACCAGCACTAGAGTCATTGCATGTGTGTTCTTTTCCACAAACCACACATGGATCCACCACTGTCATTGCATGTGTGTTCTTTCCACAAACCACACATATGGATCAACCACTAGAGTTATTGCATGTGTGTTCTTTCCACAAACCACACATGAACCACTAGAGTCATTGCATGTGTGTTCTTATACT